>OY783227.1:54700133-55133504 GCA_963678685.1 Patella ulyssiponensis | reverse complement strand
TACGGAAGACGGGCATACGCCATACTGTGGGCTACTGGTGGGGTTAGACCTGGCAGCGGCACTATGATTATATAGAATACCAATTAAATGGCTCCAAAGTCGGCCACAAGGTACTCAAACCCATCGCCCTGCCACCTGAGAAATTTGAAGGCGATTCGAGCCGCGGGTTTTCGGATGGGCAGCGGCGGCGGAAACACCCGTGAAGCCGCGGTGCAGCACGGGTATGTGCCAGAATTCGGCTTCTTTCCATTTTCCGTCCATCGCTTGAGGCGTCTGAGCAAGTTCCGGACTCTGGAATGAGAATTGGCAGGGTTTTGGGAATTATAAGATCTAAAAGTTGAAGACCGTACAATTTCACACAGACGTCACACGAGGGACCACGTAGAGTGCAACCGCTTGAAATCCATCGCCAAATGCGAGCGAAGAGCAGTTACGGGACCGTGAAAGGTTTTTTTTTCGGCAAATACGGACATACAGCCAATGCAGCCAATGCTGGTGGAAAACATAGCCGAGGGATGTCACGATCGAGGCAGGATCCAGGATTTTTTGCAGGGGGGGGGGGGGGGCTAGGTTTGATAATTGCTTAACCCCGTAACTCAATATCATCCAAAATATTCGACAATGAAAACAAGAATTATTTGTCAATTCAAAATAACATTGATGTTGTTATCTTACCGGGAATAGATGGGCTTCTGGATATCCAATATTTAAGACAAAATAAAAAAAATACCATAATGCGTTTCAGGCCCATTTTTTTTAACGAGGGACTTGAAAAACGAGGCTAGACGGTGACGCATATTCTTATCTGCAGACATAGAAAATGTAGACTGGAATAACCAGAGGCTTAAGATTTACTTTCGATTAAGACATCCGGCGTATTTCGCCGAACATAACTGGTTTGAAATGAGATTAAAGACGGACATGTAAATCCGTTTATATACATTCAAATTACATTATTATATGCGTTGTAACCCTCTCCTATCAATTTCTAGGTCCCAAATGTTATGCCACCGGGAGCGTCAGATTTCCACCTCCGACTTCAGACTGCCAAGGCTAGAGATGTCTGGTTCATGACTTTGGAGCTGTTCTACAACCGCAGGCAAATCTTTAATGGCCATCGTAGCAATAACAGACGGGATCAATGACATCAATCCAGATACGCCTGGAATTGGCTAGATTCATGATTAGGTAGCACTCCATCTTTGCCTAAAGCTTTCCGGAAATCAGAGAATGGTTTTTGAACAAGAACACCGAATTGCGCCAATTTTGTGGCAGAATTTTATTTTTTTCTGGGGGAGGTACTTGTAAATGGCTCCGACATCAGTGCCTGAAATGCCAGGAAATCACGCTTCTGGCCTCCAATTTCTGCAAATTTCCCCAGACCCCCTTGCGACTCATGCAATGTTTACTTAACACCTAACTGCTTCGGGCAAAATATGATGATGCATTTTACTCATTTTAATACCCATTTACACTAAATAGGAAATATTTTTTAACTACAAATACTTCAAACGTCTTTATTTATTTTTCTTTTACCTCATAAAAGTGTTTGAGAATTTAATTTGTCGGAGTAAAAAAGTTAATAGGCCGAACTCATAAAGCCACGTCGATGTCATGCTTATCAGTGATTGTAGCGGCCAAGCGAATATTCACTGCGGGATGAGTTTGATTCCGCTAATGTCTCTCGCACTCGGCAAATCTCGGCACATTCCGTAAACTACATCTAGCCTCGGCTGTATGACAGTAAGTGATACGTACCTACGCCCATACATTTGCGATGCGGCTACCGGTTTACTTTAACAGGAAAACTTGACGCTATTACACAAATTGGGAACCTATTCGGCTAGCGACCTATTCGACCGATCGAGCTGCAACCTGTTCGTTGGAAACCTATTTAGAATAAAGACAGCAGTCGCCTTAACTCATTTATTTATCAACCAATAAAATCCAACGTTATGTCTGTCAAATGAAAGAAGAATATATTAATTTTTATCCATTCCTTTAGCTCAGAATAGAAGTGTAATTTCGTCATTATCTTACAGCTGGATCGGTCGAATACATTGCTAGCCAAATAGGTCGCCAACTTGTGTTAGGTGTGGGCGCAGCCATGTTTCACCCGGGACCTTTAAATTAGTTCCAATATGGCGGAATTCCTCATACAGCCGAGGTTAGATTGTCCGAAATCTCCCGAGGCTTGCCGAGTGATGTCTCTCGCACAATATGAGCCGCGCTACCGAATTAAAAATCTCGCTTTACCCGGATAAAGGCATTTCTTTGGTTAAAGTGATTGCCGTAACCTCACCATAAAATGGATTATTAATCGATACCTATGAATTAAATACAACTCGTATTTTTTATAGCCGATATTTGATTATTTAAGAGGATTGTAAATAGGTTTGACTGAAATAAATTGGATTTATTGATCGATTTTGTGGTTGATAAAGAATTCTTGCCTAGAAACATGAATTAAATACAACTCATATATTTCATAGCCGATATTTGATTATTTACGAGGATTGTAAATAAGTTTGACTGAAATAGACAGGGGCGTAGCCGTGAAATATACATTGGTACCCCCATAAATTTTGTTTTTAAAGTCTCAGTCTTCTGTAAACACTGTTTGGCATAATTTACGGGGTTAAACTAAAATATCACACCAATACAACGTTTATCATGTTTACAGACAGCGGCATCGGTCTTCCCCGAGAGGCGAAGAAGCGTGGCTCACCCCCACCTAAGAAAATTTTGGAATATTGAACGGCTGCAAACACTTTTTCCTGCTATTTCAGCCCATGAACAAAGCAATTTCAAAGTGGTCGAATATAGCCTAATTAAGGTGACTTGCTGACTCGAATTCCAATCAATCGTTTACACCCACAGCAACTTCAATTTGTTCCAATATAGCCTACCTGGCTGCACAGAATTCCAGTCCTAAAATTAGTGTTTTATGAGATTTCGGGCACTCTACTTTGCCAAAATTTAGGGGTGGGGGGTCCAAGTATATTCAGCCCCAGCCCACCCCCCAGGAAAACAATTGAGGGGTCCGCCCCCCCCCCCCCATGTGTGACGCCCATGGAAATAAAATGGATTTATTGAACGATTTTATGGTTGATAAATAATTCGTGCGTAGAAAGATGAGAATGGATTAAAACGACGATATGTTAATTGCATACTCAACAGAAATAAACATTTAATTTTAACATAATTTGTTTCGCAGTCGCAGTGAATAGAAATAAATACGATTGTAATTGCGTAGGCCTATATCCTCTGGGAAATACACATGAAAAATATAATTATGTTCTAGACATATTGGCGCCCCTCTACGAAAGTCTTAACGGATTAACTGTAGGGATGGCTTCCTCTCTTGAAATTCAATAAACATATTTGGTGTGAATGCAGAAAAATGAATTTTATCTGATTCCTGTAATTGATTTGCGACAGCATGACGCCATCTTTGCTGGTGTGAAGTTGGCTTAGGTGTTAGATTAATCTGGTAATATTAGTTGGCATTATACATGGCTACAGATCACTAATTATTTCCCCATTGACTCTAATGTTAATTCTCGTCTCTCAGACCGGCTGTAACTTTTTCCCAAATATTCGTTGGAAAGAACGCTTTCTGCCACAGATGTTCAATATGTGGCAAACTCTTGCCCAAAAGCATGTATGAGGTTCAACATGAAAAACTTGAGATAGACAAGCTGGAAGTAGAGATAACTAAACAAGCAATTTTTGCCCCCCCCCCCTTTCAACGTAACCAACCTCACAACTCTTGTATCCTTCCGTCTCAAAATCATAAATATTTACCCAAACCTGGCAGAAAATGTATTTTCAAACCCTTTTCTTCCATTCTACACCAAAAAGTCAACAAAAATCGCCATGTAAAAGGGGGGGGGGGAGGAAAGGGAGAGAAAGACTAAAAATAGTGATCTGTGTCCACATGTAAATGAGGTTGCCTCCCTTTACATAAATTTCTTTCGGTTTTCTCTTCGAAAAACGTCGGCGAGAATGGACATCGGGTGTAGGCTTGATTACCTAGTCTTCAGACACCTGCTAAGTTCTATCGCCATTTACGATATAAGAAATGTAGGCCATCTCCTATTAATCGTAGCTACAGCAAATATGGCGGTCTGTGTTTCCGATTTGGACAGAGAATACTGAATTTTCATCTATTTACTGCACAAGTGGCTATCAGAGAAACAATTCCCTGTGAAAGTATGACAGAATGGATTCTTAGAAATATTATGAAATAATAGAATTATAAATAATTATGTCAGGCAAAGCAGAAAAGGGTGAGTATATTTTTATAAATCTCCGGTTTCTTTATTTTTTAATAGGGCCTACATACATGACATACAACATAACAAAACAGGTCGACCCATATTTTATTTTCAAAGAATACGTCAGTATTTACATTATCACTGAATTTGAACTATATTTGAAGCCGTAGATCTACTAATGACATAATTCGATTTTTTTATTATACCCCGGTACCGATTTTTTCCGAGTTTCTCAAATTTTCAGTAAGCTTTCTTTTAATTTATAGGACATCCTTTTAATTTATTATTTGCACAATTTCAATATTGCCATATAAAATAATTTGACCTACTCTTCTTCTAGTCCTTTCAAAGGGGGTTGGGAGTTGGGATCCATGGCCTAGTGGTCTAAGTTCTTACGAAGCGAGGCCGCTGTTCAGCGAGACTTGATCACCCAGTTCCTATGCACATATCGAGTAATGATAGGTTTATAAAGGGACTGGGTGATACAGACTTCTTTTGACCTTATTTCGCGTTACTTCCGGGCTCGCCAAGTTGAATATCGACTAGTGATAGCTTTTTAAGTTTGATTTGTTATTAATAACGCTGTGAAAGGACCAATTTAATTACATCTGAATGTGAATAATGATCAAATAAAGTCTCGTTGGCAATAAAAATGACATGAAGTGTTAGAACTAGTGAGTATTGCGAGATGACAGCAGACAATATATCATAAAAAGTCACAACAAAGATGTCGTCTGTAATACCTTGAATGATATTATATATATATAGTCAAGCAGTAGTAAGAAGTTTTATTTTAATCCCTTCAAGTGCCTGTGGTCCCTAGCTACGAGAATGTAACTAAAAATGTTGAGATATACTGATGTTTTTGATTTTAGCTATGATTGGGAACCCTCAGTTTGACGTGGCAAACTCAATTTCTTTATTAATGCTTGTAACATCTTTTAAATAAGATAAGTTTGTACTATTATGATTAGAGACTATTTAAACTAACTTACAGAGGCCAATGTAGTGGCACAACTATCGACCAACTCCATGTATTTGCATTTAAATTTATGACGCATTGTTTTTGTCCGAACATATATCGGCATCCAAATCCATTCTTAGTTACAGTGCTTTAGGCATGCACCAAGACTTAAGATTGCATTTTTGATTGGCTGTTCTAAAGCCCTATATTTAGCCTCGCTTTCATGATGACAGTGTCAATACGTTTCCTGTCTAAAAAGATGGCGGACTTGGTAACGGCTTAACTCCTTGATTTTAAATACGATGATTTATACCAGTTCCAGGTAAGATTATATGCTTAATTGTAATTGGGTGTGGCAGAAATATTATAAACTAGACCTGCATGCAGGAATGACGGGTTTCACTGGTGCCATGTTACCTTTGAACTTGAACTTGTGTCACTTTCGGTGCCACGTTACTCTTGAACATATGTACCAATGAAACCAATATACAGGTTTCCACATAAGCATTGCACACATCAAATAAAATGGAAACAGAATCAAACAAATCCAGCAATATCAATTGATTTTATACATTTGTTACATGTAATTGATCCTGACAAAATTACAGTACTTCCGGAGATAATGTAAATGTTCCATTAGTTTTATGAAATCAGAAATGGCATAAGGCATTACATGGTGAAAATTTTATGTAAATCGAATAATAATTGCCACTTTTATAGACCAAAAACCTTGAAAAGTGACGTGTAGAAAATCGTCTATTTCTCGGCAACCGTACAAGTTAGAAACCATTTTTTGGTATTTATATGACCGTATGGGTTTAATCTATTTGTTGACTGGAATCAAATATCATAATTTTATAAACATTACAAATCAGACTCATTTGAATAAAATATCTGTTTTGAAGGCTTAAAATACAGTTTTTGCCAAAATGACATTACTTCCGGTGATACTAAAAACTTTAAATTAGTTTTATAACATCGTGCATGACATTAGGCCTCAAAGGGTGAAAATTTTATGAAAATAATTGACTCTTTTATGGGCCAAAAACCTTCAAAAGTGACATTTAGAAAACCGCCTATATCTCTGCAACCGAACAAGCTAGAAACAATTTTATGATATCTAAATGACCGTATGAGTTTTGTTTATATGTGAATTTAAACCAAAAGTTAATTTTAATATTACATATTAAACAATTCTTGGTTGAAAAAAATATCGATTTTAAAAGTTAAAAATGCAGTTTTTGACCAAATGGCGTCACTTCCGGTGTCAATTTTAAATTATAATCAATTTGATATGACGCATACTTGCTTTTTGAATCAAATGATGTCACTATTGTGAATATCCATTAATAATTGACTATTTTACAGGCAAAATTAAGAAAACAGTGACTTACGCAAAACTGCCCATTTCTCGGCAACTGCTTATATTACAAACTAATTTTCACATACATTCTCTTCGTATGCATTATAGCTACAAGTTTATAAAAGTTACATAGAAATATTTTAAAATCTGAAAAGCCTGAATGGGTTGTAAATAGGTCAATTTTACGCCCTTTTTCACCTCTTAATCCAATTTGCTAGAAAATGAAATCGA
Source organism: Patella ulyssiponensis (assembly GCA_963678685.1). NCBI lineage: Eukaryota > Metazoa > Mollusca > Gastropoda > Patellidae > Patella > Patella ulyssiponensis. The sequence goes on along the minus strand of OY783227.1, from coordinate 55,126,666 downwards.
AATTAAAAAAACTGCTTCCGACATTTTTTGCGCCTTTAAAGGACACACGCTTTGAGTCATATAATTTTTCAAAAAAATAATATTTGTTTTCAAAAAATGGTACCTAACTGTCAAAATTGTAGTTTTTGGTAAAATTATGCCACTTCCGGTGCCGACAGATAACACTTTCGGTAATAAAAAAAATGACAATTGAGACAACGAAGCATATGAACTTTGTTTTATACAAATCGAACAATAAAAAATTAATCTAGGACTCAATAACTGAATTAGCCAATGGCGGCCAAGGAAAATTACTGAGACAAAATTTTTTAACATTTTTGCGCTAGTCAGATGACTCTTTAATTCTATGCACAACACGACTAAAAAATATTCATAAATAAAAAAGTTTTTTGTAAATTTTCGAAATTTGGCGCCTAATATCTTCGAAGATTTGCCGAAAATCAAAAATCGAAAGTAGCGTAGCTATGTGCCCTATCTCCGGCTATGCCAAAATGTATCGAAAGTTAAAATCCAATGTTTATTGTTAAAATTACTGCAATATTTTTAAAAACGATAACTTCGGTGATTTCGGACATTTCGCATTGTCGCAGAACGTTCAAAATAGCTTTATCCTCTAAGTCACACCCACTTTCCCAGTAAAACCGAAGAAATCGTAACGATGCGACACGTAGTTGTTGAGATCTATTCAAATTGGAATCTGAATAATTCACTGGTGCCACGTCACTTTCGGTGCCACGTTACCCTTAAACATATGTCACTTCCGATACCAATGAAACCATCAAACAGGTTTCCACATAAGCATTGTAAACATCAAATAAAATGGACGAAGAATCAACCAAATCCAGCAATATCAATTCATTTTATATATATGTTACTTGTAAGTGATCCTGGCAAAATTTCATTACTTCCGGTGATAATGAAAATGTTCAATTAGTTTTATGAAATCAGAAATGGCATAAGGCATCATAATGGCGAAAATTGTATGTAAATCGAATGAGAATTGCCACTTTTATAGACCAAAAACCTTGAAAAGTGACTTGTAGAAAATCGTCTATTTCTCGGCAACCGTACACGATAAAAACTATCTTTTGGTATCTATATGATCGTATGGGTTCAATCCATTTGTTGATTGGAATCAAATATCATAATTTGAAATATATTACAAATCAGACTCATTTGAAAAAAATGTCTGTTTTGAAGGCTAAAAATACAGTTTTTGCCAAAATGACATTACTTCCGGTGATACTGAAAATGTTAAATTAGTTCTATGAAATCATAAATGACACAAGATATCATATGGTGAAAATTTTATGAAAATCGAATAATAACTGACACTTTTATAGACCAAAAACCTTGAAAAGTGACTTAAGGAAAATCGCCCATTTCTCTGCAACCGTACAAGTTAGAAACCATTTTGTGGTATCTGTATGATCGTATGGGTTCAATCTATTTGATCAATAGAATCAAATATCACAATTTGAAAAAAATAACAAATACGACTCATTTGAATAAAATATTGTTTTTTGAGGGCTAAAATTTAAGTTTTGAGCAAATGACGTCATTTCCGATGGCAGCGCAAGGGGTAAAATGGTTTGACATAGTCCACTATGGCATTAGGCATCCAATGGCGAAAGAAAATTGAAAATCGAATAATAATTGATTCTTTTACAACCAAAATTACGTGAAAAGTGACTCATGCAAAATTGCCTATTTCTCGGCAACTGCTTATATTACAAACTAATTTTCACATACATTCTCTTCGTATGGATTATAGCTACAAGTTTATAAAAGTTACGTAAAAATATTTTAAAATCTGAAAAGCCTGAATGAGTTGTAAATAGGTCAATTTTACGCCTTTTTTCACCTCTTAATCCAATTTGCTAGAAAATGAAAAAGAAATTAAAAAAACTGCTTCCGACATTTTTTGCGCCTTTAAAGGACACACTCTTTGAGTCATATAATTTTTCAAAAAAATAATATTTGTTTTCAAAAAATGTACCTAACTGTCAAAATTGTAGTTTTTGGTAAAATTATGCCACTTCCGGTGCCGACAGATAATACTTTTGGTAATAAAAAAAATGACAATTGAGACAACGAAGCATATGAACTTTGTTTTATACAAATCGAACAATAAAAAATTAATCTAGGACTGAAAAACTGAATTAGCCAATGGAGGCCAAGGAAAACTACTGAGACAAAATTTTTTAACATTTTTGCGCAAGTCAGATGACTCTTTAATTCTGTGTCCAACACGACTAAAAAATATTCATAAATAAAAAAGTTTTTTGTAAAATTTTAAATTTCCGAAATTTGGCGCCTAATATCTTCGAAGATTTGCCGAAAATCAGAAATCGAAAGTAGCGCAGCTATGTGCTCTGTTTCCAGCTATGCCAAAATGTATCGAAAGTTAAAATCCCATGATTATTGTTAAAATTACCGCAATATTTCTAAAAACGATAACTTCGGTGATTTCGGACATTTCGCATTGTCGCAGAACGTTCAAAATAGCTTTATCCTCTAAGTCACACCCACTTTCCCAGTAAAACCGAAGAAATCGTAACGATGCGACACGTAGTTGCTGAGATCTACTCAAAACAAAAGAAGAATAATAATAATAATAAGAATAATAATTTTAACAAAAACAATAGTGTTTCACACAAGCTTCGCAGTGTGAAACCCTAATAACAATAATCAATCGTCGTTCTGATGAAAAATATTGTCAGTTTCGCATAGTAATAGCGAATGCGAACCAGAATCACACTTGCAACGTTGAACCATATAGGAACAACTTTCATCTGGAAACACAGAGGGTTGAGAGATGAATTTTTTTTATCGAGAAAGACCCCTATTGTCTGACATATGGTAAATTATTAACCGATTTCTTCGATTGTGAACAAACTACTGAATAATTGTTATCAAAAACTTGCCCATGAGTGTTTAAAATCACCTCCAATTAAATAAAATCCATTGCACAATTAAATATCCCAACGAAAAAAAAAAAGTTCTCTCTCGAAAAGTCAATGTTTTTGCTTGCATTTTCGTCTTAGTCCATCACAACGTTACACATGTCACGTAATGGGCTAAACCATCGTAACATGTTGAAGGGGGTAAAGGTTGACAATTTGTGACAACCACGTGTGTTGTAATCAAAACAGCGCACAGCCTTTTTGATCGTTTAAGTTAGGGCAAGAAAATAGCAACTGAAGACAATAACATTAATTTTGAAACAATTGATTGTCACTGCCAGTCTACTAAATTTTATTCACCGATGATATGAATACTGCAATATAATATTGCTTTTCACCCCATTATTTCACCCATGTATATTATAATTATTTTTATACGCCCACATTTTCATGTGGACGTATATTGTCGTCGCCCCTGTTCGTCCGGACGTCCGGACGTCCACAATTGTTTGTGAACAGTCTACAGGTCACAATTTTTATCCGATTTCAATGAATCTTAAAATATAGGTTTATCACCCTAAGATCTCGGTTCCTTTCGATATTGGCATGTATCGGACCGTAACTTCATGGGTTATGGCCCCTGATTGTACGAAAAATCACATTTTTTAGCTTGTGAACAGTGTAGAGGTCACAATTTTGAACCGATTTGGATGAAACTTGAAATTCATGTTTATAACCGAAAGATCTTGGTTCCTTTTGATATTTGCGCCAATCGGATCGTAATTTCCTGAATTATGGCCCCTGATTCTCCGAAAAATCGCCCTTTTTAGCTTGTGGTCCCTCTGGAGGTCAAAATTGTTATCCGATTTAAAAAAACGTTTGATTATATCACCGGCCCATGGTTATGAAGGCTGAGTTCGAATTTCGTGAAAATCGGACCAAAATTGACGGACAAAATGGCCGCCGTTTGTACGCGAATAGTGTGAAAATATGTTATATCAAGGTTGTGGACCTTATAGAGGTCACAATTTTGAACCGATTTTGATGAAACTTGACATCTATGTTTATAACCCAAAGATCTTGGTTTCTTTCGATAATTGCGCCCATCAGATCGTAACTTCCTGAATTATGGCCCCTGATTCTCCGAAAAATCGCTCTTTTTAGCTTGTGGTCCCTCTGGAGGTCAAAATTGTTATCCGATTTAAAAAAACGTTTGATTATATCACCGTTCCATGGTTATGAAGGTTGAGTTAGAATTTCGTGAAAATCGGACCAAAATTGACAGACAAAATGGCCGCCGTTTGTACACGAATGGTGTGAAAATATGTTATATCAAGGTTGTGGACCTTATAGAGGTCACAATTTTGAACCGATTTTGATGAAACTTGACATGTATGTTTATAACCCAAAGATCTTGGTTCCTTTCGATATTTGCGCCCATCGGATCGTAACTTGCTGAATTATGGCCCCTGATTCTCCGAAAAATCGCCCTTTTTAGCTTGTGGTCCCTCTGGAGGTCAAAATTGTTATCCGATTTAAAAAAACGTTTGAGTATATCACCGTTCCCATGGTTATGAAGGTTGAATTCGAATATCGTGAAAATCAGACCAAAATTGACGGACAAAATGGCCGCCGTTTGTACGCGAATTGTGTGAAAATATGTTATATCAAGGTCGTGGACGTTATATAGAGGTCACAATTTTGAACCGATTTTGATTAAAATTGACAGTATGTTTATAACCCAAAGATCTTGGTTCTTTTCGATATTTGCGCCCATCGGATCGTAACTTCCTGAATTATGGCCCCTGATTGTCCGAAAAATCGCCCTTTTTAGCTTGTGGTCCCTCTTGAGGTCAAAATTGTTGTCCGATTTAAAAAACCATTGGATTATATGACCTTTCCATGGTTATGAAGGTTGAGTTCGAATTTCGTGAAAATCGGACCAAAATTGACGGACAAAATGGCCGCCGTTTGAACGTGAATGGTGTGAAAATATGTTATATCAAGGTTGTGGACCTTATAGAGGTCACAATTTTGGACCGATTTTGATGAAACGTGACATGCCTGTTTATAACCCAAAGATCTTGGTTCCTTTCGATATTTGCGCCCATCGAATCATAACTTCCTGAATTATGTCCCCTGATTGTCAGAAAAATCGCTTTTGTTAGCTTGTGGTCCCTCTGGAGGTCAAAATTATTATCCCATTTAAAAAAACGTTTGATTATATCACGGTTTCATGGTAATGAAGAAAGAATTTGAATTTTGTGAAAATCGGACCAGAGTTGACGGATAAAATGGCCACTGTCTGTACGCGAATTGTGTAAAAATATGTTATATCAAGGTTGTGGACCCTATAGAGGCCACAATTTTGAACTGATTTTGATGAAACTTGAAATACATGTTTATAACCCAATGATCTTGGTTCCTTTGCATATTTGCCCATATCGGATCGTAACTTCCTGAATCATTGCCCCTGATTGTACGAAAAATCACCCTTTTTAGCTTGTGGTCCCTCTGGATTTCACAATTATATCACAGTTACACCGTAGTTATGGGGGAGGTTGAATTATGATTTTCTGATGATTACTTAAAATGCAACAACTCTTGTTGACTGCCTGGACGATTTGGCTGCTGTGTGGGTGTATGTTTCGTTGCCTGGCAACCTATTTTTATACAACATATCACATCCCAGTCAATTAATTATAGGCAACTTTGTGACTAACATTTGTAAATAAACACACTTTATTTCATAATTTTAATTGATCATATTTCGTATGAAAAAAGACCACTGCTTCTCAATAATTTCCATATTTAATTCACGTTCCGACTGTTTGCATCATTAATATTCCTGATTAAATTACTTTTTTTGTTCATTCGACAGATACTGAAATTGAAAAAGTCTAGATAATAACAGTTCGGGATGTCTAAACATTGTTTTTCGTCTTTATAAAAATATATTTAAAACAAAAAAATCACACATCGGAAGAGACATTGCAGATGTTTTGTGTGTTAATTATGCAGACCTTGGGAAAAACTCGTGCAAGTTTTGCGGGCGCTAAATTTAACCATCTGTGTAGTATAAAATACATCATATGGCATGGTACCTTTTACGGTAATAGAGTTCAAAGCGTTGATTCGCTGAGGCATGATCGTGATGACCTACGAAATGCGATAGGATATGACTTGTGATTTTCACGATTAATAAATTCTGAACACACCAGAAATAGAAAGAGGAATAGAAAGACGTGGCACTATCTGCCGATGATTAAGTCGATGTGCGGTAAGATACATGTACTGTATGTTGATTATAATATTTATACGCCCACACACCCTTTCTGTCCGTCTGTCGGTCCGTCGACCACAATTTCTTGTGAACGCTCTAGAGGCTAAAGTTGATATCCGATTGACTTTAAATTTATACACAGTATTTAAGGTCATGAGATGAAGAAGCCTATTGATTTTCAGCGATATATGATAATTACTGCCAGAGTTATGACCCTTGATCACTTTGAAAAATCTTGTGAACGTTCTAGGGCCTAAAGTTAATATCCGATTGACTTTAAATTTAGACATTGGTCTAAATTAATTGAAATTTGATTAAAATCTTTAAATTAATTGTATTATCTTCATGTATTTGGCCTTAACTGAATTTATCATTTTCAACATAATAAATTTAATAATTTTAATAAAATACCATTTTGAAAATTATTCTAGATGAGCCTTATCAAAAATTTAAGCACTTGCCTACTGAAATCTTATTTTTTTGGACAAGGTGAAGTGTCAACTGGATTCCTTAAAATTCATAATAGTAGACTAGGCAAGTGGATTTTAAAATGTGTATATCTGGTAAACTGTTTGTAAGTTTTGTCTATTAAGTTGTGCACAGTCAAATTTGAATTTGCCTGATTGAACTGTATACATTAGTAAATTGACAGAGGTTTTTTTTTGTATCAATACGTGACGATTGACACATTATAAATGGTTTTTGTAGACATTAGAATTAGATGTATGTATATCATGGAACTAATTAGCCCATGGCAAAGATAATGACTTGAAAAGCAGATCAGGCTTAGATGGTCATGACATGTCAAAATCTGTATGTTAACCTACTTGGAAGTCTTTACAAACCCATGTAAGGGTGTCATTAATAAATATACAATTTACACTTTACCTGTAAATCAATAAATTAATCATTCATAACGCCTTATAGACCTACATAAATTTCACACCTGTCATCCTATTACAAACTCTTACTTAAATTACATATTTATTTAAGAGTTAAAGGTTAAAAATAGTTAAAATCACTGAGAATGTTATTTAACTCCTTTAATTTGTAATAGAATTTATAGTCTACTATAAGCTATCTGTATTATTACTGTAGTACATGTACTTTGGTCATTTAAAGATTTATATTTTTATTTTTAGCTCTTATGTAATATTTATAATAAAGAATGAAATTTGTTCTAATTAACAAATCATACACATATATATTAGCATAAGTGCACTAAGGTATTTGAGCTTTTTGACAGTCTTCATATTTCACTTTAGCCAACATTAATACATGTACATGAAAGAATAAGATACAAGCATTAACAATATGAATGAAACAAGAGCCCAGGTTAAGACCATGTACAATAAAAAAAATACTCTTAACAAAAAACATATCAGTCCAACAAAAGTTGTCCAAATTTATCAATCCTAACGTAAGTTATTGATTTCACTGCCATCTGTACATGTATGTTTCTAGACAAATATAGTTATGATAAATCTGGTATCTTACATGCCACCCATTCTGGATGAAGGATTTTTGTTTACTTGAATGTTCATAATATAAATTCATAATAAGAGATATACATCAAGATAGTACATGTACATTTTTTTATACGCCCACTTTGAAATGTGGTCGTATATTGTCGTCGCCCCCGTCTGGCCGTCGGTCCAGATGTCGGTCCGGCGTCCACAATTGCTTGTGGACGCTCTAGAGGCTAAAGTTAATATCCGATTGACTTTAAATTTATAGACAGTGTTAAAGGTCATGAGACAAAGAAGCCTATTGTTTTTCAGTGATTTCCGATAATAACTACCAGAGTTATGGCCCTTGATCACTTCAAAAAATCTTGTGGACGCTCTAGAGGCCAAAGTTAATATCCAATTGGCTTTAAATTTATACACAGTGTTTAAGGTCATAAGACAAAGAAGCCTATTGATTTTCAGCGATTTCCGATAATTAGTGCCAGAGTTATGGCCCTTGATCACTTAAAGAAATCTTGTGGACGCTCTAAAGGCCAAAGTTAATATCCGATTGACTTTAAATTCATACACAGTGTTTAAGGTCATAAGACGAAGAAGCCTATTGATTTTCAGCGATTTCCGATAATTATTGCCAGAGTTATGGCCCTTGATTACTTCAAAAAATCTTGTGGATGCTCTAGAGGCCAAAGTTAATATTGACTTTAAATACACACACACTGTTTAAGGTCATGAGACGAAGAGGCCTATTGATTTCGAGCGATTTCATATAATTACTTCCAGAGTTGTCTCCCTTGATCACTTCAAAAAACCTTGTGACGCTATAGAGGCCAAACTTATCATCCAATTGACTTCAGATTGATACACAGAGTTTAAGGTGTTGAAACGAACAAGTATTTTGATTTTCAATGAATTTTGGTAACTGAGCAGCTAAATCCATGATATTAAATGTTTCCTATACTAATTGTTAGTGTGGGGCAAAACTTATAAAAAGCAAACAAATTCTAATGAGTTGTTACTCTTAATCAGATTTTAGTGTACAGTTCCTACCAAATTTTTGAGACCAGAATCGCGCCGACACGGCGAAAAAAAACACTCCGAATTCTCTTAGATTTCACGGTGAAATTTCGCTTAATTCCGCGGCGATTTTTCTCTAAGATTCGCCGTGTTTCTCTAGGAATTCGCCGTGTTTCTCTAGGAATTCACCGTGTTTCTCTAGGAATTCACCGTGTTTCTATACAAGTACATCTTGTTTTGCCGTGCTTCCCGCAAGGAATTTGCGAGTCTACCTTAGGCTAGGGTCGAACTAATATTGTCTATAATACATTTGTAAATTGAAGGAGTTATAATATAGTAATGCTCCCGGGAAAACGTGTACATATACATGTATATGTATAAAGTACAGGCCGGTTTGAATAACAAATGAGTTAGGTAATCTCGGGGAGACATTTACCGGCATTCTGTATCGGTTAGGAATTTTTTTCCTAACGCGCGGACATGCATAACGTCGGCCAAAATGTATGCAACAATGAACAACTTACAATGTTTTAAACGTATCATTACATCTTCGTCTGTAACTTAGATGTAATGCATCAATTATTGGCTGCTATCAAATCCAAACTTTAAATTATATACGATGAGCTTTTACACATTATTGTACCGTTACACGCAGCTTCAATCAATCTAAAACAATCATACATAAATCACTCCGCGCCATAAATCACTCCGAATGGGACTATATTTTTTTACGCTATGTTACTATGCGGAAAATCTCCGCTGTGACAATATACATCTACTTTATGTCGCCCAATTAATTTCTGTGTAAGCGGACATTGAATAATGCCATTTCACACACACATACGTGTACATTCCAAGCGCATGTCATATATTTATACAATGTCCACGAGTATGTTAATTCTCGTCTTCACGCCGTTATAATTTGCTGATTTTTAGTACACTTTCTGAATGATTCCATTCTTTTGTACGTCCAACATCCCGATTTCCTACTGCATATTGCAATCTATAAGATTATACATTCATGTATATGTTTACGTTTAAACTCAGGATATCAGAAGCTGTAAAGTTATACTAGACGGTGAGCACCCAGGTCTCGTGATTGAACCTGCATAGATATTGCATAATATCGGACCCATATTTATCTTTTCTACTCGTACCAACCGAAAGGACCGTTCGGACCAATTAAATTACATTATAAGGCTTGACTTAATCATTTTAAAAATATAATACAGATAATATGTTTTTTATGATTAAATCACAATACAAAGATGCGAATAATTTATAGGTGAGTAGATACATAACTTAAGAATATCCGTTGCCGGTAAGTACATATTACCAAATATCTATCTTTATTACATCAACAATTTAATTGTTTTTCTTTGATATTCTCTATGATGAAACAATACCGCGGGTAAATGCATAAGGCTTTATTATTTCAAAGAAAACAGATGCATATTAAAACAAACACAATTATCAATTATTAAAACAACACTTTATTATTGGTTCGAGCAGTCCAGTACCGATTCGTACGAATTAATCACTACTCAGTTATCGTTGTTTTAACTGATTTTCTTTGATGTGCTTCATAATGAAAAAATACGACGGGTAAGTACATAACACTTTATTATTTCAAAGAAAACAGATGCATATTAAAACAAACACAATTATCGAACGATTAAAACAACAATTAAAACAACATTTTATTATTGATTCGAGTAGTCATATTAATACAAACGCAATTTTTAAAACAACAATTTATTTTTGGTCTGAGTAGTCTTTTTGTTTCGTTCGATTGGTCATGCATGCGTGCAAAAGAATGGAATTATTCAGAAAGTGTACTCAAAATGAGAAAATCATAACTGAGTGAAGGCGATAATTAACATACTCGTGGACATTGTACAACTATATGACATGCGCTTGGCATGTACACGTATGTGTGTGTGAAATGGCTTTATTCAATATCCGCTTCCACCGAAATAGATTGGGCCATACGAAGTAGATGTATATTGTCACAGCGGAGATTATTCCACGGCTGTGCAAAATCCCGTAAGAACATTCCTTGGTTGTGTGCATGAAAATGTACAGTGTTTGTAAAATAACATAAACATTGGGCTGTGACTTTAGTGATACTCACAGTGTATCGTCTGCCATTGATATCGTTTAAATGCGTCATAATTCATTATTATCATATATCGGTGAGAAAACCATAACTGAGTGAAGGCGATAATTAACATACTCGTGGACATTGTACAACTATATGACATGCGCTTGGCATGTACACGTATGTGTGTGTGAAATGGCTTTATTCAATATCCGCTTCCACCGAAATAGATTGGGCCATACGAAGTAGATGTATATTGTCACAGCGGAGATTATTCCACGGCTGTGCAAAATCCCGTAAGAACATTCCTTGGTTGTGTGCATGAAAATGTACAGTGTTTGTAAAATAACATAAACATTGGGCTGTGACTTTAGTGATACTCACAGTGTATCGTCTGCCATTGATATCGTTTAAATGCGTCATAATTCATTATTATCATATATCGGTGACAGTCAAGATCTGCTAAAAGAAATTTCGCCAAATAACACAGCGTAATAATAATATAGTCCCAATATTTTGGCGCGTTTCTGACCACGTGACTTACCGAAAGTGATTTACTGCACTGTGGTGTCGTGTGCTGTATGGAAAATTGATTTAGATTATCTGAAGGTGCGAGTAATTAAGTAATGTGTAAAAGCTCATCGTATATAATTTAAAGTTTGGATTTGATAGCAGCCAATAATTGATGGATGAGATCTAAGTTATAGACGAAGATGTAATGGTACGTTTAAAATTTGTTTAAGCACAGGAATCTGACCTTCTATCTGTATATATATGCATACAAAATACCGAACTAGACAATATATAATAAAAAAGAACAGGAATGCAATGCCTGTTAAAGCCTCGATTTTACCTGCTCTCGCTTCGGCACGTTTTTGTTCCACAATTCGTAATGTCAGGCAATCTAACCTCTGCCAATTCACCCAGATATGATTTTTCTTCAATCTAGCCGTTTTGATTTGCACAAATACTCCCCACAAAACGATATCATAGCCATTTGATTCCAATATTTACATTATTTTTCTTCGTTGACGTTTGTCCTCAACTCCATGCGCTGACGTCATACAAAATCAATCCGCAGTGACTAGATCACTGAATCAAGTGCCAAAGATATTTTAAGATTTTCTCTGCCATTCCATTTTCCTCCTTTTGCATGGTAAATTTTGTTAACTCTTGGGTGTAGAATCGAAGAAGAGGGTTTGAATATACACTTTCTGCCAGGTTTTGGTGAATATTCGTGATTTTGAGGCGGAAGTATACAAGACTGGTTAGGTTTTTGTATGACGTCAGCGCATGGAGTTGAGGACAAACGTCAACGAAGGAAAATAATGTAAATATTGGATTCAAATGGCTACGATATCGTTTTGTGGGGAGTATTTGTGCAAATCAAAACGGCTAGATTAGGGAAAAATCATATGTGAGTGAATTGGCAGAGGTTAGATTGCCTGACATTACGAATTGTGGAACAAAAACGTGCCGAAGCGAAAGCAGGTAAAATCGAGGCTTTAACAGGCATTGCATTCCTGTTCTTTTTTATTATATATTGTCTAGTTCGGTATGGTGTATGCATATATATATACAGATAGAAGGTCAGATTCCTGTGGTTTAAGTTGTTCAGTGTTGCATACATTTTGATACGTAGCTGCCTCGCCAACGGTTAATAAGCAGCCAATAAGATGAAATGATACGTTGTAAGTTATTCATTGTTTGCATACGCGTACATTGTGGCACCACGTTATACATGTGCAGTGTGTTAGAAATAAAAAAAAACGACCGTAGCTGCCTCGGCAACGGTTAACATATCTTGTATTCAATTTAAATAAATTACATTTTCCGTCAACATGCTTACATCCGGATGATATCGGCACTCGAGCGATTCACCGTGTTCCACCGCGAAACACTATAATTCACCGTGAAACACCCTATTTCGCGGTGATTTGGCAAGCTGCCGTTTCGCTAGCGATTCTCCGAGATTCCACCGTGAAATAGAGTGTTTTTCCACGGTGTTCGGTGTTTCTAGTCTCAAACTCCAGACACGTAGTGTATTACAAATGTTTCATTACCAAAAAAAGTAAAAATATGCGACAACCCTTGTTGACTGCCTGGACGATTTAGCTGCTGTGGACGTATGTTTCGTTGCCTGGCAACCTATCTTTTACTTTTGAGATATGTCAATGATCTAGCTTGCTTTGCTTTGAAGTGAAAGCTATTCTTTGGCACCTGGAAATAGACCCAAATGGATCGCAACAATTCGAATGTATAATAATGTAATATGAATTATAAAAACCTACAGTAGAATCTGTATTAAGCAGCCACCCATGGGAATTTTTACGATTGACCGCTTAACGGGAGTGGCCTCTTAATAAAATCTCAGGGGTTTTTTTTGGCCGACATCAAAATTTAGCCGTCGCTAAATCTCGGACATAACTTTCGTAAACTTGTCATTTTGAACCAACCTTCAATTCTACTATCTATCATTGTGATGCATTCGATAATATTTATCCATTTCTTTGTAAAATCTCATGTTTTTTTGTGCTGACATCAATTAATATTACGCTTGAATGCATTGGAAGCAAACACCATTACTTCACTTGCATCGGTAAATTTGGTCGTCGCTGAATGTCGGACATAACTTTCGTAAACTTGTCATTTTGTACCAACCTTCAATACTGCTGTCTATCATTGTGATGCATTCGATAATATTTATCCATTTTTGTGTAGAAAATCGACGAATTAATTTTATTTTATCAAATAAGCACATGAACAAAAAAACATCGCTGATTTTTACAGGGGGTGTAACTCTATGTGCAATATTATAGGTGGCGCTAAAAACATCTATTTAACAACATAGAGGCTTTTGTCGGTACTTTCAGTTTATTCAATCAGTATCAAATAATGTTCCGTTACGTGTGAAAACAATGATCAGATTAGTCGTTTAAGAAAACAAAAGATTAATTAACAGATAATCCCGGGTTAATTGTTATTTTCACATTTCTTTTTATCTGATCAGTGGGAGTCCAGTTAATTGATTACTACTCACGGGATTAGCGGGGGTGTTATAAAGAACGACATGATGGTGACATTCAACAATGGCCGTTGAATGGGCGATGTTTTGTTAAATTTTTTAGCAAAATAGTGACCACTGGCCGCGTTAGAGGAGTGACCGTTGAATAAAGAGATGAAACCATAGAATTTTTACGGGGGAATTTTCTGTGACCGCTTACAAGGAGATGTCGCTGAATAGGAGTGGCTGCTCATATGGATTCTACTGTATCTACATTCAATCATTTCTGTTTTTATTGTAATTTTTAAACACAAAATACACCAAGAGAGCGAATGGAATGGCAGTTTTTGGCATCTGGTTATTCCAGTCTTTACCTCTAGTATACTATTCTCCTACATGTACATGTGATATGTTTAGCCTCATTTAGTCTTATAGTCCGTTCAGACGCTTATTTTAAAACCAGTTTATAATCGCTGGGGTTTTTAAGACAGCATCGTGTTGCGTTCACACCTACTATAAGCCAAACCTGTTTAACTATTCTGACCTCTTCGGTCGGAGGTTAGAGTTAACTACGCATCTGCAGCTTCACCATCTTTGTTCGGTTCTTGCACGCTTTCGATAACATTGGCACTGTATGACCCCGATATTTCCACAGGAATGTAACTTAATGCGTACTGCGCATGCTCAAAGCAAGCTGGAGCTGGTTTTTTTAAGCCAACCCGTTCAGACGGCTAAGATGAACCAGATTAAAATAAAAAGCCTTCTCGAACTCGAAGACAGGTCGTGAGCTGGGGTTTTTAAACTGGTTTATTTGCCCCACATGTGCGTTCAGACGCTTAAGTTAAACTGGTTTAACGATCCCCAGGGTATTTAAACCAAAGCGTCTGAATGGGGTATAAGATATCAGAAGCCCATCTATTCACGGCAAGATAATAATATCAATGTTGATTTGAATTGACTAATACTAACACATTGTAATGTCATGTTTGCAATATTGAAGACTGTGGATGATATTCATTTAAGATTTTGCTCCTTTGCTACATGTACCACTGCCATGGTGCTGTAAATTTATGGTGACTTGATGTGTACAATTAAATGATTATTTCATTACAGCAGCACTTAGCTATACAGTATTATTATTAAAATGATACAGTTGATACAATATAATTAATCAAGGGAATTAAACAGACAATGCTATTGGATTTTTGCTATAACAGGTGTCTGTTGTAAGGGATTTTATAGCTCCCCAATGATTATAAGAATAAACAAAACAAGAGAATGTAATTACATTCAGTCATATGTCTCAACTATATAAATTAGTCTGGGGCATGTTTCATAAAGTCTCTAAAGAAAATTAAAACCTGTGTTTACTGAACTTATGGTTCTGTTGGTTGCCTTTGGCCCCAGGGCTACATTATGCTACATGTACATTTAACCCCAGTCCCCAGTAGTGATGTGTGTCATGTATGAGGTAGGCTATGCTCACACTTTATAGGATATTTTATACCTCTTCTTTTTTGATAAATTCATAAAGCATAGCCCAACAGTCCAAGTCAAAACTATCACTAGTATAAGTTGACTGTTAAAACTATGTTTGTTACAGGTGTGAGGTGTTGTGCATAAGGTGTAGTGTGCTTACTTTTTTCCAGAACATCTAACTTTTTCCACTTCTTGTTTGAGGATTTCATATAGCTTATAAATTCTGCTGTATTTTTATATTGGTAATTGAGTTTTTGTCCCATTTTTTTTGATCATTTTTACTACTACAATGTATCTGAACCATAGGAAGTCTTAAAAACAGATTTGAATAAAAAATAAAGATGGGTTTATGGCCAAAACGGAGGGGGGGGGATCAGCTGGGTAATGTGGTATAAAACAAAAACAATTCTTGAAAAACGTGTTTGTTGACTTCTTGGAAATAAAACAATAAAAATCAAATATATACAATAATAAGTAATATGTGTGCAAGTAAACAATCCTTTATTTACAATGTGTGTGTTCTAATAAATTTGTCTAGTTTGGAGTATGCTCTATTGGAATTATTTCGAAAATTGAAATTATGTGTGTGTTGTACTGTGTACATAAAATGTTTCATTATTCACATTATACATATTTTGAGAGATGATCTCCGGAGTTTGAATTTTTTATTTTCCCCTGCCTTCTAAGCAATTTGATTGGTCGAGACTTTGAGCTGGGGGATTGGATGGCTGAATGGTTAGGACATGCGTGCTGTATCATAAAGCCTGTCATTGAGTCAACTAGCGTGGTTTCGAAGCCCAGGTTGTACATGACAAGGAGTAGGGTCGCCTGTCAAACCTCGTGGGTTTGCTCCGGGTTGTCCGGTTTCCTCCCACTGCTAAAGACCCCTACACGCAAGCGAATTATTGAAATAAAATTAAATCATATGTTAGTCCCAAAATGACCTAGTTGTGTTGAGTGGACATTAAACTCTCTCTCTCTCTCTCTCTCTCTCTCTCTCTCTCTCTCTCTCTCTCTCTCTCTAATTGATTGAGCTAGAATGTTCACACTTAGAGTAGGTGTTTATTAGGTGAATGTCTTGATTGAGTTTGAAGATGAGAATTTTCTGCTTAGGGTAAGCAGAGTTAAGCGATTTGAATGCTTGATGCTTTGGGGCATGATAACTTTGTTTATAATTATGTGAGTGTGATGAAACTCTTGAGTATATATTCATTATATCATTACCATGACTAAGTTCGATGATGAGAAATTTCTGCTTAGACTTAGGAGCAATAGCCCAGTAAATCTAGATTTATACCTGGAATAAATTTGCAGAAAGCTGAATTCAATTGTTTTTGTATCTAGAGTACTTGCTTATCAAAATACCAAAAGTCTTCCAAAATCTGATTTGCGGGTCAACGCGAAAATTGATAATTAATCCAAGATGGCGGACGACAGCGTAAAATGGCTTAATTATTAAAATATAAAATATCTCCGAAAGGAAGCATTTTAGACCATATAAATGTACTATGAGACAATATGAAAGTGATATGACTGAATCAGATGATGAGGTCAAATGGTTGCTATGATGTCATAGTGGCATCATATCGTAATATCGAGTCAGAAAACGAACAATTTAAATAGAAAGTGACGTCATAACACAATATCGAGTCAGAAAATAAACAAATTAAACAGCAATATGTCTTTTAAATTAACTTAAGAATAAATTGGGGTACTATCGCACTTTATATATATATTACGTCTTGAGAAAATCGATCATCAATCCAAGATGGCGGGAAATAACTTAAAATGTCAAATGTCTCCAAGAGGAAGAGTTTTAGACCATATAAATGTATAATATCTCCAAAAGGAAGCGCCTTAGACCATATTAATGTATAATATCTCCAAATGGAAGCGCTTTAGACCATATTACTGTATAATATAAATGTATAATATCTCTGAAAGTCCTAATATTGATGATAAATGTAGGTCTTCCCTACCTTTTAAAAACATGGTAATGCACGGACTTTTAATCTGTTTTTCTTTCGTGTTCTCTTATCCATTGACAGTCAATTCTTTTATGAATTTTCAGATATCTTCTCACAGTGTCACACAACAACTTTTGATCTTCGAAGGAATTATTAGTGAGCTGAAATTTGCCCCTGTATCTGTTATCACTAATCACTTCAGTCAGTTATATAGAGGAACAACTCGCGTTTTCCTTTGGCGTTCATCACGTCCGATTCATGAAACCTGTATTACTCCTCTATTGTAGCAATGATCTCTGTGTTAAAATTATATTTAGAAAGTGTTTAATCAGTTCTATCACATATATGATAATGACTGACACCAATACTGTCCTGTAAGCAGCCATCTTGGATTGATTATCGGTTTTTGCGTTGACTCGCAAATCAGATTTTGGAAGACTTTTGGTATTTTGATACGCAAGTACCCTAGATACAAAAACAGTTGAATTCAGCTTTCTGTAAATTTATTCCAGGTCGTAGTGGGTCGGTTCCATAGATTTACTGGTCTACAATAAGCAGTTTGACTTTGGAACATAGCAACTCTGCTTTTAAATGAGGTGGAATTGGGGCCGAAAGGATTCACTGGTGAACCGATGTACCGCGATTTTTTCCATGAAAACTATGAACGATATTTTTTTAAGAATATCGATAATCGAGATTTTTTTTTTCAATTTAAGGTTCACGATTAATTTCATACTATATTGCAATATTTGTTCAATAAATGAGACATGTAGGACCCTTAGAAATTACCTATCAGTTCAGTACATACGTACACAAGGCCTAAATGTAAAGAAACCCTCGGTAGCTATAAATAGACTAGGAACAGCACACGTCTTCTATAGGCCCGGGCATTCAGACTTCACAATCATTGCAAAACTGACCTACTAATCGCGTGCAAAATATGACTCGGAAACTGGATAAGGCAATTTTTTCCATACCGAAAGCCATGCATTTTACACCAATATAAATAGACTAGGAACAGCACGCGTTTTCTATAGGCCCGGGCATTCAGACTTAAAGAGCACATAAAATGAGAAAACAGAATTCATTGAGGTTATAGACATTGGTTACTATATGCATTTTACGGCAGTTTAACATTTAACATAATTCAGATATCGTCACTCAAAGTCGCAAATATAGACCTCCCGTAAAAACGACTTGGCCAATTATTGAAAACACTCTTAATCCCCTCAGACGCCAGTGACGTCACAGTGACCGAATGCATATTCGGGATGTTTATTCCTTAATTACCTATATACACCCGGCGTGTGTATTCGTTAACGCCTGACTGATTCCTTAATCCCCCTAATTAAATAACAATTGACTACGGAATAATTTGTTTTGTAATTTAGAATTTGTTTAGAATTTGTTTTATAGCCATATTCCCCATGTGTTTTTTTTTTTATCAGAATAAGCCGACCGTGAGACAACAATAATTGGCTTCTGATTGAAACAAGATTGGTGTGAAATTGTTATAGCCGGCGCTACGGACATCTTTTAAGCCGATAGAAATAATCAATTGTCGGCTTTTAAGAAACGAAATGGTTTCAAATAATAATCATATAAACTTAGATCATCAACATTTGTATCATTGATCATTTTATCATACACCGAGCGAAATGGAGGCAGAATATTCAGAGTTATCATGTAGCAGTACTTCTTTTAGCTCGGGCAGTGTATCGGATACAGATACGTCGCGAGAAATGATTAATATAGCGCCATATATGTTTGAGCCGTATTTATCTGACTGTAGTAGTTCCGTAGAGGATGGCGATGTAGAGAATACGGGATCTAACAAAACTTTATTTTGATTTTGGCCCACGCGAAAAATATCGCTAAATTTGATTCTGGGTGCTGGAAACATGATTCGTCAAGTAATTATATAACGTGAAAATATTCCATTTATTATTGTATATAATGGCAAGTAAATATTTTTGTTAACGTGAAAATATTCCTTATTTGTATTGTATATTAGGGCAAACTAGGTAGCACACTAATAAAAGTAATACATTTAGGTCGTTGAGGTTATCGATCCAACCATTATTCTATAAAATATGCAATATGCAAATAAAATGATTTGATTCATGCATGCATGCTGTCATCCAATAATAACTGTAAATTTTCCTGTGGTTAGACGCCTCTGACCAATCAAAAAAATTGTTGTTTGATCACGTACACCCTTCAATCGAGGATTCGAGTTTCTCGTGCAATTTTCTATAATTTAACTATAAGTGTTGTTTTAATGGTTTCCAAATAAAAAGAATTTACATAAATAGAAATAAATATGACACTACCATTAAAGAAATATGTAGAATTCGGATTCTAAAATATCGGTATAAAATTGAATATCAAACACGACGTTGCACCTGTACTTGGCACTATTCTAATCACACGCAGAGGACAGCCGATCACGCCCCCTCGAATTTCTTTCTCACATTCGACTAATTTACGCTAACTTTATTCGACTAATTTACGCTAACTTTATTACAAAAAAATCGTCAATACTAATCAAACAATCAACAATAATCATACGATCATACAAACAATACGATTAACTTTAATACAAAAACATCGGTGATTCGATCTAAAATCAAATAACAAAATAATCAACGAGTACTAATCAAACAATCAACAATAATCATACGATCACACAAACAATACGATTAATCCACTCTTTCCGTAAGATTTCATCCTTGGGAAATTTATGAAACGCCGGTACATTCTTCCCCTTTTCCTTGCTGGAATTTCCATAACTCTCAATAACACAACGATAATACGGCATCTTGAAATACACTCCGAAATTATCTAGTCACAAATATATAATCTATTACAACTCAAGACGAGAAAGGTCGGCTTTTGAAAATGCTTTGACTTATACGTAGCTTACGTGTAAAATTACGAGTTAATGATTACGCCAGTCAAATGTTAATTGGACCGACAAATACACATGTGTTAACTGGCGGTGTGTATACAGTGATATATTGACAGATAGTGATATATTGTATAGATAATGTGTATAGATTATGTGTAGTGCCTGTGACGTCACCAGCCAATCAACCAGATTAAGGTCGTAATTGAAAATTTGAAAACCGTTTTTGGCTGTCGCATGTTTAAATGTTAATATCTGAATTAATTTTAATCAGATTGGAGTGAACTTGCCATAAAATGAATGTAGTAACCCTTGGCTATCAATATATGCAATTAAAAATTATTATTTTATGTGGTCTTTAACAATCATTGCAAAACTGACCTACTAATCGCGTGCAAAATACGACTCGGAAACTGGATAAGACAATTTTTTCCATACCGAAAGCCATGCATTTTACACCAATGAAATCGCATTTTATTTAACAGTCATTTCCTCCTCGCGATGCCGGTGGCTCTTATTAGAATGAATGAAAAGCGTGTTTGGTTAACAGTCTCTCTTAGTCTTTCGACAAAGGAACAAATGGTCATGTCTTTGCACTAAAATTTGTATCAGGTTGACCACCAAAATTTTGAGATACACAAACTTGATGAAGCATACAAGAAACATGTAACTAGTTACTGTACATATTACTGTAGTCAACCTGATAACCCTGTTATCAAAATTATGAATATTTACGAAAATCTGGCAGAAAATGTTAATTATATGTGATAATTACCCCTTGATCGCTTCAAAAAATATCGTGGAAAGGAAGAAGCCTATTGATTTCCACCAATTTCCGATAATTTAAATTACTGCCAGAGTTATAATCCTTGATCACTTCAAAAATTCTTGTGGACGCTCTTGAGGCCATACCTAACATCTGATTGACATTATATTGAAACACAGAGTTCATAAGGCATTGAGACGAACAAGTATATTGATTTTCAATGAATTTTGATAACTGAACAGCTAAATCCATGATATCAAATGTTTGGTATACTAAACATTAGCATGGGGCAGAACTTTATAAAATCAAATTCTAATGGTTTTCAGATTATTACTTAATGAGTTGTTCCTCTTAATCAGATTTTATTGTTTTATAAATGTTTCATTTCCAAAAAAAATAAAATTGTGTGACAACTCTTGTTGACTGCACGG
Organism: Patella ulyssiponensis; assembly: GCA_963678685.1. Taxonomy (NCBI): domain Eukaryota; kingdom Metazoa; phylum Mollusca; class Gastropoda; family Patellidae; genus Patella; species Patella ulyssiponensis. Next base: position 55,105,338 of record OY783227.1, on the reverse strand, counting down.
ATGATTTAGCTGCTGTGGGCGTATTTTTCGTTGCCTGGCAACCTATTTTTGTTTAAACTGATTACTTTTCAACACAAATCAACACATCAATTTTAACAAAAGCAACGATTTCACTTTTACTCAATCTGATGGATACACACATCCTTTTTCGTTTAGTTTTTTATTGTTCAAAATTTTGTTTGACATGTCTTTACTACACTAGGATCTGGAAGACCTGTTATCATTGATGTGTTCTGGATAATGTGAGGGATTAGCCAATGAAATGGTCTGTTACGGCGAGTTATAGGTGTGTTTTGCACAGAGCTGTGGGTAATCAACTCGGAACATCAATGCTAATTGGCTAACCAACTGCAAGGCGTCATATAGTCAAAAGCCGCTTGTATGACCTCTGACTTATCGCTACGACTGGTCAGATCTTCATGTAGTGTACACCATCGAAAGTATAAAACGAAACGAAACGAACTATTGATCTGTATTTTAATCAGATTGATTTTTACTCTAATCAATTCAATTTAAAAAAAAAATGTTTTTTTGTGCATTGGAAAACCCCAAATATTTTGGAAAATTATTGAAAAATCCATAATAAAACCTGTTGCAGACTAGACATGTAGACATGTCAATGTAACTGTATCCTGTTCATCATCGCATAATTTGATTATATTATCTTATCAATGCCTTATCATCCCACATTTTATCCTATTGTATAATACAATTCAATAAGTCTATATTTAGAAAAGTTAACTTGACCATTTTACCAATAATAAAAAAATAGAGAAATATATCAATGGTGGCAGGATATTGTGATAGTGAAATGCCATTTTTTTTATTAGCTCTTCCATTTGTTTTCCACCCACTTGCCAAGGTTACAACCAACAAATCAAGTATTTGTAGCGGCATGTTTCTCAAAGCCAGATCTAATCGTTTTTGATAAACTTCCATTCAATACAAAGCAAAAACTTTTAGAAATATACTCAGACATCCTTCATTGAATATTGATAATGGCTATTTTAGATGAGAAATGCGAGAACTCCCAGAGTTATCAGACTTGTTATGTCGAGTTGACCAGTCATCTCCATCCATCCCACATGGTAAGCTAATGCTCCCACATGGCCGACACATGTTCTGTAATAGTTTTCAATATATTGTCTTGTTGGAAAAATTTTTGGTTTCTTTCCAAACCCAACTAATCATAATATGCATAACAAATTGAAGGTTACAGCACTCTTGTGCTTATTCATCCTAATTTTACTGCAGGTTAATCAAAAATGTTTTTAGCTATTTAGAAGAGAGTAAGTGGCCGGCTGAGTGGTCTAACATGTGCATTGTTGATCACTGATGCAAGCCTTATTTTCAATCTTGGGTTTTTACCTGACACATTAAATAGTGCTTGCACAATTTATCATATTCAATGTATCACCTCACCTTTTCGCGATTCTTTTTTGTCCCTTCTGTAAGTAACCTGTAACTCATAATTATCCTTGGCACACATTATCCATAGGAACACAATCATTTTTAAATTGCTTTGGCCCTTATTGTCATCCACATCAATATTCATGATATTTCTTCGACATGACCAAGACTAAAATATCAATTATTGATTTATCCTCTTGTTTTCTTGGTTAATATTGACCTGGTTATCAATCGTGATACACATCATATCGTAGCACATGTATCAGAATATGTATCATATCATGATTGTAGTAGCCGCCACTTGAATTAACCCCTGTCTTAACATGACAGAAAAATACTAAAATACTTTTATGTAGTGGACATTTCGGTCAGATATATGAAAACTCAAACACATTCTTAGCTTTAAGTTCAAACATGACAGCAAAAAAAACCCAAATACTCTGTTGTAGTGGACATTTTGGACGAAAAGGTTATTCAGACATTTCTTCATAATATATATTTATATTCAGTTGTGCTTGATAAGATAATAATAAATGTTCATGGTACATTTGTTTTACTGTTTACGATCTTTCTTGTTGTGCCTTTAAGTTTGACTTTAATTTGTGTAATTGGAGAATAGAAATAATTAAAGTTACATTATGGGAGATAAGATAAAGAGATGGCAGTTCTCACTATAATAGTTAAAAACTATATAGTGGAAAGCAATCTAATTAAAAATATAGATCTATATTTCGTTTCGTTTTTTATACTTTCGATGGCCTACACTCATGTAGATCTAACAAGTTATAGTGGGAGCTCACGTTCTATGACGTCAGGTATCAAGCACGGGACATTTGACCCGATAACGTCAGTCATTCGATTAACCAATTAGCGACCGCCATGCTTTTTAAAATCTACTTTTGTTTTGTTTTGATTTCTATCCGCTGGTGTTAGCATAGACGTCATTGGCTGGTAAATATCTACCCACAGTTCCACGCATGAAAAGGTCAAACGGTGGATTCGACAGACCATTTGATTGGCTGACCCCTCATTTCTGGCACAACAAGTCCTCCAGATCCAAGAGTAGTAAAGACAAGTAAAAACGAAATTTTGAACTATAAAAAACGAAACGAAATTGGATCTGTGTTTTAATCAGATTGTAGTGGAAAGGTACTTTGCTTAAAATTTCAGACAAATTGATCCACAATTAGCCGAGAAAAAAGCGTTTGAAATATTCACATAGCCTCGGTCATCATTACTCACATTATTAATATAAGCAGCATAGTCTCGATTATCCACTTGATCGATTTAATTATCAACGGACATTAAGCGGCATATAGGAATTTAATCCGCCAACATCGAAGGCTAGCCTTGAAATCAAGTGTTTATTATGGTCTGGATATGTTAATTAATGTCTAATTGATTATTTAGATAACATTTCAGGCCTAAAGAAAGACCTGTAATAAGCAGATTTTGCTCCTGCATAATGCTATTTTAAATGTTTAAATGTTATCAAATAAATTGGCAGGTTAACCTTGCCTACAGACTAGAACAGTGCCGCTTTACTTATGTCGATAATAGTCTTTTATATAACGCTAAAACCCTTTTCGTATCGAATGGAATCAAGCTTATTTTTGAATCGTCTGAGTGGAAGTCTATTCTTGACTTCCAATATTCACAAATGAAATGTAATGAAAAGGGATCAATATTTTGGCCTGGTGTAAGTTGTGTTAGCGGCGGAGATGGGACTGTATTATTAGACTTGACACCAATTCTTTAAAGGAGAAATCCCAGAAATATTTCAGTGAATAAAACTTCTTATATTCTATATGCAAAAGGATCTTTAATTAAAACCTTTTATTTAGGAGGTTGTCAGCAACTGTCTGAACTTTTCTCACATGTTTTCAAAGGAATACTGATGCCCAGTTGTCTGATGGAGTTGGAGACAAGTTTTTAGACCGGATAAACCTATTTTTAAATCAGATATATATATATGTGATGCAGTGACGACTTCCCACTGTACGTTGTCCTTGTTTTCTTATAGAATTTGCATATTATTGCTGCATATTACGTTATGTTTAATAAAGATTATAATCGTTATTATAATTGTAGTCGCATTTATCAGGTCACACCATGAAAAATTAGAGATGAACACTTTACAAGAGTTATGTGACTTTTATAAAGTGATTTGGCGATCGTTTCCGAATAGTTTGATACATTTTGAGCTTAAACTTTCTGACAGTGAGAAAGGCTATTTCCAATAAACTTTTTGTGGAGACCAACTAAAAACTGGGACAGGACCTTTAAATTTAATAATTGACTCCAGCTATAAATCGTAGCCATACTTGATTCTCGGTGTAAGGAAAAGCTATTAGAATGTTGGTTGTTTAAATATTTATGCTGTTATTACATAATAACTACTTGCTAGCTTCCGTGTTTTTATTTTACACAATGCTTTTGACAATAAATGAAGGGAAAAACAAACATGCCTAACACTTATGAGTGATCACATCAGAAACTTATTTTACTTTGAATCAATATTTGATGCAATTCAAGTTATCAATTTGTGATCACTACCAATATCTATGATTCCTGTTGTTGATTTCTAAGGAACTTTGATGCTGTTCCCTACATTTGCTACAATTTCTCCTTTCTCACATGGCATATCAATCATTCATAGACGAGGGTTAAAGAAATATTAAAACCTCTGTGTGTCATTTGCATTTTTAAAAAAACAATATAAAATTTTTGTCAACAGTTTAAACAATGCTTAAGTCTACTCAAATTAATATAGCAAAATCAAAATATCAACGGTGATCAAAGTGGGTGATCAAATGATTTTATCAAAATTTAAACATCCTGCTGGGTCATAGACAAGACATTCATAAACCAAAACAGTCCAAATATTTGGTCTAATTGGACATAACTTTTAGTTAAAATGACCATAGGGGTGGGCATGAGCACTATAAGGGAACAAATTTAGACATTTCCCGAAATGCTTGTCAGTTTGAAAGACCAATGAATAAATTATTTCATTTATACAATTAACTACAAGACCGTAGCTAAAAAAATGTTGAGTTATACTGATGTGTTTGTTTTTATCTACGATTGGATGCCTTTAGTTCCAAGTGGCAAACTCAGTAACATCTTAAAAATAAGATAATTTTATATTATTATGACCAATTAAACATACAGAGGCCAATGTGGTGGCACAACTATCGCCTAACTCCAACTATTCACGTTTAAATTAATGCAGTGTTTCTTTATTGGACATACACCGTCATTCATCTCCCGTTTAAAAATGGTATCTTAGTAGTGACTTGAAACCTCGATTATAAATACGATGATTTATTTATGATTTATTGGCGTTGAGCTTTGTTACGTAGAACTATATAGGATCATCTATGGAGGGTTCGGAGATGAGGTTTGTTATCTATTATACAATATGATAAATACAATAAGTTGAACAAATCATTGATATACTGATAGAACACCCACTTGCTTTTATATAGATTGCTAAGGGAATTGTTTCAATTAGATTATTCGTAAAATTAGCAAAAATAGATGCCGGGCATCCTGACATTTTGCAAAGCTAATGACATTAAAGTTTGTCATACAAGTGACAGTATATCTAATGCCAATGAAAGCTTTGTTAAATATCTTGTAGATTTTTTTGTTCATGTCGATGTGAATTGAATTGTTTTCTGCAGAGTTTCAACCAAATTATACTTCAGCAGCAGTTAACATGTAGAATCATCCATAAAGTTGCGTGTTTGTTGGAAAGTATTGATTGAGGAATAGGGGGTTATGTATTACTAGCAGTGAGTCATCCCTGTGTTTCGCTTTAAGTTCCAGCAACCATGAAACATCAATATTTCTACCGTTAATACCAGCATATACATTCTTTGATCAAAAATAACAATGGCTTTATTCAGTATATAGACGGCAAGCTAACAATCCATATAATTTTGAAGTTTTATTGCCATGTTTTGGAGTACAGATACCATTTTGTTTAAGCAGATCCGAGGCAGCCTTACAGAGTTTTGTATTGAATTGAAGTTGGATTTTTCTAAAAGGATTGAATAGACAATATATTATTGGCAGAGGATAAATTACAGATTCTAAATTTAATTTTTTTAAATAATATTTGCCATTATAATTATATATCAAGTCAAGAAGAATATTGAAAGAAACAGTTTTATATGTTTCGAAGATTTAAATTTTAAATGTGAAAAACAAGTATGGGTAGTGTGAAATACTTGAGACTGTGATGGACAGCTGAATAAGCTTATGCATGTAATGAGCTAATTGTCAGTGTTAGATAGAAGTGGAGCCTATTAATAAATAATCACATGTGTTAATAAACAAATGTATTGTTTCATCAATTTGTGATTATTATTGGGATCTGGACTTGTAGAGGAATAGTGCACTTTTTCTATGACTACTAATTTTTTGATTATGAAATAGATGTTCCGTCAAATGTGATTGTGTGAATCGTGAAATATTGTTTCAGACTTTATACTTGTCTTTAAAACATTTCAATAAATCTACAATCAACAAATATTTCTAATATCAACCAAAGTGTGAAAGGAATCGTCAGATTGATGTCCAAAGCTTGAGGATACTGCCCTGTGGACTGTGAGGTCAGAGTGTCTATTAAAGCCTGTATAATAATGATCGGAGTGTTTGGGCTATTAACGTGAGAATAAAGTAGATTGCTTATTAACGTGATGTAATAATAGAGATGATTGTATGGGGATCTGGTTGCGAGACAGGCGGACAAGTTTATCTCAGATCAATACTACCAATGATTACCATGATAATCATAGAACTGTTATTCTGTAGATATTCCAGTCCTGGTTTTATTATTCCCCAATACTGATCACTGGTTTGACTTACTGCAAGTTCAAATTAATGCTGACTGTGGCAAATAGTGTGAAAGTTGTGCTTGTATTGAAATTGCCTCACAAATCTGGAAAAAGTAAAAAGAAAAATGATATTTGGAAATACATACAATAACAGAGAAATCCTAGTTGTACAAAATTAGAAAGAAAATACTCTTGACCTGCAGCATTAGAATGATATTAAGATATTTTTGCTTTCTGAGCTGGAGTTTAAATTCATGTTTCATATAAACAACTACATGGATAATTATAAATGTCCTTGTGTGGAATTGCCTTTTTCCAGTGGGAGAAATATTTAGATACCTAAATTCCAGAGATATAATTTTGATAAATAAGAATTTTGTTCATTAGCAGAAGTCTGTGGAATTCAATATATAAAGTAAAATAAATGGACAAAACTAATCATTTTTGAAAATTTTATTTCAAGGATATCTTTTAGAATCAAATGTCAGTATATTGATATATTTTGTAAATTCTACACCCACAAAGCATTAACGAAAAAAACTAAAATGTTGCCAAGAGAACCAGTCTTAATTTGTGTAAATTAAAACATGTCACTAACATGTCTGGATCGTGTTGAATAAGAATCTCTTTTGCGGAGAAACAAATTCCTATAATACACAGTGGACTCAGTCAGTGACTTGCATGTCTTGATTCCTAGACTTTTTTCTGAATTGAATAAATGAAATAAAGCAAGATCTCGGAATCTTCGAAATCATGGTTGAGGAAACTAGAGGGTTTTTTTTTTGCCACAGACAGAAATTGATTTATTAGTAAGTTAATTACATCATATAAAAGATGTCCAAAATTATGCCTGTGCCCAAATTTAATCAATTGAACAAGGAAGATATTTGAATGAAAATATAATGGATAATTGAACTTGGTTGAACAAATGAATTTATTCCATACATTTCCAATGGAAATTTCTTGAAATGCAGGATGTGAATTCCAATATTTTAAGTTCATATGTCGTAGGAATGTGTAATTTTGTCACAGGAATTTAGATGAACTTTTTCAAATTTTGGATTTGGCTGAAATAGAATAGTTTTATCTACAATAAATAAACAAACATTTTAAAATTAATATGTCTGCAGAAGTGAAAAAAGTAATAAGAAAATAAAGATGTTCAAAATATTGCAAAACATCTGTTGGCAACTACTCATAGATGTATGTTACCAAGATTAAATTTTGGCGCCTTCAGGGATAATCTGATGGAATTGAAAATTTCATTTTTGCAAGTCAGTGGTTTTGTATTTTGATAATCAGCCTGAGAATTGGAGGATGTGAAATATTTATTATGTAATTTCATCTATATGAAGACCCTATTTACTTGCCTTTAAAAATGGAACAAAATATGTACATGCATGTACAATGTATATGTGGGTTGCGTCTGTGCTTTTAGAGGTATAAAATACATGGCCTTGTGATTAATTAACCTGATTTATGATTAAGGATTATTTTGGAGTATGGCAGTATGAACAAACTGTTAATATTGTTGTGGAGTATAACAATATTAATGATTAATTGTGAATATTGTTGTGGGGCGTGGCAGTATTAACGATTAATTGTTCAAAGTGTAAACAATAAATAAACAATCATAACTGACATCTAATTTAAAGATAAAGATTTTTTATATGTAAGTAAAGTCAGTTGATAAAAAAACAATGGAACCTGAATCAACTGTCACTCAGACGTCTGACACAATAACAGAAGTTACAAACACAGCAACAGGTAGGATGATTTATGTAATAATAGGCTACTGTATGACGAGAATTAATGGGTCTACTGTCATGTGTCATTTCATCTTTTTGGTCGAGAAAAGTAAAGTTTCAGTTTGTATAAAGTGAATTGCATTCCGAGGCTGCTTAGTATCGAACTTAGTAATTGTGTATCCATAAAATTGTACCTCGTGTTCACATTTTGCTTGAAGTGGGCATTGATTCAGCATTGACTCAGCATTAACTCACAAGTTTGTGCATGGAGCTAAACACACAAAACTATTATTAAATGTTTTTGGAATTATCTATACTCATGAGTCGCATATGTTTGGATTTTTAAATAAAGGAAGGTTATGTTTCTGAGATAACACCAGACAGAGATTGAGTTCGCAAATATTTACAGTGCTTGTTATTCTCAGATTTTGCCTGCAATCTACTTTGGACATCCCAGGTGTACATTTTCATGTATGCATTACTGTTTAATTATCACGTCCAAACAAAAATATTTTACATACATGTATGCAAAAATCTCAAAACTAGGCAATGAGTCTATGCAAGCTAGTACAATTTGTTGTCATTTATCAGTTTTTAATCATATAATTTGTTGAATATGCATATTAATTTAGAATATCTTACTGTTTAAGTCACCATCTGTTTTGAACAAATTTGAACAAACATTGTTTTTGTTGCTAATGAATTTGAATCAAGAGTTTGGAAAATTTAAACATATGTAAGAGCCTTGCCACACTTATTCAGAATCAGCAGTAATCAAGCAGAACTAGCCGTAATGGAGAATTGCAAAAATTTGCCTAACATTCGGGAGCGAATTTCAAATTGACCAAATTCTGTCAAATACATGTACTTTGATTGCCTTCAAACCCACCTCGAACGTTCTTGCATATTCCGAATGCAGCTCAAATGTAGTTGGAGCACAGTAGGAATATTAAGAATGCAGTCAGAATATTTAAAATGTACCTTGAATGTCATGCGAGTGCTGTTTTATTGCTGCACTAATGCCACCTGAAGTCTGATTGGAAAGTGCCTTGAATTCTGTAAGAATTCACCTTGAATGCAATAAGAGTGCTCCTGGAATATACGTTGAATGCTATTCCATATATCTTCACTTCGAATGCACATCAAAAATTTTGAGTGAACAAAACATTCGGACATGCTTACAAGAATGAACCCGAATATTTGGAACACACTCAGAATGCAGTCAGAATTTTTAGAATGCTCTTCGAATATCAAGGAATATACAACTACAGAATTACCACTGACCATTTTTGAGAATCATTTTGTAACAATTGGAAGTGATCTGATGCTGTGTGAGACCATATTTTAATTGAGGTCATTTGACAGATGGCATGACTAACTGATATTCTGTAGAGACTAGTTAAGCAATTAGTAAATATTGCCTGTTGATCAGCAGGTCTGTACATGTAGGTCACACATCAGGTCCATTTCTTTTGTAAATGGTTGCGATCTTTATATTTGACCAGAAATTGTGATTAAAATTTGAGGAAATGTTAATAAAGATACAATTGATATATGTAACCCGATTTGTGCTTGTTAAACAAAAACATATAAAATATATTCCTGGAAAGGTATTTGCCACTTTACTGTTGAAGAATACATTTTTATATCCAATACCTATCATGTCATCACCTCTGCTAGTGTTCATCTTGTATTTATTTAAGTGATTCAGGCTTTTAAAATTATTCTTCTCGAATTGATATATGTAACCCGATTTGTGCTTGTTAAACAAAAACATATAAAATATATTCCTGGAAAGGTATTTGCCACTTTACTGTTGAAGAATACATTTTTATATCCAATACCTATCATGTCATCACCTCTGCTAGTGTTCATCTTGTATTCATTTAAGTGATTCAGGCTTTTGAAATTATTCTTCTCGAATTGGCTATGTTTGTTTTGTTAGTCATTATGAGGAACCATCAAAATTAAAAGGTGTTTATTGATTTTATATATAACTTGGGGTAGTGCATAGCAGTTATATTTCATAATAACCTGTCATAACGTCATCATAGGTTGATATATTCAGTTCATATCAAACAATGATGACGTCATGATGGGTTGATATTTCAAATCAGCCACTGTCTTCATCTCATATCAACCGCTGATGACCTTAGAGGCACCGGAGCAGCATGAGGGGCATGATACTAAAAAATAGGAGGTCGGGGGAGGGGGGGGGCACCAGCGACTGGACTCTAGAAAATTATGAAACTTGTCAATTCCGAGAACGCTGTTTAGAGCGGCTCTAGCATTTCAAATTCCAACATAAAACCCTTTAAAATACATGATAATGAGCATATGAGAGCCAGTTCGCGACTGACCAGAGAGCAATTACATAGACTATTCAAAAGGTTGAAACTTTCATCATTAGGGCATGGGTATACATGTATACCCCAGAAAAAGGCAGGATACCATTTGTATACCCTGGCACCTGTGTTCCGTTGCCCCTGGATGAAGTTGATGATCGAAATAATACAAAGAACACAGAAATGCATTTTTATTCTGTTGACAATTAAAAACTTTTATGGTACAGTTTGTAGCATTCAGCACTAAAATAGACAGACAGCATATTCAGGTCGGTTATCCATGTCTAAGATATCTTTAAGAATGATCTTTTAGTCCATATTTTGATTATTTCTGGACACACTACAAGACTTGAAAGTACATGTATTTATAGCTCAAAGAGTTCCTTTGTAAAGTATTTTTGGGTACAGTCCACTTAACACAGTTGGTCAAATCCTTCTCTGAAATTTCATGGTCCAAAATAGCGAAAGTATAAACAATGCATTCACTTGTTTAATTTGTTAATTTTCGTTATTTGACAGAAACTGTCGAGCAGTTATCTAATCATTGTAGACATTTAATGGAAGAGTCCATTTATGTTAAGGGTGACGTTGTATATGTATAGGATGTTAACCTTCTCTCCCTCGGATTGATATGACAGAGAACACATGGGCTTCGCCTGCATGTTCTCTATCATATAAACCTTGTGTAGGTTAATATCCTATATATATGGAGTTATTTCCCTTCACCAAGCAAACCTTGTAAATGCTTATAAATTTTTGAGATTGTGTAGCTAGTCCTAACACTGCAAGGTGCATAGTGTGTAGAAATGTCGTCAGAGGTTTTAGTATTGGGCTTCTGCGTTAGAAAATCCTCTGAGCAAGTAGTAAAGCTTAATTATGGTTACTATTAATGAAAACTAGTGAGAAATATACGTGTTGTCAGTTGTCGCTTAAACCCGTCAGTACTTGTACCGTACGTCAGTATTTCTGTTAATGGTCAGTAATAATCATACGGTGAGTATGTGAGTTAATTGGTTAGTATTCCTTACTTCTGTCAGTATGTAAAAAATACGTGAGTAATTAAATAAACGTGAGTTTATCCAAACATATCACTATTGAGGCACGTGCGGGAGAAATTGACGAAAGCGTGACTAATTAAGAAAAGGTCACTATTTGAGCTACCGCTCACTATCCGAGTATAACCGCCAGTTACCTTTGATGTGCGTCGGTAATCGGACCTGACGTCAGTTGAGCGTGAAATCATTAACTATTTAAAATACTGGCGAGTATTTTTACTGTAAGTGATCATAATATTTTTATTACTAACCTGAATATCTCCTCCGATTCGAGAATATTAATTATTTTCATTATTTATTAATATCAAGTCGAATGAAATGTAAACAATACTCTTTGGAAACGAACATACTTATACCTTTTTTAATACCTTAAATCACTGTCCAAAGTTTTAGGGAAGACTTAGATTAAACGAAGGACTGTCATGTTGCTGTACTTAAGTGATAGCTTTCATTGAACGGGGAGAATAGACGCACTCCCGCAAAAGTTCAAGAATCAGAAGTCAATCCAGCAATGGTCAGAGAGAGATTTCTCGGGCCATTGCTTCAGGAATATGTGGGGTAGGTGGCGCGGTAAGGATTAGTAAATTTGGAATCAGAACTAATGGTTTAAGAAGATCATCAACACAAATCTGTTTTCGGTAATTTTATTGAAACAGATTATGATAGCAGATATTATTGAACTTCATACACATATATATACGCTGAAATTCTGAACACCGAAGAATCGTTTGATTATCTATTTACTTTTGAGAAATAATAGCTATTAAACAATATATAGCAATGAAACAATATAAATAACGATGAAAATAATAATAGCATATAATAAGGTACGATACATGTTAAAATACAATATGATCGTACGTAACAGAAAAATAATAAATTTCATTCAAGTAATTCGAAATTATGAGCACAGAAGATTCTATAAATAATTTAGAAATTGTTTTATTTAGCACACGATAAATATAATTGATGCATTGCATGCAACGGTGTAATAGTAAAACCATGCCCGACGTTCGATCTTGGGATATTTTTCATGTAGATATCCTGTGCGATTAATTCTTTATTAAAACAAAAGGCTGATAGAAATACTTCTTAAGGAACATTGAAAATCATCCCTAAAAAAACACATCTATAACTACACTATATTACATATTCAAAACTGAGACAATTCTAAACACGGGAAATTTCAAGAAATTTAAAACACAATAGCAAAACTTTTGTTAAAGATTTCCAACAAATTTATAGAGCATTTTTATTTCTTAAAATTTGTCACTTACATATCCGAAATTGTCGTTTGAGTTTTTGTACAATAGTCACACCGGTAACAAATTGTCTTTTAATGATATAGTTTATCAATAAACATAACAGAAATTTATATAGTTAATGATTTCACGCTCTATTGAGGTGATAAACCTAGCCAATCAACATTCTTAATCTCTTGAGCACTATAACACAAAGGTGCTAATTAAGTGGTGAGATTAACAGAATTTAATCCCATAAAAGATTTAATATACAAGACCTATATTACTAATGTACGGACTATTCTCTTTGGTTTTAAATTCTAACACCGAGCAAAATATTAAACAAACATTAACAAATATATGACATGGTTGTTACGTGATTTAGTGTTAAAATCTAACGATAACTTTAACTTGCTTTTTCTCGAAAATGTCGCAAAATCACTAGTTTATCCGACCAGAGGAAAGTGTCAAACGGGCGGGGTGAGTGACTCAATGTGAATGAATATATTCAGCAAAATATTTTGTGAAATAAACTGTCGGAAATGCAGCCAGGCAGCATTCCAGACACTGGTTGTCGAGATAAATTGAGCTGGTCAGATACTGTTCGTCGCCAAATCAGCAGCTTATCCTTACAAATAGGGAGGTGTCAAATGAACGGAGTGAGTGTATCAAGTGAATGTATATTCTCGTCGCGTTGGACCTATAATATTACTAATGTATGGACTATTCTCTTTGGTTCTAAATTCTTGCACCGAGCGAAATATTAAACAAACATTAACAAATGTATGACATGGTTGGGTTCAGATTCATGCCGTATTTCACTGAACGTAACTGATTTGACATTAGAGTCAAAATGGAAACAATTGAATGTAAATTAGCTCATATACAATGAGTTTACATTATTATATGCGTTGCGACCCATTTGGGTCAATTTCTAGGTCCTAAATATATTTATAGTGATGGCCCGATATGACACCTATATCAGATATTGACAGCAACATATAATATCGACTGATACATATAATTACCGATAGTGGTGGATATAAACATTGAAATGTTTCGAATGACATAATAATCCTTGTAGATGAATGTCACTGTTAGTCAGGAAACGTATGGTACTATTTTACCTCGGTTATAAGCACAAACGCCGCGTTTTTGAAGAAATAAAATTGTGTCACGCTTCCTACGCAATCACAAATACACTCCATCTATCTTGTCAAGCGGACGTTAATTTTTTGCTGTATCATTAAATAAAGTCGAGATTATAATATACCATGTGTTGATAGTCGATAGTTACTATAAGTACGATAGTAACTAGTGTTGATTACGATGTAATTCCTAAAATGATTGGCACCTGTATGTCTATAATAGGTGTCTGAACTGAAAGGTTCACGCGGCAATGAATGAAACATCAAAGCGAAGAGCAATCACGTGACATTCTTTCGTCATTTCCAGAACTATAAACCATCTAATGGGAACTTATTTGTTTGTAATATTATTAATAAATAAAGTATGATCTATATCATAAATTATTATTTGTTGATACATATTATGTCTAAATTCTTAAAGTAGCCTAGCATAACAAAAGAAATCACAAAAATATTTCTAAATTTTCACTGGCATCTAGAAGCTGGAATGTCAATCTTGTGACATCAAAGGGATATCCTCCCTTTCATGCTACTCACACGTGAACCATGCGGTATCTTTTCCCGCCTTTTCCAATACTTCTATTCATAATGATTAAGTATCCAGACAATACCAGCAGTGATCTAGATAAAACTAACGTGAAGTAGTAAGATTTGGAACTATTTCACGATAAGCGACAACCGAAGATGTGCGATGCCTCATACCAGTCCGGTATGCACACGATTCTTCAGTGCTAAGAATTTCAGCTTGTATGCGAATGTTTGAAATTCATTATTTGTGTTATCAGCTATCATGTTATCTGTTTCAATAAAATTAGTGAAAATAGATTTGTGTTGGTGATCTTTTTTAACCATTAGTTGTGATTCCAATTTAAACCATACAGATAGCAAAGCGCCGCACGTCCCAAAACAAGTGCTAATCTGCATGAACGAGAATAAATATAAATTGTAAATGAAATAACACTATACACATTCCCCTTTATTCTGCAAACTACACATTGCCCCGTATTCTGCAAACTACACATTGCCCCGTATTCTGCAAACCCCGTATTCTACAAACTACACATTGCCCCGTATTCTGCGAACTACGGCGGTTATGGAAATCGGAGAAAAATACACCCGTTAATGTTTTAAAACAGTATTCTGCAAACTACGGCGGTAACCGAAAAATACCCGTGTTCACTACCATCCATTATTGTTAAAAAAAATAAACATTTTCTGATTCGAGAATAATAATAAATAATTAATATTTTATTCAGAAGGTAGCGACAATTTATCGGGAAGTTAAATTACCTATAGTAACAATACTCACCAGAAATGTATATAGTTAACGATTTCACGCTCTACTGGCGCCGTGTCCAATTACTAACGCACATCAAAGGTAACTAGCGGTTATACTCAGATAGTGAGCGTTAGCTCAAATAGTGACGTTTTCTTAATTAGTCACGCTTTCGTCAATTTCTCCCGCACGTGCCCCAATAGTGATATGTTTAGATAAACTCACGTTTATTTAATTACTCACGTATTTTTTACATACTGACAAAAGTAAGGAATACTAACCAATTAACTCACATACTCACCGTATGATTATTACTGACCATTAACAGAAATACTGACGTACGGTACAAGTACTGACGGGTTTAAGGAAAATTGACAACACGTATATTTCTCACTAGTTTTCATTAATAGTAACCATAATTAAGCTTTACTACTTGCTCAGAGGATTTTCTAACACAGAAGCCCAATACTAAAAGCTCTGACGACATTTCTACACACTATGCATGTTACCGTGTAAGGGAGAACCCTATCTGAATTCTGAATCATTCACATATGAAACTTAAAATAGCAATATGCAAGAGCAAAATCTGCTTATTACAGGTCTTTCTTTAGGCCTGAAATGTTATCTAAATAATCAATTAGACATTAATTAACATATCCAGACCATAATAAACTCTTGATGTCAAGGCTAGCCTTCGATGTTGGCGGATTAAAATCCTATATGCCGCTTAATGGCCGTTGATAATTAAATCAATCAAGTGGATAATCGAGACTATGCTGTTTATATTAATGATTTGAGTAATGATGACCGAGGCTATGTGAATATTTCAAACGCTTTTTTCTCGGCTAATAGTGGATCAATTTGACTGAATTTTCAGCAAATTACCTTTACACTATCTACTTTTTAACTATTATAGTGAGAACTGCCATCTTTTTATCTTATCTCCCATAATGTAACTTTAAGTTGACCGATATTTTGATTCCTATCGCATCAATGATTTTAGTCGTAAACATAAATATACATGTACTTCGATAATACCGTTGATTTAGTCATTTTATGGATCAAAGATAACAGCATAACAAACTAATACACTAATTTTTTCAATGTGGTGGTCATTGAAGGCGGAGATCTATTCCCATAGTAGGTAGTGCTCAGTGTGCAGAATAAAACATTGACTGATCTTACTTGCCCTGTCACCCAAACCCTCTAAAAAGTTCTACAGGTCAGAATATTCAAGGGTGTTTTTCTTCCCCAAAGTTGAAGGGTTTTTTTGACTAATCATCAATTTTATGTTCCAGACACTGAACACTCGAAAGCCACAAAGTTGGCTGAGTTCAAATCTTTTACCTATAGATTTAGTTATCGAAATAAAAATTTCTGTGGTGCATACTGTAGAAACATAGTGTGACAACAGCCTTCTAACTTGATTTAGATGAGGACAAGTTAGAAACTTGATATTGATTGATATAAATTCTATTTTTTGGGGATAATAATCTTCTACGAGACAATTGAATTAATTGATTTTGTCTGAGCTGTAATTTGTATAATTCAATTTCTGTACAATGTTGTCTCAGAACCTATTTTGCTGACGGCTTTGTCACTTTGAGTTAACCATGAATCTGTTCTGTGCCTGGTCTAACAAAAGTCATCCCAAAACATAGGCTACAATATGATCTACTGTCAGAATCTGTTCCATCACCTGTACTAAAAAGAAGTTTGCAGGTATTCCCCAGTTATAGATATTGGCATAAATGAGTTTCTCTCAACATGTCTACATTATTTAAAATGGACATAGGACACTACCCTCATAACACTGTTCATATTCCTGAAGCAATGGCCCGAGAAATCTCTCTCTGACCATTGCTGGATTGACTTCTGATTCTTGAACTTTTGCGGGAGTGCGTCTATTCTCCCCGTTCAATGAAAGCTATCACTTAAGTACAGCAACATGACAGTCCTTCGTTTAATCTAAGTCTTCCCTAAAACTTTGGACAGTGATTTAAGGTATTAAAAAAGGTATAAGTATGTTCGTTTCCAAAGAGTATTGTTTACATTTCATTCGACTTGATAGCCTCGTTTGTCACACAATTAGTTTTACTGCAGTATTCTCCTATGCACGGGTTAATTAGGCATAATAAAAGCGTGAGCCATGACGTAACGTTATGTAAACATATTTGGTCCAATACTGGCACTCGTTTTAAATGTAAAGCGTTTGTATGGTAGGTAGTGATAGGTTGGTAGTCGGACTACTGACTAATCAAAATTTAACACAACAATATCCACTCAGAAGAGCAGTGTGTAGTGAGATTACCTATAATCAAACGAAACGCTGCGCGGAGTATGAACACTGTTATACCCAGACATAGGACTCGAATCTTACAATGTGTAAAAATGCAAATAAAACCGTACACTGTCAACCGTTTTAACACTATAAAAATTGACAAAAGTATGTCGAAAAGAATGGGGACCCTTCAGGACTAAATCTTATTTTTAATGCCATCTGGTGTGAAAATTCTTGAACTGTGAATCCGTTTGAATTAAAAAAACTTTCCTTGAGGCATTAATTTCAGGATCAGTAATAAACTCATTTTTTTTGTCAAAGCATTTCTACTCATGTGTCAACTGAGATTAGAATGTATTGCAAACCATTTCAATCTGTTATGTTTAATATCTGCAATCAAAAAAGATATGTTAAGTATCCAAAAATTGGACTTATGTAAGAGTGTAAGAGCTTAATCTGTCTATTGCGGGTCTTTATTTGGGCTTCAAAATTTGAAGTTCAGATGTGATATAAACTATGACAAGCCCATAATCAGCAATCTAGATTATTGGCATTGGGTGGCAGAGATTTAAATAGATTAGAACGGCTGCAAGATTTAGAAATTTTACGATGAAATGAATAATCAAGACTTAGTTTCGTTTGTCAGGTAACTTTACTATGATAATAAACAATCAACACTCATAGCTTCACTCAGAATAAAGTAATTTGAATGAAATTGTCAACATATTCATTTTTCATTTTTCATAGCTCTTCATCTAAATCTTATTCTTATAATTATAAGATATATAAGATTTACTGTAGATGAAGAGCTATGAATGATATAATATATATTATAATATATATAGAAGATGTAGAATAAGTCGATGTGATTGATCATCAATAGAAAACTTGTACAAATAAAATAAAGGATTTTCTGATGAAATATTAATAATTATTGAAGTAAAGTGAGACAAAGAAAGTATCTAGTATTATAGGATGAGTATGATCTGTGGACTGGGGGTATTATTTTTATATTGCTTGAGATAATGATTATTGAAACCCAGCACCAGTTACACATGTCCATGACTAGAGAAACAACAAAGACACTTGAAAGGCTTAGTGGGGTGGTGAGTAACTACAATAGTACTTGAGTTAGTTACAGCCATCTTCGCCTCAGATTCTGTGTGGGGTATTTATAAAATATATAAAATGCTGACATAAAAATCGTTTATAGGTGCTGGAAAATTATGAAATATCCAAATTAGTAGTCTGAACAAGTCATAGCCCTTAATCCTTCTACCAACTCCATTACAGAACAAAATGTAAAGCCTATGAAATTTGATAATTTCTGAAGAGCTAATTGTGCATTTGTAGTTTATATAATTATGATTTATAGAGTAGGCTACTTCAATGGACCAGTTTTCTGGTCATTTCTTGCTCATTAAATTATGTATATAGGTCTACATATTTAGATTTTGAAATTCAAAGGAGCAGATGTGTCTATTTAGATTTAGATGTTTTTAATCCCCAAGTGAGAATCAAAGAAATAGGTTAATTTGTCTCTGAGTTTATGTACATAATATATAGTGTTGATATAGGTAGGTACAGGTGAACTGATGATATTTACACCTGAACTAATTAAAATAACTGTGAACAGAAATATCTTAAAGGGATATCTTGTGTGTTATATTGAGGAGACTTCCACTCAACAAGTATTGGTCAGTAATTTTCAATGATTAGTTTCTTTTTCACGCGTCTTCAGAACTGCAAGGAACATGATAAAAACCCGATCCTTCCCCTGAAATAAGGACACCTTAGTTTGAAATAAGGACACCTACCTCGGTGGCAGATTTTGTGATCTAAAGTGCATGTGGGGGAGCTTAATGTTGTTTACATTAGGGAAATAAGGAGCTTACTCAATTTCAGCACTTTCCGATAATTAATATGTATAGTTATGGCCCTTATTTCAATTTATACAATCTTGTGAACTCGCTGAGAAAAATGATTATCCAATCTGTGTGAAATTTATTTTCATTATTCATGTTATGGAAATGAAGATGCCTTTTGCAATTCACAGGGTATTTATACTGCTTCGTGGACTGTAAAGATGACTTTGCTGTTATGAGCATATGTTTTTTTCCTGGGCAACCCCTCTCTGAGTTATTTTGTGCTTATATTTTAAAGGATAGGTATAGTTTGTTTTAATAGCCTAATAAATAAACTAAACTCATTCTATCTGTCCCTTGAATGTAACTGTCAATTGAGATTTGTTCATTCATAAAAATGTTTCAAATTGGAGATGTGAATTATATGATTTAACATGCTGATATGACTACTTATTTATTTTTTGTCCCCCCTGCCCACCCCCACCCCTTTCGAAGAAAGCAGAGGACTATTAAAATGGGTTGGTCTGCCCGTGGGTCTGTCCGCCACACGTTTTGAGACACAATCACTCTGCTACTAATTTAGCTACAGGGAGTACAATGTTCAAACTGGGTGTAGGTGTAATAGGTGAATGCCATAATAAACATTTTCTCTTCAGGGTAAGCCAAGTGATAAAGCAATTTGATTGGTTGAGACTTTAGAACACACTGACTCTCTTTCTTAATTGATGTCGAGCCACGCGGTCTAAGTGAGTGGCTAGTCTGGAGGTTGCGTGTTTGATCCCTGCATTGACTGATAAAGTTCACCCAGATTTTCTGATGTGTTTTCTCTTTGGCAATGGTGCAGGACAGAGGGCCTGACAAGGACAACTGACTAGTCATTCAGATGGTCGAAAAACCTGAGGTCCTGTGTATACTCTGACATACACGGAAAAGATCCCTTAGCGAGAGAGAGGGGAATGGGGTTTAACGTCCACTCGACACAAACTAGGTCATTCTGGGACTAACATATGGGTTAATTTTATTTCAATAATTTGCTTGCGCGTAGGGGTCTTTAGCAGTGGGAGAAAACTGGAGTACCCGGAGAAAACCAACGAGGTTGGACAGGCGACCCTACTCTTTGCCATGTACAACCAGGGATTTGAAACTACGCCAGTTGACACAATAGCAGGCGTATTATACAGCACGCACACGCTAACCATATGGCCATCCAACCCCCCAGATCCCTTGGCAGTTGGATTTCCACATAAAAGTAGATCATAGTACCTCATAGCACACTGTTTGGCAGAATAGAACAATAGGATATTGAACCCTGTTTCATTTCATTTCTAATTGAGGTACAATTTTCAAACTTGGTGTAGACTTTCATTAGGTGAATGCCTTGATATGAGTTTGAAGATGAACATTTTCTGCTTAGGGTAAGCAGAGATAAGCAATTTGATTGGTTGATGCTTTGATACAAACGCTCATTTTCGGCTCAGGGTAAGCAGAGCGATAAGCAATTTGATTGATCGAGACTTTGGAGCTCTATAACTTTGATTCTAATCGAGTGAGAGTGGTGAAACTTCATGTATTGTTATATTACATCAGTACATAGATTGAGTGATAGTGTTGAAACTTTTTGTATATTTTCATTAGATCAAATCCTTAACAAAGTTCCATGTTGAGTATTTTCTGGTAAGGCAGTGTAGAGATTCAATCTTATGGGTCAAGACTTTGGTATACAATAACTCTCCTAATTGAGGGAGAATGTTCAAATTTTGCGTAGGTGTACATGTCTATTAGGCGATTGTCTTGACAGAGTTCGATCATGCACATTTTCCACAATGACTAAGGCTATAGTAAAAAGCAGAGATACGCAATTTGATTGAATAGGCTATGGAACACAGAAACTTTGGGTCTTACAAGGTGAGTGTGATGAAACTCTGAGTATAAATTCATTATATCAGTACCTGATGATGATAAGAATTTTCTGCTTAGTCTAAGTAGCGATAAGCAATTTGATTTGACAATGTTGAGGTAAAATGTTGAAAATTGATGTAGATGTTCATTAATTTTGTAGGTTTTTTTTAAACTTCAGAACAGATTTATGGCTAATTTCATGAAATGATTGACTACCCTCCAGTATATTTGTCACATCATATTTAATTGGAATTTGAATATTTGATCATCCAGTAGGAAATTATGTTGTATACATGCTCAAATAAATGGGTAGAAACAGGAAATGAAATGAGTTGCTAAGCAGAGATTTGATCAGGACATGTAGCATATTGATTAAAGGGAACGATTCCCAGCACCTTGGAATTAAAGGGACACACATGTATATTTCAACACACACATATTTCTTGACAATGAATTCTTAATCAAGTAATGTTATGAAAAGTGTTAATCCAATTCATTGATAGCGTAAAACATCTTTCTTAAAATTCCATTATACTAGAGCTAAATCTGCCTATTGTAGGTAGGCCTTTTTCCTAGCTTCAAATGTTATATAACAAGTTCATAATCACTCTCTAGAATTAGGTGGCTTAGATTAGAACTATCTTGTCATATAAAACTTAACATTAAAATGGATAACCAAGACTTTGTTTATTTTAATGTAAAGACTGCTGTGTTTGTGTAATGGGACACATTGATGAAGAATGGGCTGGCATGTACATGTGCAAAATATGATACTAAAATTATTACTAGGCCTACTAATAAATATGTTGATGTGAAATCTATAGAAACCAAAGATGTAATATAGGCCTGGTCTGTTTCTTAATCTTTTTCTGCAAATAAGACACTTTTTATGAAGATAAAGAAGAAATCAGATGGCACTACATGTAGGAAATGTATAGAAACCAGTGTAAACTTCAATCTGTTGTATAAGTTATAACTGATGGATAATGTGAATAATGTTTGGACCAAAATTCTTTTTGATTATTCATGACACAAACTGTATACATGTATCTGATCTTTCTTCTGGCACAGGGATGGGATTTTGCCCGTATATTCCTGACTTGTCTGACACTATTTTCCAAACGTCCAAAATTGTCTGACCGGGAATATGCCCAATCGAACATCAAGACATGGTGAATAATATTCAAAATTCCAAAATTAATATGGTTTACTGAGTGTATAAGTACCACACAACCCAATTATCATTGATAATACCCTAGATTGATTAGGTAATTAAATGATCAATGTATTTATTGTGTTATACTGCTAAACAACTACCATGATTAATTAGTTAATCTGCCTAAATGTTTTATTGGACAATTCATCAATCCAATCCTGAACAGAAGTCATCGCTTCTCCTTTGTCGTAGTCCCGAAATGACCTAGTTTGTGTCGTGTGGACGTTAAACCCCATTTCTCTCTCTCTCTCTCCTTTGTCGGAATATGTATCAATCTAATAAGAGTGATTATAAATTTGATCTATGATTTCTCCATTGTCTCAAGTCATCCGACAGCACATAGAAATTAGTCATATGTGTCAAATATCCTAAATGTAAATAACAGCCCAAATCAATATGTTTCCAACAACTGGTCTGTGATAACACTTCAGTGGAACTGGGCGTTAAATAAAGCTATTTCACACACACACATATCTGAAAAAGCACTAGACTTGGCCAACTCTGTTTCTGAGCACACGCAATTATAGCACTTGGCAATCCTCTGCAGAATCTGTAACTCTGCATCTACTTTCGGCAGTGTATGGCTGTAAGTGATATGTACCTATGCCTATACAATTGCTATGTGGTGCCGGTTTACTTATTAGAAAAACTTGCCCTTTTTATACGCCCATATTGAAATGTGGTCGTATATTATCGTCGCCCCCGTCCGTCCGTCGGTCCGGCGTCCACAATAGCTTGTGGACGCTCTAGAGGCTAAAGTTAATATCAGATTGACTTTAAATTTATACACAGTGTTTAAGGTCATGAGACGAAGAAGCCTATTGTTTTTCAGCGATTTCCGATAATAACTACCAGAGTTACATGTATGGCCCTTGATCACTTCAAAAAATCTTGTGGACGCCTTTAGAGGCCAAAGTTAATATCCGATTGGCTTTAAATTTATACACAGTGTTTAAGGTCATAAGATGAAAAAGCCTATTGATTTTCAGCGGTTTCCGATAATTAGTGCCAGAGTTATGGCCCTTGATCACTTCAAAAAATCTTGTGGAAGCTCTAAAAGCCAAATTAATATCCGATTGACTTTAAATTCATACTCAGTGTTTAAGGTCATAAGACGAAGAAGCCTACTGATTTTCAGCGATTTCTGATAATTAGTGCCAGAGTTGTGGCCCTTGATCACTTCAAAAATCCTTGTGACACTATAGATGCCAAACTTATCATCCGATTGACTTCAGATTGATACACAGAGTTTAAGGTGTTGAATACGAACAAGTAGTTTGTTTTTCAATGAATTTTGATAACTGAACAGCTAAATCCATGATTTTAAATGTTTCCTATACTAATTGTTAGCGTGGGGCAAAACTTTATAACAAGCAAACAAATTCTAATGATTTTCAGATAATTACATAATGAGTTGTTACTCTTAATCAGATTTTAGTGTATTAGAAATGTTTCATTACCAAAAAAAGTAAAAATATGCGACAACCCTTGTTGACTGCCCGGACAATTTAGCTGCTGTGGGCGTATGTTTCGTTGCCTGGCAACCTATCTTTTAAAAATAAATTATCAAAATTGCATCGTTCAAAGCGTGTGTAGAATTTTCAGAGCAAAGTTGTCCCTGTTTGAAGAAATTCTGGTAAACTTGAAAAAAAAAACAGTGCCAGTCTGTTATAGTATGTTAGGCAATGTTGACAGTACAGAACTGCAGTAGTCAGCATGTTATCACTCTATCGTATTACGACATCACATAATTTTGTAGAAATATTACTCACATAAATTTAAATACCGCATGGGAATTAAATATGAAAAATAAAGAGGTGCATCTATTTTTTATTCCGTACGAATTTCAATATTTTGTTGATTTTTGTGTGTGGTCTAAAAACTGCCTTCTTAAAAAACGATAATAAGAGTTATGTCCCTTCATTTTTGGTAAAAATGTCTGACAAGAAAAATTTTGAAATCCCATGATGTGTCTTTATGTACTTTGTCATTTTATGGCTCTGTTTAATTAGAGGGACTATTGTTTGGAGCATTATAATAAACGAAAATGGGTGTGAATGTATATAAAGTGATGTTTAGAAAAAATAATTGTAATTTCAAATCAATTATTTTCAGTAAAATATGTGAAGAGCAGTCATTCGGGTCTGCTTAGGCCATTCTACGTGTGTTTGTCCCCCGCCTTTCAAAGAAAACAGGAGACTATTAGAATGGGTTTGTCCATCTGTCTGTCCGTCCGTCCTTCTGTCTGTCTGTCTTTTTGGAACACGATAACTATCTTTCTACTTGAGCTAGAATGTTCAAAGTGGTGTAGGTGTTTATTAGGTCAATACCTTGATGGAGTTTGAAGATGGGCATTTTCTACGTAGAGATAAGCAATTTGATTGGTTGATGCTTTGGAACACGATAACTATATATCTAATTAATAAGTGAGAGTGATAAAACGTGGTGTATAGTTTCATTACAACAATACCTTGACTAAGTTCGACAATGAGCATTTTCTGCTCAGGGTAAGCAGAGGGATAAGCAATTTGATTGGTTGAGACTTTGGAACACAATTGCTCTCCTTCTAATTGAGGTAGAATGTTCAAACTTGGTATAGGTGTTCATTAGGTGAATGCCTTGACTGAGTTCAATGATAAACATTTCAAATAGAACAGCATAGTAATATTATGTATTTGAGATTGGTTTGTGTGTAAAATATTATTGTTTAGATAATACGATACCCCAGCATCCTATAATAATAATAATACAAGTGGTATGTAAACAGAATACATGTATGTCTTCCGTGTGTCACTAATTTAGTGCAGTGTAGATAGGAGGGAAGTCAGGAACAAACACAACAAAAACCACCAGTTCAAATCACATTGCTGTAATGTACTAAATATATCTTCAATGAGAAATGTCTTCAAATTATAAATTGTATTTACAAACTGCAAAATTATGAAATAAAGAATGACAACATTTAAAGAGACAGTAATTTGTAAATACATTTTCTAACATTCACAGATACAGTTTCAAAACAGCAAAGGTTATTTGTCTTTTTGTCTTAGATATTAATGTATTAATTATTTAAGAAGTTATGAATGTTGACATTATTCTCGTTGTAACACCATGTACCACTTCTCATTTATTTGGAAATTTAAATGTATCCCAGTATTCACTTCTGAAGGCACTAATGAAGTGCTAGATGTACAAAATGTAACAGACTACATTTAGACAGACTATCCAGTCATATTTTAGAAGGTTTACTGTAAGAGAATGGAGTACCATCTGTATATTAAGTAGAACTTGCTATCATTACATACATACTGATTAGCTGGAGATATGGATTTATATATTTACAGATAGTTTCATATGAAATTGTAAGAGGCGTGTGTTAGTACAAAGTCTGTTAACAATAATCATAAGACTTGTGTTAAAGATTCTTACATTATGTGACAGTAGGTTAGTTGCACTCAGGAGCTTGTCTATTTGTGTGTAAAAAGTTCTTGACATATTTCCGATAAAGAAAAGATCTTTGTGTATTGGCAGTCCTGTTTTGAAATGTGTTGCTAAAATTTCTGTAACTTCTCTATTTAGATTCTTTTGGTGGATTGGTTACAATACAAGTAACGTTTTAACAGCAGAAGTTGAAAATTTCAATAGTTGTATCTGTCAATGTGTGACTGCTAATTTGCTCTGTTTTGGATAATAAAAAAAACACTACAATGTAGTAGTTTATTACCATATTAACCAAATGCTCATTTGAATTAGTGCTCAGTTGTAAGTAAAACGGAGAGATGTTTCAGTTTTCTGTTATTTTCACTTGATACAGACGATGTTTTAAGTTATAACATAAAAGACCCAATGTTATTGTGAGTAGAACATGAACAAAACAATAACTTTGCTCACATTTGTTAATAAATTTGCAAATTTATTCTTCAAGTTTTTGATGTCTTGTTTTCAAAGTGATCCAATAATTGGTTTGTGATTAGTTGATCATATGAGAGATATTTTATTTTTTTTGAATTGTGGATTCATTTCGTTGATTCTTATTTTATACTCATAAACTTACAGGCTTTTTAATTGTTGACAAAAATTGTAAAATTTGCATAGTATGTGCAAAAAGACAACAGCTGTGTTAGCTTACATGTACATGTGTCAAGGGATTCTGCGTTAAAAATTTTGAGATTTTTGGCCATTCAGTTAACAGACAATTGTCAATTTGGCAGCAATTTACTTGCAAGATTTTAGATGGATTTAGCAACCTATTGCTGAGATATAGCCTTTAAAGATTTTGTACGCATTGTATACTGGTACATTGTTCTAGTCTATTGGTTTTTAAAAGTTCAGCTGATCAATACTTGTGAACAATGCATTGATCTAAGTATACCTGCTGCTGCCTATTTAAATGTTTGGTGATTGTGGGTAGATGAGTCTAGGCTTATTTTAAATACACTGTATGATGTTATCAGAATTAATTACATCTAGTTTCTTGTTGAAAATTCTCATATTTCTTTAAATGTGAGTTGCAAAGTTGAACTGCAGTACAAGATCTATTCACAAAATCATATTTTTAGAGATTGCTCTCTGTATTCATTTCCTTTTAGGATTAGATTATCTCTCTCTCTATATATATATATTATATATATATAGAGAGAGATATATAAATAGCTGCAGTTCTTTGATAAGAATTGAAATGATTAGAAATGATGTTCTGGACTTGAGTTTTTGGAAAAGTTTATGCATTAACCTGTTAACATAATTCTCTGAATTGTGATTCATTCTCTACATAACTGCATAAGATAGTGAGTTCAAGTTCAAAGTCTGTTCTGAAGTGCATTGAATTTTCTACATTGCTTGGCTACAATTTTTGATATTTGTTAAGTTTTGACACATGCCAGAAGTTTTCACAAATTGCAAAATCAACATTTCTTGATAGGTTTGTTGCTACAAGTTTGCATTTTTTTGAACATATATAAGTATGCAAATTATCATAAAGTTTTTTATTGACTTTTAGCAGTTTTAGTTTGAAATATTAAGTTATAAATTTTGAAATATTATGACCTAAGGATATAATAAATGTTCTCTCCTCTGACATTTACTGCGGAAATGTCAATAAGATTTCATTGAATAATCAACAAATTCATGGTTGGTATTTATTTAATCTTTATTATTTATTGATATGGGTTTTATGGAACACAGTTAAAAATTAAGAGGTTTTTTTATACGCCCACATGGATACATGTATATGATTACTGCATGGATTTAAAGGCATAAATCATACTAAATTGTTTTTTTATTGCAGTTGTTTGTTGTTAGGGATAAAGCCATCTAATCAAATTTGAATTTGCTAATGTTTTTGATTTCGATAATAAAATGTTTCTAAAAAAAAATATGCTTATCAAAAACATTTTTTTTAGGAGATTATTATGAACATAAAAATAAGTTAGCTCAGCACTCCATGCCTCACCTGGTACAATCACTGTTTTATCACTTTTCTATAATACCCATAATGCCAATGTTACTGGATAATAGAACCTACTTTCTGTATACTATTCTTAAATATCATTAATCTTCTTTGATCATGAACAAGTAAAATAGTAAAATTATAGAGCAGAGATTTGTCCGCATTGTGCCAGATCATTGTCATGCCAAGATTGTGTTCCTGTGATTATTTTCCAAGATGTTGCAAGAAACTTGTAGGAATATGTGTTACATACCGTGTGGTTATTTTAGTATATTTTGTGGTATTGTTTACATTGAGTCTAGCACTGTATGTGCACTGTCTGCAGAATTTGTTGGCATCAGTGATGATGAGCAGATACTGTATTATCATAATTCTTATGTAGTCATAAATAAATAAGCGTGGGTAAGTAAAATATACAATCTTGCACTGAGTATACAGTTCTCATGTGCATGATTAATACTTTGTTTCATCTTACTTTTGTTTTGTTTAAGTTTTAACTTAATTATCAGTAAGAACTGCACCTTCTGCAAAGTATTGGAATGTCACGATTTGGTCGAAAAAGAAAGAAAAATATAGACTTTCAGACCATACTAAATAAAAAAGTAATCACAACATTACCTACCATTATCTGTTTCACTGTGGTTAAATGCTATTTAAATAACATTTTCAGTCATTATTATTAAATTAAAATATTTTGATTGTCATGATGTTCTGACAGACATTGCTCAAAAGGGCTTTAAGTTACAAGCTAGAAGACAATTTTACTGAATTATCAACAAGTCATTAAAATTGTTTGTGCAATAATTTTGCTGCCACTATTTTTGAAAAGATTTAATGACTGTTTGTAGGATATTATGAAGGTGTTTTATAGTTTTAACGAGGAAATATTACTTTCTACAAAACATACCAGAAGTTTACATCTTACCTAAAATAACTTTGGCTTCACCGTATTATTAAATCCAGCTCATATTTATATATTATATTTAAAAGCTTAATAAGCCAGGTCATT
Source organism: Patella ulyssiponensis (assembly GCA_963678685.1). NCBI lineage: Eukaryota > Metazoa > Mollusca > Gastropoda > Patellidae > Patella > Patella ulyssiponensis. Next base: position 55,076,549 of record OY783227.1, on the reverse strand, counting down.
TGCATACTTCCGAAACAACGAAAATATGTTTTATAAAAAGGAAGAATGGGCTGACTTCTACCCCCCAAAATTGCTGATATGGTGGTGTGAAATAAAAAAAAATGCATTTATAGAAGCCAATGAGAACTTAAATTTGGATCGATTGATCAACTTCAATAGACAGATGATTTTAGTGAAATTAACTTGATTGTATTGTCTTGAACTGTATATTTAACTTTTATTCTGACATCGTACTGCTTTAAAGATGTCCATTGTCTCCTTTAATATCAGATAACAAGCTATCTTTTTCTAATAAAAATAATGTTTCTTAGTATTATTTAATTGATGGATGAGTTTTGAATCTGTTCATATAATCCCATAAGGTAAAATCTAACACTTTTTAATTACACAAGGAACTTGAGTATAATTTAAAGTAGAACATAAAAATCATAAATTAAATTAAAATATTTTCATAGAATTAAGTTTGAAAAGAACCAGGAAAACTGTAGAACTACTTTCAGTGAGTTTATAGCCGCTTTAATGACTAAAGTTATTCTTCAGGATTAAATAAACACTTCACTATCTTCCATTTTTGATAAGAAAAAAGATTGCAATATCCTGATGGCTACTAGATAGGATAGTGTTGAACAAGGAAAATTTTGTTAATAGTTTGTTTTGATTTAGTTCAAAAATATGAGTCTGATTGATAGAAAAGATTTAACAATTCGATTTGCTTTCTGTGAATAAATTGGAAAGTTAAAAATTGAAAAAAGAATAGGCAATAGTGGGCAAAATTTTCTTCGGAACACATTGCATGGCTTGTGTATGCCTGTCTTCATTACATGTAGCTTTTATGGTGCAGCAAACTTAAGACGTTAAACCCTATTTTATTTCATTATCATCTATTTATGAAAGGATTTTACATGTGTTTTATTATCTAATTAAAGTTCGTATTTTGCATGTAAAGTTGAGTGATATCCTTTGAGAGTTTTGGGAAAAGAAAGAAATCTTTGTATAATATTGTTAAAACAGACAAGATCTGTAAGTTGAGAATGGTGCCAGTAGTAACAGGAAAGAAATAGTTTCCACAACAGTTAAATTGTTTGAGTAGTGATGAAAAAAGAACATTCTTTTGTGTAATGCTATGGAATAGTTCTTCTAAGTCTTAGTGTGTGATATGTATTACTGTTATATATTGTAGAATAGTTCCTGCGAGTGTGATAGTCAAAGGGTGTGAAACTCTGATGTTTATCTTGGTTGGAGATCTGGAGATTTCTGTTTATAACAGTAATTAGTTACTTGATATAAGTGTCTTAAATATTTTTGTAGGATGATCATCCAGGCAGAAAACTGTCAAGAGATATTTTGGGATTAATCTGAGAAAGTTGGTTTGAAGAAAAAAGATAACAGAACTATGTCATATTTCATTTTAGCAGTTTTGATAAATAATTAGTTGGGAATGCTTTACGAACGAACCTTACATTGGAATTGACCTATTAACAGCATCAATGTAGATTATTGAATATGACAAAAAAACTGATTTGCTGATCAAACAGGATTAGAATAAGTGGAATTTTACTATAAAAGGATTAAGGATTATTGTACAAAATGTTTGACAGTCGTAATGTGAAGAGACGTAACTCTCAGCCAGTAATGGGAACTGGAGCGACGCACAATCGTAGCTTGTCACTGACAGGTTTGGATCCATTGATGGAGATACCTGGTAAGTATTCATATATAAATCTTAGTTTATGTTTAAAGAGACACACCTACTGGTTATCATCATAAATCCAGCACAGGTTTACTCAAAAAAAATCATTTTGCACAATTGTGGACATATGGAGGCCACAGAGGTTAAGGCTGTGCAGGTTAAATTGGTGCAATTTACAAACTAACTTATTACATTATTTTGTACCTCTCATTGACTTTCAATCAAATGTTTTAAATGATGTATTATAGTTCAGCACTAAGACGTCCTTTTATGTAATTCTTTTGATGCAGAAACCATATATACTATGGTACCGGTACATATGTTAGTATGTAACATGTACAGCTGTTATACCTGTCTTACCTGTGTATAGATCTATATATATCTTACCTACGTATTTTACTGTAACAAGAGAATATCTCACCTCTAATCATATTCTGTCTATTAGACACATGGACTATATACATACATATAGAAGTATATGCAAATGCTGAGTTAGCTGAAAATAATAGTACTGAAGATGTATTTGTGATTGTTCTGATCAGCTGCAGATGTCTGAGAGTAGAATCTTTTATTTATTCTATTTTATATATATTTCTTCCCCAAATCAACAATTTAAGAGCTGGCCAAAAAGAACAAAATTTCCAAGCTCGTTTCAAACAGTTTATTTCAAGCTCAGTTCCAACTAATCAGGGGCAACCTCAGCAAGGCTAAACATAAAAAGCATTTAGTCGGTTGGGCGAAACTGCAAACTGAGGTGACGAGGTCCTGTATAAAGATAGGTACTAGTGCATGTAACAGATCTCTTGGCTACTGCAATTTTGCATTACTCTCATATTGCATAGTTAGCTATATTATAGAAACCAATTAATGTTAGTTTCATAATGATTGAAGAATAATAATACTGTGTAAAGTCTAGGTTTGGTATGATCATGGTAATAAGGAGGTAATTATCAAGTATTTGTATTTAAGATCACTAAAACAGTGGGTCTTATCAGAATAACTAAAAGTTGAATATAAAAGTTTTAATAAATGCATACACTTGTACCTTTAATTATTATAATTGAGAAGCACGCCTTAAATATCTATTTCCAAATGGCGTACCAGTAGCTAAGAAATAGTTGAGGGATTATATGGTAAAAACTGGCTGCATCAATACCCTCAGTATATATACCTGTTTGTTCAACTTTCTCATTCTACCTTTATATAAACTCTACTAGACGTATGTACTGTAAACATACCTATAGTAGACAGCTATTTATAGTAACACATAGCACTACCATAGGAACCTTGTACTAAATTTTACCTGGTATCTAACCTTCACATTACTACAACCAGGTATATACAAATATCTTCAATATAATATACCAGTTTCTGTATTTAATTGTGAATTTTTTTGAGTGAGGATTATATTAACTGGAGTACAGAGTGGAAATTGAATGTGAGATGTTTGAATAGTTAGGAGATATATAATTAGTAAGTGTGAGTAAAGTTATTACTATGATTAGAAATATGTAATTGCTTCATGTACATTATATATACATGTAGTACTAGGTCATTTCAATTTCCTGCATGTACAGTAGGATTAACTCATGGATTTTGTGTCTAATAAATTAGAGGCCACGGTAGTGAAGTTATTACAGAACTGGACTCTTGACTAGCGTACGCTAAATAGATATTTTGGATATTTAGAGCCGGTTTCCCCCCTTATGAAAATGAAATGGGGTTTACCAGACTACTTTCCTACTTCGACTGGGCTAATGGAGATGGGCCTTCACCATACAGTGTGCTAGAGAGAAATTTGCCTGGAGAGCACTCTACGGCCTATTCTTGTTTCGATTTTTAACTGTCAAGGGTTCTTTTATGTGCATATCAATGTGTATATGAGACCTGTTTCTTTTGCCCAATCCAGACAACTAGACACTCTTCCTTGTCGGACCCTCCATTGTGCACCATTGCCAAGAGGGAAATCCCCACTCATCAAAGGCTGACAGTGACATGTATCATTTTGCATATGCAAGCAAGATTTCCTTCATTAAACCATATCAAGTGACCATAGCCAAAGACCAACTGTACTTTAGACTGAGAATGATCTTAGTATTGTGCTGACGAGACACCATTCTTTTCTGTTTTAATTAAATAGGAATTATGATGTAAATATTTATGAATATACAACTGGCGGTAGTTTTTTCTTTGATGTCCATAGCAGTTATATCTTATAACAACCTCTCATGACGTCATCAGAGGTTGATATATTCGGTCCATATCAACCGCTGATGACGTCCTGACAGGTTGATATTTCATGTCAACCGCTGATGACGTCATTACAGGTCGATATATTAGGCTCATATCAACCGCTGATGAAGTAGATGATTGAAATAATACAAAGAACACAGAAATGAAATTTTATTCTTTAGACAATAAAAAAAAAATTGTTATGGTACAGTTTGTAGCATTCAGGACCGAAATTGACGGCGTACTTATCGGCATATTTAAATCGGTTATCCATACTCCAGTCCATGTCTAAGATATCTTTCAGAATTTTCTTTCTGCCCACATCATTTCTCCACACACTTCAAGACTTGAAAGTATTTATCACCCAAGAGTTCCTTTTTAAAGTATTTTTTGCTACGGCTACGGCAACAGTCCACTCAAAACAGTCGGTCAAATCTTTCTCTGAACATACCTAAAAGTAACCTTCAGGAGTCCAGATTCCAGAAAGGCCTATTATGAGAAAACTTTGTTTCAAGATTATGTTCGAAATTTCTGCTATGCATGACAAAAGTCCTTAACAACCAGATGGTTAAAAATGCCAAACTGCCACTAAATTTGGCACAGTTGTTAAGAAAATCAGATCTAAACCCAACACTCGTAATTTCAATAAAACCCTGCTTTCGGGAATGTTCCTGTTTAAAGTTCAACTAATCAGATCTCAAGATAGGTGGTCATGACACACATCATTGACATCAACTGGTCACGATGTCACATAGCAACAAGGTGGGTTTGTTGGTTGGGTAGTTGTGTTGAATATTATAATGAGTACTATAAGTAGAAAGGGGATTTCACCAGTTGTTTTGGTATAGGTTACTTACAGGGCTTCCTTTGGCAAAATGACTACATTGTCTAGCGATATTGGTCAATTATGGCTTTGTTTCAGGTAAGTTGACCTACCAATTGCTCCATTTCTACCTGTTATTGATGTTTTCTTGCTAGTAAAGTGTCAAAACCCAATTTTGAAAAAATTTTCACTCGGACACAAATATAATTAGAAACCTGCTTGTGCGACTTAAGATTCATTTTTCTATCACCGGTAACTTATTTTTACCTTAATACTATTGGCCAGAGCTTGGGAGCAGATGACTTCCAGGAGTTTATTCTGTGCATTATATAATGCATTATTTGTTAGAATAGAGGTTTGAAGTACCGGTAATGTTAAGTACATCGACATTCCGCTTAAGGGGGTAATTGCCATGTCACAGTTAGGACATACATGGTGGGTAGGGATGCGTAAAAATTTGGCTTAATTATGAGTGATGTTACTTCATGTTGGTTCCAGATGAATGTCTATTCCGTGGTAATCAAGCCTGGAAATAAGGCATCTGTCATAGATGTTGTCAGGAACAAATTCAGACTGTATCAGACAAAATCCATCTGGTGTGTGCCATTTTGTCCTGGCACAGATTTAGCCTATCTATTTGCAGTGTTGGTATTGATATTTTGAATACAAGGGCCAGACAATTCATTAATGTAATCTATTTTGTGATTCAGGTGGAACTGCCTCACTGTGGGCTTGTTTTTGACCCAATGCGAAGCTGTATAGTCATTTTATGTTGTTGTTTTTATATGCCCACATAATTTACATAAAAACAGATGTTGTATTCTCTTTGTGGATGATATGGGCCTGTGTTGTAACTTTGAACCTTGAATAATCCATTGTGGGAATGATAATATTTGGGCTTCAAAAAATAATAATTGTTTTGAACAAACTGATAATCAATGGTCCAAAGCAATGATGAAAACACAAAGAAAGAAAAAAAAAGCGCACACTTCTATCCATTAGTGAAATAATGGATTGGGTTATGCAATTATAAATCGTACATCATACACAATTCAAACAAGAAATCCTGGAAAAGCACAAAAGCTTCTCAATAAACAGCATTAACTTAAGAGGGGAGAGAACTCTTGTAGTATTGCAACAACTACATGGTCTCAGACTAGCAATTATTCACCCATTGATTTCAATGTTAAATGGCTGTAACATCACCGGCCGTAGTTTTTTGCTCAACATTCCGTTGGTTCCAAACTTTTTAGGTACGTAGGGGACTGCATTTGCCAATCCCCGCATCATAATTTTGTAGGGGATAGACTGTTCAGATTTTTTGCTACAGGGATTTGATGTTGACTGGGGTCAAAATCTCACTTCTGACACAATGATTGCTCTGCAGAAAGACACTTTAACCCTACCCCCTCCAAGCCCCCACCCCCTTCATCCCTCCACTGTAATATCATCAGAGGGGAGAAAAAAATTAAGGGAAAAATTGTCTATTACTAACTCTCACCACAGTGGTCCATCACCCATCATGAAATAAGGGGAAATAATTACTAGTTTTAGTCCACATATATGGGTGCAAGGATTCAGACTAGTAATCCTCCATGCCATTCCTTGGTCTGTGACATTTTTTTGAACATTCCAATTTCATAGCAGTTATGGGTAATACTGATGATATTACAGTTTTGGGTAATACTGATGATATTAAGAGCTCAACGTGTCACAATCATCTGATAAAAATATTGAAGGGTGTTGTCCATCTTTCGATTTTTTGCTATGTATGGTCAAGGGAATCCATAGGCACACTTTTGTATGTGATTTCCCAAATTGATGTCTGTTTACTTCACAATGCTTACTTCACAATGCTTCTGCTCAAAATCATGACTTCAGCAAAAGCTGGCAGAAAATGTAAATTCAAACGCCCTTCTTGATTCTAAAAAAATGACATGCAAAAAGGGTGAGAAAGTGAGAAATGCTATTAATAAAGGCACTGTTTATATTTATCTAAGTGACATCAGAGGAAGCATTTACTAGTCTTAATCCTGAATTATGTATGTGTGGTAGTGTTTCATTTAAAAGGAAGTTAAAGCAGAAATTGCATTTACATCGTAATCTTACCAACTATTTATCGAAACACCATTTCCCAAGAAAAAAACATCAGTGTAGTGCCAAAAAATTGCGAGCATCTGATGGTACACAGACTGACCTTATGATCTAAAGCTAACATTTTAGACCATCCATCCACCCAAACACACCACAATTTGATAAGTTTTATCAATATTAATGATTCAACTGACATTGTTTCAAACAGTTAAAGTTTGTGTTAAGTTAACTCTTTTTTTTACCCTTCAATTACCACGAAAATATTACATATCTGACACTTCCTATTAATATAGCATTAGAAATATCTGTATACATGGAAAATTCTACAATATTGTAACAATATTATATTAATAGTTGAAATTTATAGTTTTATGTCACAAATGCAATGGGGGTTTAATGTCCTACTGCATCAACTGGGCTAATGAAGATGCCCATATGCCATACAAAGTGCTATGTGGGAAATACAAAGTTTTAAAGAAATGAATAATGTATAATATTAATTGTAATTAATGAACTATAATGAATAAGGGTTATAATAAACATGAATTATTCAGAATTGTTGACATTTAATCCCAGTATGTGACTGTGTAAAAAAACTGTATAATCAGTACAGAAGGACATAAAAAAAAAAGATTCAGGCATTACTATTACTGTGGAATAAAACATTAGCCACTAAAAGTGCAGATGTCAAGTGTATCTGAATGTTGAATTATAAAATATTTATAAGAGAAAATACCAATAATTTTAAGAACCTCAGCTGAAGTGAAAAGAACTGACAATATTGTTGTGTTCATAGGCGTACGAGGCCGAATTTGTTTGGGGGGCCAACATATTTTCCCGACAAATATATTTCTTTAGAGTCCGCCCACCCGCTAGCGTTGTAGGGCCGAAGCGTCCGACGGGGGGTCTGAAAATTTTGAAAACCAGACGGCCGTAGACGCGATTTCCAGGCATTTCGAATACTTTCTAGTAATTTGGAGTGGTTAGTAAATTATGTCAGTTGCAGCATAAAAACTGGTAAAAAGTCATTTTTAAAATACAAGCTCTATTTCTACGAAAACAAGAACAAGTCGAACGATTTACTTTTGCCCCATTTTTCATTTTATGGGACTTCACATTTTTTATCCATATCTCAGATGTATAGAGAAGACTTGTATATACTTTATCTACTTTTAATATATGAATGACCATTTTAAAAGAGTTCAAATTTACAATCTATATATATTCCGTATTACGATTTACTTTTGCCACGTTTTTCATTATATGACAGTTCACATGTCGCCTATGCCAGTGGCACTTTACATTCACCTATGAATATTTATTTCCAAAGAAAAGGTCTCAATATTATTTACGGCCTATTGAGCCATTGTACATGTATATTATATGTGACTACAAGGTACAATATTATTACAAACTTATCAAAAGAAAATTTTCAGCTCCTCACTTCCATCACTGGGCTCGTCCGGTGCATGGAGTTGGATGCCAGTATACAGGAACACAGTACTCAAGAACTGAGAAAGGCCATGTGTACTTCTATTCAGATGGCGTACGTGTTCATCATTGACTGGACTGCTTTCTTTCCGCTTCCATATTATTAAAAATATTCAAAACCCGACAGACGGCGCGACGCTTCCCGACAAACTGAGCATTCATTCCCGACAAGACCATAGCCTTCCCTGACAAGGCCATACCCCTACCCCCACCCCATTTTCAAAAACTCCTCAGCTAATGACCGATCTCACAATTCTGAGCTCTTTTCAGATTTTTATTTTTTTTCATGAAAATATTTGGGGGCGCCAGTGCCCCGCCGGCCCCCCGCCTCGTACGCCTATGGTTGTGTTGATGAGATTGTAAACCCTATTCCATTCCATTTTGTTTGATACAACTAAAATTGTTATTTCCAGGCCTTTGTCAAAGGACCTTTTGAAAGCAGTGCACAATGTGTTTGTGTCTTACTCTATATAATTAATCCTTTTATGGTGTCACATTTGAACATCATAAAATAAAACAGTAATGTAAAGCAAAAATACCTGTCAGAAATTAACTAAATATTTGATAGTTATTTGGGCATGTGTTTGTGTCAATTAGAAGTAATTAGACTATGTATGTAAAAGTATTCCAGATTATATCTCTTGATCAAAGTTCATTTAATCCAGATAGATTAAAAGATTAAGTTAATTTTTGCTCAGACTGTAAGGTGTGCAAGTCACCAGGTGTAATGTGAGTTATGGTCATGATTCAGATCCATTACAATGGACAATTGTTAAACAATTATCTGGTTTGAATTGAAGTGATTTCTGACTTTAATTGAACATTACTGGTAAATTGCTCTGGTTAACTATACATACTATTAATGAAGAGTTTTGTATTTAATGCTTTTGTTGAAAAAATGGATGAGTTGATTTTCTTCATTAGTCCCCAAGATACTAAGGGGTCAACACAGAAACTTTTTTTTCTTAAGAAGAGCAACCACACAATTACCTTACATTCCTGTAGTTTGTGTAATTTGGAGTCTGCAAAAGATGGATAACAATACTTTCTTTATAATGGATAATCTTCATTTCTGTGAACTAGATTTATAAAAGGACTTCGGAGACCACAGTAATCTAAATTTGCTAATATTGGATTGACAAATCTAAATTTATTTTAGCTGACACAATTTAAGATTTAAATATGATCTTCGATTATATTTTGCTATGTTAAGATACGAGAATTGATGAGACATTTAATAGGAAGCATTTAAAGTAAATTCACTGATCTTAGTATCAAATAACATGGGTCTACAATGGCTACAAAGCATTTCTTTCAAAGGTTTGTGATTTTATACCCATTCTATAGTTACTTTATGACTAATGCATACATGTATAAATATATATTTTTGGAAAATAAATTACATGTATGTACAGACATACGATTCACAACTGCTTTAAAGGGGCATTAGGTAAGATTAGATAAAGAGCTGATTACTCTGGCTATAATAATGCGAAAAAAGATAATGAAAAGATAATATGCTGAAAATGCTGAAAATTTCAATCAAATTGCTTTACTCTGGACTGAGATATTAGCTATTAAATTTAAGGCTAGCCTTGATCGTCATACCGTTGGTACAATAATAAACAAAGTCTTGATTATCCCAATCTGATTAAAACACAGATCCTATTTTGTTTAAGAGTTTTATAGTGAAAAATTTTGGTTTACTTGTTTTAGGTGTGTGGTGCACGGAACTGTGGATAATCCACTAGAAACATCATTGCTCATTGGTTAATCAAATGTCTGATAGTTAGGGTCAAAAGTCTCTTGTATGATGACTGCTGGACCCATTGTTAGAACCGGTCAGATCTTTATGTAGTGTAGGCCATCGAAAATACAAACAAACACAAGGATATAGATCTGTATTGTGATCAGATTGTGATTATCTATTTTACAGTTATTTCATCCATCACAAATCGTATTCAAAGTCACTAAATATTGCAGGCAAACGAATGGCATTGACAATTGTTTATGGTCTTGATTAGTTAATGTCTAATTAATAATTTAGATAAAGAAAGGCCTGCAATGGGCAGACTTAGCTTTTGCATAATACATGTTCAATAAATTGTTCAAAATTTGTGCATGTTTATTTTCAGGTGAATTCAGCAATTTCTACCAATTAATTTGTGATAGCTTTAGCTAAACAAATAGATATTCAAAATTGTTATTTGATTTATTTTCAGAGAAATCATCTGGGTCCAAGATGTTAAAGAAGGCCAGATCATTTCGGGATGACATCAAGACCAAGATAAAAAGACGTCCATCAACAGGAGCAGAGAAAATGATTCCAGAATCTGTTAAAGCGCAGACAGCGAAACATAAGAAAAATATGCATAGGAACAGCAGTATACCAGATGGATCAAAAGATATGTTTGATGGAGTCCATCATGATGTAAGTTTCTTTTCTTTTTTTATACAGCCACATGTGGTCGTATATTGCTGTCACCTCCATCCCTCGGTCCGTCGTCCACCATTTCTTGTGAACACTCTACAGACTACATTTATCATCTGATTGTTTTAAAATTTATATATTTTGTTTTCATTAGTGAAATGAACAAGCCTCTTTAATTTCAATAATTTCAGTTAATTTCTGCTTGAGTTATGGCCCTTGATTCACTTAGTTGCACCTTGTGAACACTCTAACGACAAAAGTTATCATCCGATCTGTATGAAATTTACATATATCATTTCAATTAAAACGAAGAAGCCTATCGAATTTCAGCAATTTCCGTTAATTACATCTAGAGTTATAGTCCTTGTTTCCCTTTGTTGCACCTTGTGAACGCTCTAACAACAAAAGTTATCTGTATGAGCATCATTAAAATCAGTAAGCCTATTGAATTTCATAAATTTCCATCAATTACTTCTAGAGTTATGGCCCTTGTTATACTTTGTGATGGTTCGAACGACAACAGTAATCATCCGATCTGTGTGGAATTTATATGCATTATTTGGATTAGTACAATGAAAAAGCTGGGTTGGGTGTGCACTTAGATTTAAGTCATAAAATCTGTCACTGATTCAAGTCATGCGGTTTTGATCCCACACTTGTATTTGTTAAAAAGTGGGCCAACTAGTGGGGGTTTTCCATGTACCCAGTGAAAAAGCAAATTAAGCGTAATAAAAATCATATCATATATTAATCCCAAAATGACCTAGTCTGTGTTGAGTGGCAGTTAAACCCCATTTCCGTCTCTTCCTCTGTTTGAAATGAAATCTAAATATAATAAACAGATATCATGCTTGAGGCAAGGTAGGCTTGCCAATTTTCCAAACACCTGATGCCACTTTTTCCCATTGGATTCGATTCCCCCTGTTTTGGTAAAGTCCACTTACTTTTGATCCATTTTGAATAGATTTATGATTACCTCCTTTAATGGAAGATATTAGTCATATATTGCTAGTAGAATAAGTAGACATTTATGACACTGATTCATTTTATTTCCTTTCCAAATAATACTCATTTCTTGTAATATTTCCATCAGGGAAACAAAATACAAACACTGGTATTGTTTATCTATTGGGTTGATCAATGGTTGATACTACTATAGTTATAGGGGAGTCGGGATGCCCTATAGATAACAAGAGGCTTTAAAATCACTGAATGTGGGAATGAAATGAAACTCTCTTACACACATAAAAGTCCTAATGTGCAAAATCAGACATGGGGAAAAGGCAACAATAAACTTGAAAGAAAAATAGTTTTAATTTTATCAGATAAATTTGAATACCTTCATGTATTAAATGGTCCCACTCGAGTATGGCCATGTAAAGTTCTTGGTTGCAAATTTTATAAATGGATGTGGGGCAAAGCAGCAATAGAAAATATATTTTATCTGAAAAATATAATTCTATTTATGAATTAGATGGATCAAAATCAATTTTGGCTTCAGGTCATGAAAAACGAATACATTGAAAATAACTGTCAAATTCCTTTATTATGCGCAAAATTATAAATGTTTGAAGCTTTAACAAGAAATAACTAGGATTGTCAGATGGAAACTCCGCCTACAGTCTGAGTGTCTGACACAGTTTATATTCCCGATTGCCATGACGTGTGACATTTGACGTCACATGATCTAGTAATCGTTTATTACATAATGCGTTATTTACATAGATGAATCTACGCCTACTTACTGTATAATTTTCATTATACGCCCACATGGAAATGTAGTCTATATTGTCGTTGGTCGGTCGGTCAGTCGTCCACAATTTCTTGTGAACGCTCTAGAGGCTAAAGTTAATATCCAATTGACATTAAATTTATACACTAGTTTTGTGTTTAAGGGCATGAGGCGAAGAAGCCTAGATTGATTTCATCGATATCCGATAATTACTGCCAGAGCAGAGTTATGACCCTTGATCACTTTGAAAAATCTTGAGAACGCTCTAGAGGCTAGTTAATATCCGATTGACTTTAAATTTAAACTCAGTGTTTAATTTTTTAAAGTCATGAGACGAAGAATCCGATTGATTTTAAGCAATATCCCATAATTACTGCCAGAGTTATGATCCTTGATCACTTTAAGAAGTCTTGATATCGCTCTAGAGGCTAAAGTTAATATCCGATTGCCTTTAAATTTATACACAGTGTTTAAGGACATTAAACAAAGACGCCTATTGATTTTCAGCAATATCTGATGATTGCTTCCAGAGTTATGGGCTATTACTGCTCATAAGATTTTCATGTGTTGTAAACGTTCTCCTTAGGCCACACTTTTTTTTTTACTTGGTTTACGGATTTTCAAGAGGAATTTTGTAGTCGGTAGGTGGTAAAAAAAAAAAAAAAAAAAAGCCTCTTAAGATTTTTTTTTTCAAATTAGCTTCTAGCAAAGTAGGTTGCACAAAAAAAATACTGGACAAACCAAGTCAGTGAAATTGAACGTTTGAGTGATATTTTGCCAGTGAATCCGATCCCCCCTCTTCAACATCGAACCACGAGGATGACAGTTCCGCCCCGAAAAACAAAGTCAGCCGTAAATTCTCCACTTAATTATGGTCACAAATATTCCCGTGGTTAAGATATGATATTCCCACACAAAACGATGTATTCCCAGGTGTGTTTTTAATCCATTTAATCCTTTTATATCACAATTGATAGACGTCATTTGGTTAAAACAGTGAGCTTTTACGATCGCCGCCATTTTGAAATATGTGCAAATATCTTTACATTACAATAAAATACTAGCACGATATTATTTGAGCTCTCAAAATATCAATATGAGTTAATAAATTGATAAGTTTAAGAATTATGTTAATTATTGTACATGTGTATGACTTTGAATTATTTACGTGTGCTAATCATTCGGAATTACTTTTTCCCCGTGTATGGAGAAAATAGTCAACTGCCGAATATGTCACGTAGGCTACGCACTGAGAATTGGGCTTCTCGCACTAAAACATAATTAAAACCAAGTTACGATGTTCCTTGAGCATGAAAAATCTTGACGAATTAATGAGAATTTCTATGAAGGGGCCACCACTTGCAGAATTTCAACCGGCACGTGCTTTACAGAAATGGCAGAATTTCAACCGGCACGTGCTTTACAGAAATGGAAATCCTGTAAACCGACGAGTATATACGGGTGATGTCGTAAACAAATTAAGAAAATACTGTACTTTCGATAAATGAATGCATCTTGTTATTGTTATACTTTATGAATGTATAAATAACTAAATGATAATAATTGATTACATGTGTTCTTTTATTTATTAGGGGGATAGGTGGGTGGGTATATAAATGTCGATGTGAGATTGACTTTTTGTGTGACTGTCCTTGACCCAATTAAGGTACGGCCAGTTGAACGATTTATTTTGTTGTAACATCCCAATATTCTTCTAAAAAAATTTTTTGATGATTGTCAATTTATTTCGTCGGCGGTATTTTAAAAAAGGGCAAATTTGAATTTTATTTTTTTTCCAATTAACAAAATATTACGGTCGGCGGATCCGTAAACCAAGTAAAAAAAAAAGTGTGGCCTTACTGACAAAAGAAAAAATATGCGACAACTCTTCTTGACTGCCCGGACGACTTACCTGTTGTGGGCGTATGGTTCGATTCCTGGCAACCTATCTTTTTATTCTGTAAGAGCCTTGTCTGTCATAAATTTAGTTTGCAGTGGAGAACATTTGTTATCTCGTATTCTTAAGTGATAGCATATGGTGCCAGTTTTGGTCTCCTAGACATTCATCAATATTTTTATCTGATCGATAACTAAACAGGTACTGCTTCTTTAACTGTAGCCATTGAAAGCTAATTCCTAATTGGTAAAAAAAAAAGATGATAAAAAGTAAGGAAAAGTGAGGAGAAGTCCATTTTAAGATCAAAGTGGTTTTATAATGATAGAAGACTACACAAGATTGATTTGAGTAACATGTTGTCTGACAGCTGGTAAAGGTCTAAAATACAGGGAACCACCCTATACATGATAATGAGTCAAGCCCAGTAGCTGATGATATACATGCATGTTTAGAAGCTGTAAAACCAGAATGGAAAGTTTCCATCCTACATCATTGTTATGGATTATTGCTCTTCATTTAATTGTGAAATATTTATGTTGTACAAAGTTTTAAGAAATAATGTGAACCCTGAATTCTGGGAAAAAGACATATGTTAAGAGAAAGGATTCCTGTAAAAGTATTTATTTAAAAGAGTCAACAAGTTGCTTATCTCAGAGTCAGATACATAATTCGGTGGATAAAACATGTATTATATACAAAGTTATATGTGGTTTTGACATTTGGTTTTGTATAAGAGAGTAGTAACAGGAAGTCACAGGTTATTGAAAAATGTGAAAACATTTTTTTTGCTTTCTTTATTCTATTAAAAATGAACAAACTGATTGTCAAATGTGTCTTCTCAAAATACTTGTCAAAGGAAGAGATCTGTATTACATCTGTTATGTAAATGGTTGAAAATTGGTAATTAAATAGCGACATTTATTTAAAGGAGCTAAATCTCTTTGATTGTTTTATTTGATTGTGTTATTTGATTTAAATTGTTCAAAGGATCAACTTTAATTTGTTAAATTTTTGTTTTGAAATATCGAGTGGAACTCAGTTTGTATGCTAATTTTAGTTTGTAATTAGTAGCCAATTGAATATATTATTGTAAAGATGTTTCTGTTACTAATGAGCCCTTCAGGTGATTATTTACAAGCCACTGTCCGAGTAGTTAATTGTGTATGTCTATATTCTACTTGAAAGTCTTACTTTCCATGAAATGTAATGGAATGCAGATGTCCAAAGGTAGCTGAAACAGGCAATTTTAAGCTGAGCAAAATCTGTCAAACTAACAAATATTTATTACTTTGATATGATGTAAACAGTGGTTAATTAGGTGAACCACTCAAAGAGGGGATATTTATTTGACTGCTCAGAGGAATTGGGGGCGTTTTATGCCTTTTTCTTAGGAAAGAGAAGAATTCATGACATACATTGCTAACCAGCAAACTGCACTGGATCTAAACACAGACTTCTGAAACCTCAAGTTTGGATACCACCCATTAGAGATGACTTCTGTGTCAATGCCCTTTGGGAATATGATTTGCTCTGAATCATTTGTCGGAAGAGGCATGGCAGCAGTTCTTCAGAATAATTTTTTTTATCAGAAGATAAAAAGATTATTTATTGTTTTAGCTGCACCTTGTCAATTGAGAAGTAACATTTCTGTCATTGTTACCATGGTGATTTGATATCTTTACTGCTCTTGTATCAGTTGTTATTATTGACCAGCTGTTTGTTTCACCATCTTGTAATAGGTATCTATCCTATTGTTAATGGTAGATATGAGTCTGACCTTTGACCTCTTCATGGTAGAGAAAAATGTTGTAAATGAGACAAACATGAATGCATTTTGTTTTTTGTTTGTTTTTCTTCAATGTGTTATTTTATTTTTAATTTTTAAAGTCCTGATGTGCCATTTTAAGCAATAGGAATCACTTGCAAACCATAATATTATGAAAGATGAATCTCTAATAAGAATATCAGTTCAAAAATGGTTCTCTAAAGTTTATGCTTGATTAAACTAACATGCATTTGGTATCCCTTAATATATTGAGAATAACATTTGATATTTGTAATATGAATTAAAGATAATAACCTGGGTCGGGCTGTTTATTATAAATATCAAACACATCATAATGTAATTACCAAATTTCCTGTTGGCTCATAAACTGGAATTTTTGTATAATTAACTGGATTGATACAGTCATCTATTTCGGCAGCTAGTCTCTGTAACCTTTGAAATTGTACCTGATTGTTTAATTCTAGCTTTTTTTTCCTCCCCAAATTGTGTATCAGATCTATGAAATTGTTGTATATATAACTTGATCAAATGTGACGTTCACATTGAGCGACAGCACTGAACATAATGTGGCAGGCGACTATATATACTGAATGTTGTTTTGCAGTGTGAATGTGGAAATTATCTGCACTTACATTTAGCTAAAAGTATGTGAACGCAACATAGAACCATTCAATCTTTGATACTTGGATTTTTCGTTATTTTTTTATTTCCTGTAATTGTGCATGATATTGAAACATTGACATTAAAGGAATTATTGAGCTTCCTGTTTTCCTGTTGACTCATTTGAACAGTGGTATTCATTGTCCTATTATTTGATGTTCATTCATCTATTTAGACCGTATAATTTGAAATGTTTGATATCTTAATATTTTACTAACTGTCAAGTTTGGAATTCAGTTGTTACTTTGTGAATACATAATTCTTTTAGCGGTTAAGCTGAAGTGTCTTGAGTTTTATTTACTAATTATAAGTAGGGACTTAAGATAGTTTTATTTGGAATATTTTATTGTTCATGTGTATTGAATTCATTGGAATATGATAGGGATTTGATATGAAATGATACAGGTATATCGGAGGGTTTGGTAGTATATTTATTGACTGTAACGAGTTAGCAGTGACGATAATAATTTAAACACTAGACTGTTCGTAATGAATTGAGAAATTTGCAGCATGTCTATAAGAGTCTACATTTATTTGACAGTTGACCAGTATTTTAAAATGATCATAATCTAAGGACATTGTATGCACATGTTTTGAAGATAATAATAAAAAACCCTAATGATTTACTTCAGATTGAAGTTTATACAATACAATTTGATGTAATGCTGCTGGAGCTAACACTGACTAAAAGAATTAAAATGAGAGCGATATACTAGGAATATTTTTTGGCAGAAGTCAGTTATCTTACCAGTACCACTAACCCACACTTCAAAAAATATTGGTAATGCCTGCTGGAAACAAATCCCACTTCCCCACCCTTACTTCTCCTCTCTTCCCATGTTACTGAGATCACTTGAGATTTGATTTTTATTTTTTTTGCTGAAAATATCTGAACCTTAGTTTTGAAAAAGGAATTTTGTATTAATATCCTTTAAGGATGGTTGCCTTGTTGATATTTTTTGTGTACATGTATTGCGTAGTAGGTTTTGCGCCTAATGAGTCAGATAATGCCAATGTTTTCTCAATGGTTAAATAAATGTTCAGTCAGTTGATAGTATTTATCTTAGATGAAAACAACCATGAAAAGTATGACATTACCATAAGATTAAAGATACTGGTTACCTTCAAGTGGATAAAAAATACATCTCAAGTAATGTTTAGTGGAACTTTGACACACACTTATGATGAGGAAGATATATTTATATTAGAAAGTCTTATATCTCAAGTGACACATTGATTCTAATAATTTTCCAGAAGTTTTTAGACTACTAGTAAAAATGCACTTGAAAACCATCAATACTAAACTTTCCATTTAAACTGCTTTAGTTCAGGCATGCAACCAACCATTAATAAAAGTTTAGATTCCATTGTTTTTGTATGCCCTCGGTGAAATGTGGTTGATCTTCTGATAATTACTGCCAGAGTAATAGCCCATAATCAAAATCTTATAAGCGCGATAGCAGCTGTAGTTATATTCCAATTATATGCACACATCGTCAAGCTTATTTTTCATGGAAATTAGGTAAACATACAGTTTGCAGTTTATTATGGTGACATGGGCACTTTCAAGAAAAACTGGCAAATGGAATTTTTTGGATTTAGATTGTAATTGTGTTGAATACAGTAAACGCAAACTAACAAGTTTACATTTTTTGCGATTCTGAATTGCACTCCCTTAATGCAAATATTTATGAAAATATTCAAATTGAATGTGCAATACAGCAATACAGAGACAAACTTCCAGAATATAAGTTAATTGCTTATTTTTAACATATACACACCTCTAGACAATAATAGTTTTTCTTTAACCATGAGTAATCAGGAATAAGTTATGGTCCAAGGTTTAAAACAAGATGACATTTAACCGTTGCAAAGAAAGAGATGATAATAGAAGTTGATCAAAGATATGAAATGACTGATATACCATTCCAAATCGCCAGGCTTTTTAAGACAGGATTGTATTGTGTTCAAACGCACTATAAGCCAGAACCAGTTTAACTATTCTGATCTCTTTGGTCGGAGATTAGAGTTAACCATGCATGAGTAGCTTCATATTCTTTATTCGGTTTGTGCACACTTTCGATAACGCAGACATTGTCTGACCCTGATATTTTCCTAGGTATGTAACTTACTGCACACTGCGCATGCTCAATGTTGAACCAGTGTAAATTAAAAAAAAACTCAAGCACAGACAAAGTGAAACTGGTTTAACAATCCCCAGGGTTTTTAAACCAGTTCATCTTAAAGCGATAATTTCATATTTTCTAAGAAAGTCAAAACATAACTATTTCTATATATCTTTTGCTCAATAGGTTATCCACTCACAATTTTACGATCATAGGCATTATTCCCCACACTAATAAATCATTGACAAAGGAAATAATAACACAATTACCTAACTTATTTCTCCATTCCCACCGTGGTATAGCTATCTTCAAACGTTTGAATTTGATGTTGAAAATGATATATTTGCCAATTTCTGAACTGGCAATGGTGAATTATTGGATTTATAGGATTTTTCTTTAACAAGGTAGGACTGTTTATAGATACCATCTATTTTAATGCTTTATTTTAATACATTCTAAAAATATAACTAAAAAATATGAAATTGCAGCTTTAAGCGTCTGAATGGGCTAAAAGGGTGTTATATGAGGAAGTGTTACTTTTGTATCAACACAAACTAGTCACAATTATTAGGTGATTATCTGTTGGTCATATCCTGTCATAAAAACTATCTACATGGACTACATGGTATATCATTGTCACAAGATTATTTTACTTTTTAATTAGATTTAAGTGTGAAGAAAAGTAAAGGTTAAACTATGCATATATTCTCAACAGGGAATATATTAACTGAATATGAAAGTCTTTGTTTGGAAATAAAGATGCAGATGAGCATGAATTTTGATTTCTTTTCTACTGATGTGTATGGAAAGGGGTCAAAAGAACATAAAAATAAACAGGAAAACTGAATACTTTAATTCTTTTTTGGTAACATTTAGAAATTTGTAAATCTGGGATATTTTTGTTGAAATTTGTTATTACAATTGATTTCTTATTTTACTGGATAGTTTAGACAAACTGTTACTGATAAGCATGGTTACTATAGTTAATTATGATGTTGTTGTAATTAGCAAGTAAGTTATTGGATAATAAACTACAGATGTCTTAATTTAAATATCAGGTATTGGTACCAGGGCGAGTTTATATAGCGATTTATTAAGTGAAGTGAGAGCTGTACATGTTTATATACAATATATCCATTTTCTTCATCATGTCATGACTTTCCACACTTGAAGAAAGCTAACATTGCTCTTTATCTAATTTTTTATGAGAATGGTGTACTTTTGTGTACTGTATTTAAAGCTCTTCATTATTCAAATATGGGAGATGAAAGTGAATAGTACCATCGATCCATCGATCGTAAAGTGTATTCACATCCAGTAGTTCATAATTACAAAGTGAGTAGTTTAGGAATCTCATGACATACATGTAGTAGTATTAAGTGGTGTAGGAGATCCTATAAACAGAATTTGAAGTGTCATAATAGAGGTTTTTACAAAGTTCAGAAAAAAAAGATATTGGGCATTTGTTTTTAGGAATATTATAATAATAAAACTTACAGCAGTTATTTTGTCAGATTTGTTTTTGATGAATTTTTATCTTTGCCTAAACAGGATTTGCAAATCAATATTAAGTTGAACAAATTATTATCTGGTCTGACTCAGTCAGTACTACCAGTCTGTCTTGCTTCCAGTTCAAATGTGTTCTACAATATATCTGAAGTATTCATGCAGACTCACGATTAGTATCTGCCGAACAGTGTAACACATAGCTGATAGTGGTTCTATTTTGTGAAAATTTGACTGTAATATTTGGTTGTGTTTATTTAGGCACTTGTTAAAGTATGTATATTGACACTGCAGCAGTGAAAGTTTTTACAGTGCTAAACTGACAAATTCTAAGAATTTTTTGTAATGTGTTAAGATCTTTGTGAAACGTATTGATATCTTTGGATAATAACTTGAATATTTGTGGAAATATTTCTCGTCAAATATTCAAAATGGGAAAAATGAAGAAGGAATCTGTGACATCTTCACCTCCGGTTAAAAAGGTAAAAATATTTTTTTTATTTTTATGCATGGTTATTTTGTAACCGAAAAAGGATTTATGTGTGAATATTTATGATTGTATTCCAGAATTATTTTTTTTACTGTTGGGAATAAGTAACTTGAAGTAATTTCATAAAACCAATGAATATAGACAGATTATTGTTAAAACTGAGTAGAGTAGTTTGTAAGGTTCATAATGAAAGATTTCTTGGTGGAATGATGTCAGTTTTGTTCATCAATGTGCATATAATAACATCCTGCTAGAGCAGAAGTCAAAAATAGATAACCATCTTCTCTATTATATTCTCTTTAAACTGAGGAAAACATTGTAAATTTGATAGATTCACATTATAAAATCAATTCCCTATTAATAGAAGTCTATTTACATGTAGGTCCCCAACTATTATTAACGGTCATGCTACGTCCCAGATATATAAGAAATGGTATCCAGTGTTCTAGAAAGAGAAGCACAAGACCCACATGTATGAACAATTCTTTTTCAAAACGTGATAAATGTTGAAATTATATTTAAGTTTACTATATTTTTTTTTTCAAATCAATAATATCTGAAGGGGCATTATATAATATATAGATAAAGAGCTGACCATTCTCGCTTTGAGCGAAGTTATTAATGATTGTAGTTTTGACAAGATGTATGCATTAATTGTTACCACCACCGTACTGGTCATTCAAATCTTAGCCTGGCTTCTCCATTTTTAATTTAAATCATTAAATGGCCGAACTGTTCTAATCTACTTAAAATTAGAGCCAGTTGATTATGGTCATGTTAATAAATGTCTAATTAATAATATGTATATAATATTTGAGGTTCAAAGAAAGACCTACAATAGGCAGATTTAACTCTTACATAATGCCTGTGTATAATAGGCAAGAGGGAGTGAAGATCCAATTGGTTTTGAAAAAGGGAAGCCTGGATTGTGTTTATGATGTTTCGGAAAACCCTTTTCATATATCATCCGACTCTTGAGCCCTTATTTACAAAACTTCAAATCTAATTCTCTTAAGGCACAACAAGCAAGATTGTTCAAAGATGTTTCATAAGTCAAGAATATATGTACTATTTTAATGACAGGACTTATTAATATAACACCCAAGTATGAAGTTTTTTTATACTCTGATGTGCTTAGATTTAACAATAACAAAACAGTCTTCATTAAAAATGAAATAGTACATATATTGTAGTTACAGGTAATTGTGCCTTTGGACTGGTCTACCCATAAAAGGCCAGTATAGTATTTTTGTTTTTACTGTACACCATTATCTTATCAGAACTGTGAAGTAAAATATCTGGCTTATTTCATGTTAAAAGCATTTGATCTAATTACTCAACTCATAAACAACCGTAACTCCAAAGCTGTTGATCAAAGTGGTGATTCTTGATTATCTAACTATGTATGATGAAGAATGTTTCTGGCATGATGTAATCGCTCAAAAACTGTTGGTATATTACCAGGCATGAATATTTAAGGAATGATGATCTAGTCAAGCATGCTGTAAACACGTTTTATTTTTAGGCGGATGAATACATGTTAGTTGTAGTATTTATATTGGCTACCAGCAGACACGACCAAACAACACCAGATCACTTGTTATGTTTAAAATCTGAACTAATTCACCCAAAAAATTTAGCACTAAAATAGACAGTTGAAGTTATTTTTGAAACTTAGAACAAATATTTGATAGCTTTCAGACCACAGGTCGTCTGTATTCATGTACAAATATGGATTCCTCGTCAAGAAGTCTGTATATTGAAAGAATGAATGGTTAGTTTTATAAATATGGTATGGACAAAAGTTTCAACATTAAGTCAGCTTATTTTAATGATGTAAAATAAAAACTTGTATAAAGTTAAAATGACATTACAATAAAAGTGTTCTTCATATTAAATTTGATGTGTTGATCTATTCTGCACAGTAGGTATCTGTCTACATAATAAATTTTAGGTCCACAAAAGAGCCAATGAGAAATAAGGGATTTTGTGGTCAGTCTACAATTAAATTCTGAATTGTAATTAGAATTATTAATGACATGAAATGAAATGGGGTTTAACGTCCTATTTTTCTGCACTGACTGGGATAATGAAGATAGGAGAATTATAAGCAAACAAACTTCTGCTTAAACATACATTATGCAAGAGCTAAATCTGCCTATCTTCAGTCTTCCCTTGGGCCGCAGATGTCATAGAAATTATAAATTAGATCTTTATTTACACATGAACAAGCCCAAATTCAACTCTGTAGACCCACGGATGGCTTGGATTTGAATATCATAAAACTGTTTTCAGATTGAAGATATCTTACATGTAATCAGAAGTCAAGATATATGAACATTTATGTTCGATAAATTGGGGTACTTTTTATCTAAAATTTTATTTATAGAAAAAATTAAAAGGCACTGAAAGTACCAGTTAGTCTACAGTACATAAGTACATGAAGGCTAACAAGAAATCGGCTATAATTATGTACAAATGCTGCCACATTAATTTGGTCCATTCCTTTCAAACTTTAAAATCCTATCGCAGACTTTCTCTTCTTATCTATATATTAAGAGTCTTATTTTTAATTTCTAGTAAAAAATAAATGTAAATACGAATTGAATTGCAGACCCGTCTCAAACCGAATAGGCTAACGGTACCACAGCCATTGAAAACATTACTTGATAATTGAGATTACGTAGGTTGAGTTAACGCCTGTCAATCAAACAATCGGCCATTCTCGGAGACAGGTGAACATACAGTTAAGTACTATTTCTAGTCAACAATTTCAATGGTTCAGAATAGAGGGCCACATAAACCCTATCTACACTTTCGTCTGATTCGATACATTTGAATTAGTATAAAATTATGATGAGTTTATATAGGATTTATAATGCATTTAAATTGTAACATGTAGGATGATAATAAAGTTTAAAATGATATAAGAAATGTATGTACACCAGTGAGCAACATGTTGATTAATGATGGTTGTAGAAGACAGTGAAAGTATATTATGAAGATGATAAACTCACCCCACAGATGTTTTTTCTCTATCTAGATATTTAACACCTTACATGATCTACCCAATATATACATATGTATACGTGGGGTGTTGTTAGATGTCTGTGTTTACCATTGGGTGTCGTCTTCTTCTACTGCTACAGAGATGGTACATGTTGATAAGTTTTCATTTTAACAGAAAAACAAGGAAATTACTCTTTGCTTTTAATTTCTAGAAATGGAAATTGATTTTCTTTCCCTGTGATTTTATTTCTGAAAATTTGTCCTTATTTCCTTGTAATCTTTTCAGTCAAATATTAAAGGGCTTCAACACAATCCATTTCCTTGCTTATTTCTATTAAAATCAGGTTGATTTTGTCACTGAACCAAAGGTAACACATATATTCTGTCATTGTCTTTGAAACAGTTAAGATCAGCCTTCTTTTTGTGTTATCAATATTATTAACATTGAGAAAAGGGAAAATCACACCACATCAGCATACCAAATTTGATTGTAGCTATGATAAATTTATTATTACTTAGTTATATATCAAGACATAAAAAGACAGGATTTCTAAAATTGATTTTATTCTGATTGTTTAAACTTAAGTTGACCCTAGTTGACCTATGACCTTTTCTATATGCGATAGTTTAATGGTTTTATTTAGTGGGAAGCTGATTTAATTGTTTTTACATGTAGAGAATTTATACTCTACCTAGATCAGGTAACTATTGTAAACAACATGTCAGTCATTGCACATGGTACGGATAGTAAGTACAGGATGATGGCATAACACACAATAAAACAAGCACAAAACCTGACAAACAGCTGAACAAGACACAACCATCGCAGTAGTAATAATATATCAGGTGGATGTGGTGAATTTTAAGTGTTAAAACAAAATCAATGATTGGTTGATGATGTAAGCTCAAATTTTGAAACAAAAACTTAAAGATGTTTTCCCACATATACAAACTGGGTGATTCGATGATATATTTGACCAAAAAACATATTCAAACTAATTAATATATCAAAAATTTGCTTCAAATCACTCTTAAAAAATTGTATATGGGAGGAAATACCCCAGGATAATTTTTTTTTAGAAGCCATGTTTGATTGAGGGGTTTCTATTTTCAGAATGTATTTGTTGTTACTGTTTACTGTCCATTTGCCATACATATTGAGTCTTTTGTACGTTTAAACTGTTCAAAGTTTGTGTAACTGCTTAACCATTCAGTCAAGTCAAGCTCACACCCAATAAGCCATTGGGTTTTGGCAGTTAGTAATACCCTGATATTTTTGCCGAGTGCTTGCCTAATGTGTATTTTTCAGGAAATCTCCTACTTTCCATTTATACCAAATTTGCCATACTTTTAATGGAAATAACTCTCAATAAATACTTTTGTGAGAATGTATCTTTAAAGCCCCAATATGCCAAGTAGAGGTTCAGACCATACACAACCAAAAACACTTTTATTTAAAAATTATTCAAATAGTTCATTCTTACTTTGAAATTTCAATTTACATTTGTTTCTTTTAATTTTACACTGTCATCATTGTATGTTTTCGGTAATTGTAGTAATGATAATTATTTGCCAGCCCGATCTTTAGCGTTTTTCAGCATGGATATTGTAATTTTCTGAAATAAAAGAAAAGGAAATGAGTTGATAAAAAGATAGCGTGAACACCTGTTACTACTGTTAGGTTGTATATTGATATAAGTCTAGACTCAGCATGATATCTCTACTACTAGATATTATTAACATCAGTCGACATGCACATACATGTCTTCACCTTTATCTTGAGATGCATCTAACACATGTCAATTGTTTTGGGCAGAATATATGCATAGTTTCCAAGAATCTAAATTACATATATTAATATTTAGAACCAGTTTTGTTTCTGTTTTGGGCTAGGGTGAATCTGTCTCATTTAAACTTTGTTCATGTGCTATTGCCTTTGATGCCTCTTGTACATATATATAGGCAAATCATCTCGTATGGATCGAATTGTCCTTATTGCTGCCACTTATTTTAGGGAAAGTTTCTTCGATTTCATTTGTTGAGAGAATTATCTTGGGTTTTACTTCTTTGGGGGTCAGGTTTCTTAGGTTTCACTTTTTGAGGGTAAAATGTCGTGGGAGCCACATGTTTGGGGGTCGTGTTTGATAGGTTTCACTTGTTGGGGGTGAATTGTCTTGGGTGCCACATGTTTCGGGTTAATGTTTTTTAGGTTTCACTTGTTGAGGATGAATTGCCTTAGACTGTCACTTGTACTGTAGTCAAATTCAAAGGCCTATCTTTCAATGAGGTAATAAAGCCTACTGAATTATATTAATATCGTTTGAAAAGAGTTTTAATCCGCAATGATTGATATAATTATTTATTTCTTGTCTAAACCACAGTCGACAAAATACTTTCTCACGCTATGTTGATGCAAATTTTATGTGTGTTAATTATTCA
The DNA here is from genome assembly GCA_963678685.1 of Patella ulyssiponensis. NCBI lineage: Eukaryota > Metazoa > Mollusca > Gastropoda > Patellidae > Patella > Patella ulyssiponensis. Next base: position 55,050,143 of record OY783227.1, on the reverse strand, counting down.
GAGAATTAATCAGACTTTAAGTATAATAGTTTATGTTATATATGGAAATGAACCTGATAGTCTGCAATTTAATAACAGTGTTTAACAGATTAATGAACTTCTTCTATGTCTTATCAACTCTTATTTTGAGACTATTATATGCTATTACTTTCATTATAATTTCTCTTTACTTACAAATTGAATGCTAAAGGGGCAGGGGAGGAGTTTGGTAAAACTCTATCTGCCCATGGATCACGAACAAGCACTACTGGTTGACACTGCCAAGTTATTGAAATAAAAAGGACATTACATTAGTCCTGAAGTGAATTAATTGTGTTGTAAATTACTTTCATTCTTTTGTTTAAATTATTCATAAATTATGTTTTCATATAATGAAATGAATATTTTATATTTCTATCTCTATATGTTTTTCAGGATATAGATAAACTACAAAGTGAACTAGATGAAATAAATCGAACATTAAAATTTATTCAAGCTGTCGCAAATCAAGACAAACCTAAGATGTTGCCACCAACAGCAACACACGTTCTAGAAACAGTTCTTGATGTTTTTACTGTTTTAAATAATATATTAGCTACTGAAGAAAGGTCAGTATTTGTTCATATTATGGAGTCTGTTGGCAGAAAATCCTATGGTAACATCTGTCAATTGAACATGAAATGATATGACAGATGAACCAGTTAAAGGCCCAATATCCCAGAATAAACAGCAGATATAGACTTTCAGAAATTCAGACCATACATAATAAAGTTGTCTTACCAGAATGCTAATTGGTCTAGAAATTATTAAATAGATCAATCCTAAGATGAATTATGGTCATATAACTTTTTCATCAAGTTTTTAGATTTATGAATTTGCTAACAGAGGACTCATTTTGTTTTCTCTTCTTTATTAAGTCCAATATCGTTTTCATTTTCAGTTTTTAGTGTAAAATTTGACTTCTGTTGTATAAGGATGAGCAACCTACATGAACAAGCATCATTTTAGAAGAATGGTTTTAAATGAATTTTTTCAGTAAATCTATATATAAATATTGTATTTTTCAGTACTGCATTGGTATCTGGTAGAAGTAAGGTATGTCAGTGTCTGGCAAGATTTGTTCGATGGTCAGATAATATTTTGGTTAAAACAGACAAGGAATCAAATAAACAGAATGCTTCAGAAGTTATCACAGCTTTATCAGACGGCATCAAGGTAGGGGAGATAAACACCTTTATTTTCAGTTCAATGGATATATTGTTATAATTTATATTTATCTATTACTTGATCAGTAAGATTACAGATTGTTTGTGATCAGGTTTCTGTACAGCTGCTACTACTGATGTCCTTATGAAGACTTGGTGTTATAAGTAATTGTTGACAAAACATATAAAGATCAACACAAGAGAGAAATACATCCAAGTTGCATTAATTTCATTACCTATTTTCACTCTATAGAGTAATATAAAGTGATTATTTAGAAATCATTGTTGCTGTTTGTGTAACTAAGAGGGTTGGATGGCCGAATGGTTAGCAAGTGAGTGCTGTATCATGTCTGTCATCGTCACAACTGGCAAGGTTTTCATTCCGCGGTTGTACGTCACAAGGACTAGGGTCGCCTGTCCAACCTCGTGGGTTTATTCCAGGTCCTCTCTGACTTCCTCGCACTGCTAAAGCCCCCCTTGCGCAAGCAAATTATTGAAATAACATTGAACCATATCTTGGTCTAGAAATGACCTAGTCTGAACCTATTATGATTAAAAACTAAAATTGTAGAGCTTTGTATGTTGATATTTTGTGGGATTATATTTTCATTAAAAACTTCAATTTGACAGGATTTAACACATCTATGTATAGAGAAACTAGAACGTAGAAAGAATAGTTTACCGGTTAAATCGTCAGGATCTCTTTCACCAGGTGGTAATGAAAAGTAAGTAAACTTTATCTACAAAATCAAGTACGAAGAAAGACATAACGATTTTTGAAGGCCATGGTAGGGGCCGTAGGGCTTTCCCCTCTTGACTAAAAAGCCACAGGCTCAGATCCCCAGTTATCAAGACCTGTGTGGCTAAAAAATACGGTACTATTTCGGGAAAACTGGGATCCACTGGTGTGCACTTTGGTATTCTTGTGAAGATACCATTGGCAGTTGAAATTCTCCTTCTTGCAAACGTAACAATGGAATTGAAAATTACTATATGTTAGTCTCAAAGTAATAGTATATTGTATTGTGAGACTGGAAAGGAAATTGTAAGATTGTGTGGGAGGGAACAAAAAGAGATCCACCCAAGTTGACATTGCACATCCATTTTGCTATTAAATCATTCCTTGACAGTTGAAATTTGAAAAAGAGTTGGCTTCTGTATATTGGTCTCGAAATGACAAAACCATTCCAGTTCTGCCCTCCATTTACCCATAAAAAATGAACCATCCAAATATGAGCTCTTACATCTGCCCGGTTGTATTGCATTATGCTTAGCTTCCATTTCATTCAGCATACAAAGAGCCTCATTACCATAAATAGCGCAGACACCTTGGGGTCAGTTTCACAAAGTAAATGTAATGTGACTTAAATCTACGATCAATTAGTTGTAACACCGAAGTCTACTCATATACACATTGGGATGTATGTAAAAAAAACTGTTGACAGTTGGAAATTCAATCAAAAGAGTAGGAGGATTTGCCATTCTCCTGACAAAACTATATCGCCTTGTATTGCACACATGGTCATAGTCTCAAAATAATGAAGTATTGTGTTGTGACGTTAAAATCTGATAATTGTCAATGGATGTAAGTCTTCAGTGTTCTTTGTGAAACAGGATCCTTGTTGAGATCAGATTTACATGGTATTTGAGTATCATGCTTTGCTTCCTTTTCCTTTCAGCTTACAAAGAGCCTCTTTGCCAGAAATTCCCCTGACACCCAGGGAGCGTCAGATTCTTGCCAAAACAAGTGATATAGGACTTTATGATAATACAAGTATAGCACATTCTCATGACAGTCTGGAGAATCAAGCTATATTTAGCTTTGATACAGAGGATAGTCCGCCACCTAAACCTCCGTTACCACAAAATGTTGATGGTTTAATAACCAGGTAATAAGCACGTCAAGATGAAAACATAGTGGCCCAGAATAACCAACATTAAATATGCTAAAAAATATTCCCCAAAAATGAGCTGGCTGATAGTCTTTTGTGATAGTCTCCGATTTTACTATCTTTACATTGGAAGAAACATAAATGTGACCAACTTGGCATAATAACTTAAGACACATACCGGTAAATTTAAATCAATCTAATTAAAACACAGTTCCTATTTCGTTTTGTTCTTTATTGTTCAAAATTTCGTTTTACTTGTCTTCACTACACTAGGATCTGGAAGAGTTTTTATATCACCAGCTTTGTTATATGCCCACATTGAAATGTGGTTGTATATTGTCGTCGCCCCCATGATATTAAATGTTTCACATACTAAACGTTACTCTTAATCAGATTTTAGTGTATTATTAATGTTTCATTACCGAAAAAAGAAAAAATATGCGACAACTCTTGTTGACTGCCCACTGCCCAGACGATTTAGCTGCTGTGGGCATATGTTTCATTGCCTGGCAACCTATTTTGACTGAAGTGAGGAAGTCAATGAAACAGTCAGTTACGGCAACTTCTTGGTGTACTACACGCGTAACTGTGGGTAAACCACTACAAATGTCAATGCTGATTGATTAATCAATGTCTGATGTTATAGGGTCAAAAGCTGATGGTAGGACCCCTGACTCAACCTTCCAATACAACTTGTCAGATCTTCATGTAGTGTGGTCATCGCAAGTATAAAAAAATGAAATATAGATCTTTATTTAAATCAAATTGAAATTTAAATCGTCAAAATAACTGAAACAAACAAACCATATCAACCAAGTAATGATGCATCATTTGCAGTTTTTGCTAAAGTAAAATATCAAATTTTTCATTGCTTCATTCACGCTAATATATACTCAGATAAACATTTTTGGACCAATATTACTATATATCTTTCACAATAAGACGCAATGAGACTTTAAAACCTGGCACACACTATGCGACGACATAGACGTATTTGGTCGCTGACGATGAAAAATCAAAAACTCACCCGGTGTGCGCACTCGGTCTCTAGGGATTTTTCGTCAGACATGTTTGATATGATCGCCCAAGTCGTAGCTTCGTTGGCAACAAATCGTGTAATTTGCTCACCTTGGCGACAACCAAGGAAATAAATTCCCTAGTCGTTTTTTCCAGGACCCGTAACGACAAAACGGTGGGTGGCACTCAATCGCTCACCTGAGTTTATTGTTGTCTCATCTTGGTTATTTGTTTGATAATAAGAGAGCTAATTATTTTTAGAATACTATGGGTCTATGGAATATTTCTGTACTCCTCCTCATGGAGCCTGTTTTCTATACAAGAGTCGCCCAATTTGAGGCTTGTTACTTAGAATACTGCCGCTTGATCATAATGTACAAAACAATATTAATTGAAGTATTTCACACGATAACGACTAAAATGCATTGAGAGGTGTCATATGATGAAGCAGATGGCAGGTTTTTCTTTTCTTACTCTACTTATATTGAGATATTTGTTGCCAAATTCGTCGCTTAAGTTGTCGCATAGTGTGCGTCAGACTTAAGATTAATATTCTTGAAATGCATAGTAAGAGGTAAAGAAAAAAAAATGAAAGTTTGGTGTCATATCTGAATTAATCTGATATAAACATTGTTGTATGCTTTCATCTGCAAGTAATAGAATATCTTGCATATTGTTGTCATGAATAAAATAGCAGATGATTTTCACTTGATATTTGTTTTTTAGAATTGAAATTTTGTGGTAAAAATCAGTTTATACGTGTATTTTCAGATTGTCAAGAAATGGAGTGGATGATGAACCTCCGCCATTACCAGAAAAAGAAAAACGTCAATCAATGTCCAGTCTTAGTACTCCTACTCATTCTCCAAGGGGCAGTTTACTATGTAGTCCCTCCACGGAACATTCTTTCAATAGTGGAATGGTATTAAGTCCATCACCACGTAGTTCCTCACCAATGGGGTATTCGCCAGCTAGTAGCGTGAGCTCAGGGCTCAACCAATCAACAGAAGAGCTACATATTACTGCAAATCGAAGTTTTTCTAAATCTAGTACAATGCATGTTTCTCAAACATCAAACATTTCTTCTAACGTGATGATGTCATCATCGAAAAGTTCTAGCACGGTGGCAGACATTAATAAATTAACTCTAAAAATAAACAAACTGACGACAAACATTGATTCAGTGCCACCACCTATACCAAATAAAACGCGAATAAATAGGTTGCTTTCTACATACGACAATGTTCCATTTGACGGAACAGCTATTCAAGTGTGTACTAGTGTTAGCTCTGTGTCATCATCTAGAACTATCGTTAATCGAATATCCACATCTTCGTGTGGAAGTACTCAATCTTCGCATTCTTCGCAGTCAGCATCTCAGTCGGTACAATCTCATGTGCAGACACAACAAAAATCAAGCAGTTCTGCATCATTCGCAACAGATCGAACAAGCTCCACAGAGACATATTCCAGCTCCGAGACATTCTCTTCAGCAACTAGTCATTCTAGTTTAGAGAGTTTACAGAAAGGAGGACAACCCCCACCACTTCCTCCAAAGTTAAAGCACAGTAAGTAAAAATAAAATGGCAATACTTCATACAATTTTAGTTTAAAGCCGGATTGTTAAAAGTAAGATTTTAACACTGTGTATATTTAATTTAAGGAGGCTTTATCTCTTTGAAAATCTTGACGTGACTGGTGGTAAAATTTTTGAAAATTTACATACCTTTTATAAGTAGGAGGTCCATCCTTGGGATTTTCAATAAAAAAGCAGACATTTTGAAAACAATGTCATGAATAATTATTTGTTTTCATTATCAAAATGATAACACCTCTTTAAATTTGAATTATTAAATGCAAATATATAAAGTAAAAAATAGAACAAGTAGTTTTCTCAAATAGCTTATAATCTTCAAATTGTCACATTGAGATTTAACATGTAACAACAAAGATTGATTTCAGAATTGATCATTATTCACTTCATTATATTTTATATCATCATTACAGTTCATTACAAAAGTATAATCTGCTTTCACGCTAGAGGCTGCTCTTTTTTGTCTTTCTGAACAAGTGCACATGGCATTTCTCTTCAATATTATTATCTATTCTAACTTAATAGAAAATTCATAACTCTTGTCTATGATTAGCATAGAATATTATAAGCTTACCAAACATAATCAGCATATAAGATTGTTTATCAATATTAATTTAAATCAAAGCTTTATTTTATTTAAGAATGGAATATTTCTAGTTGTTTTAATTTGTATAGATGTATTTCTGCTATATATACTGTGTGCATGAGAACTTACATTGTAATGATTGTATCTATATAGTGTACTTCAATATTTCAGAAAAAAATTATTGCTATTGCTGTTAGAATTTAAATTATTTTCATCCAAATCCATACATGAGACACTCATACTATCAAACTTTTAACTCGCACTTATACTAGCTTGTGATTTTCAAAAATCAACCAGAAAGTCTGTTGAGGGACAAGTTTCAAAATTGTCTAATTGTCTACTGAAGTAAAGAATAAATCAACTGAATCTTTTTACTTGGCAAAATAATTTAAAATTTGAAAGTATATAATTAAATTGCGAATTGTATCCCAATTTTTTCTGGAATATGTACACTAGTTTTAGACTAAATTATAAACATTTAAAATATATTTAAATTCTAAGTTTATATAGCCTTTGTTCTTGAAGATGTATTTCTTTGACTCTAATTACAAATACAAAGCACTTAAAGTTGGGTTCCCGGATACAAACTTTGATGATATATTAGAATTAAAAACATATTCAAACTAATTATTTTATCATAATTTTGCTTCAAATCCTTCTCAAAACATTGTAATTGACGAGAATAGCCTGCTATAAAAATCTATCGAAAGAGACCATGTTTGCGTCAGGCGATTACCCCTCGCCGTAACCAATGGCAACGGTGGCAGACGACAGGGGAGAATGCATTGCATACACAAGACGATGTTGTCTGTAAGCGATGACTATTTACTACAAATATCGAATCCTAATTAAATTCTCGGATTATCCACTGCCCGCGTCTTTTTCTGTGATTTTTACCCCAGAAATTGTTGTATGTCTAACTCTCATAAAGTTTTTCAACATGTACACAAATCACTCAAGTTCGCGTGCAGCCTTCAACGCCAAGCGTGCAGGTACCCTTATTCGTCGGGTTGACTATTAAGGGAACCGCTTACATTTTTGTCCTCTTTACGCTCCATGAGTGTTTTTCAGGGAATCCAGTATTTTTCTAGTAAGATTGGGTATCTCTTCTTTCCATAAATACCAAAATTGTCATACTTTTATAGGCAATAACCACCCGATAAATACTTATCTGGGAACCCAACTTTAATAGATAAATTAGGAAAACAAATTTTTATTATTTTTTTGATAACTTGCCTTGTTATATTGTCACCTGCATTCCTTAAATGCAGCTTAAAAAGCCATTATATAAGTTAATTATATCTTACCATGCCTACAATGAGTCCTTCAAAGTAACTACCGGTACATTTTCCATGCTGTAATGTCTCTTTTTCATTTTAAAATTTGACTTCATTTTTCCTATTTATTAATCGAATAACCATACTTTCAGTTGAATATTAAAGTTGTAAATGTCATTTGGAATAGAAAGAAATACATCTTTTAGCCAATGATATATGCTATTTGTCTATATAATAATATGGCTGTATTCAAAACTGCTTCATGATGAACAAGAATAATGTCTACAAAAGAAATAACTAGAAAGAATAAGAAAAACTTGATATTAAAGAATTAATATTTTGATGAAAAACATTTTTTTAGTGCTGAGTGCTTTTGTTACTGCAAAGGTGTATTTTATTTTATTTTTACTTAACAGAAATGAATGTTCAAAAATATCTGGATAATTATTTGAGGTCAGATCTTCAAAATATATCTATCTATTTGGCAGCTATATACTCATCTTAATTAAAGTGAAAAGATCAAATTATATATAAGAATATATCATCATTTATTTGAATGATTACATGACGATAGTGTAATAAAAAGTGGTTTGAATACATGCAACATTATCTATCTTTATATATGTGCTTAATGCTTTTATATATGTTTGTATGCGCCTCATCCATCATCCTCTTGTACTTCCCTATTTTCACAGTTAATAATTTTGCAGTCCATGCCTACATGCAAATGGTGGGATCATACACTCAGCCGTCTGCCTTGGAGACCATTTCCCGCCACTCCATCAATTTTTACGAAAGTCAGTGGCATCAACACCAGTTGGAGCTGTTTCAATACCCACGATCCAACACGATCAGTGTGATATCAGATATTTCTAACTTTAGTTCTGATACATCATTCAGCAGTGGATCACCTGATCGTTTTCTAGGATTACCGGCTTTACCGATGAAAACTAAAAAGGTAATGGCATGAATTTGGCGAGTTTTTTTGATCATGAGAAAGGATTTCAAAAACTTTTAACAACATCATCTACATTAACCAATCTATACAATATTTGACCAAGCATAATATCTTGAGGTATATCTGTGCATATGTGATTCAACATAACCTTCATTTTCCTTCAATGATAAATCTTAATTCCAAGTTGCTGGCTCTGTCATCAAAACCTTGGAAAAATGTTTTTCATGTCAGAGTTTAAGATTTTGTTTCCAAATTTTGACTGGAGTGTTCCCCTAATCAAGAAGAAAAACTAAACCACAATTCAGACTTACACAACAATACATGTATTTGGCAGAATTACTGCCCTTGTTGTGGAAACATTGAACCACAGTTTGTGAGATTATATTTTCAAACTTAGTGAAATAGTTTTGCAAATTACAATGAGACACTATCTAAATTCTGACTTGCCTTGTTATTGCCAAAGGAAACTTGAAAACCACCTTTTGAAAATCTGTATGTAATCATTGCTGGTCAATCCTATGTTTTATCTGATGTTCAACATCAATAATATGTTATATTTTCAGTATTTAAATCGTCAAAGTCAAGGTTCCATTGTATCAAGTTTATCAGATACATCAGCAAACGATTTAAGAGATAAAACAGCAAGTTTAGTTGAAGCGTCAGCTACTGACCCAGCAGTACATGTAACTGATATGTAAGTTTTCTATCTTCCAGGTATACCAGGACTTCACGATAACACTGATATTGGTTCCAATACACTTATCCACTTTATAAAAGCTTAATTATAATCCTTGTAGAGAACTTAAAAGAAGTGAGACACCAGTTTTGTATCATACAAAGATTTCACTCTTTGAACAGCTCTACTTATTTGGTGTACTGATATCTCCATTTCTAGGCTTGGGACTGCAGCAGTTTATTTGGATAAGTCAGTAAAATATATGATCAAGCCATGGTGTAGTTAAAAACATTGTAGCAAAGTAAACAGCAAGCAATAATTGGACCTTGTTCCATGTCTCACTAAGATTCACTAGGATTTTTTAATCCTAACAGATTCTTTTTGTGCAATATATTACTTATCTTTTCAGAGATTTAAAGAGGGCATCTGCACCCGCTGATATGAATGTTCAATCAATATTACCGGAACCATTAGAAGAATCCAAATCAGATTCTGATATACAAAAAGACACAGATTCAGCATTCGGTGAACCGAAACCTTTAGATGACGTTGATGTTTCAGATCAACTGATTCGTAAAAAGGAGGTCTGCAGATTGATTATATATTCTTCTCAAATCTTGAAATTCCTCTTCACAATTAATGATGTCCTCCAAATCCTTTTCAAATTCTTCGGAAAAAATTAAGTTTCAATCCAGACTAAGTATTTGATGATTCATCTAGATATAGTGATCTAGGTTAGGATGGTTATTTATGTCTTGTGTTAGATATAAGGGTTTATATATCAAAATATTGCAATTTTTTGATACTAATAAGTGTATGTTTTTTGATAGGGAGAAGATGGTCCAGCAATTAGAGGTGGTATGGTTGATGCTCTGGTTGTTCATGCTACAGCTGCTGGTAAATCAGGTCAGTCTACTTTTACTTTATAATCCTCTTTCATTTGTTCATGTTTAGAATATATTGATATCTAACTACTGTATGACAATACTGGTTAATTCGCTATTAAAAATTCTATAAGTGATCAAATGGTCACTAATCCAGATGAAAAATATTATGAAATAAACCAGTATTGTATAAGTATATGAAAACCTCTGTCCAAAACATAATTAAATTCATTTCAAATTCGGGAAAAGAACTATAAGTGATGTTTTAAAACACCAAATGCCAAATGATTAAATCTTGTATCAGTATAAAAAGTAATTATAAACCAGTTTTAGGTTTGTGGGATTTTTTTTAAACATATAAATAATTCATATTTCTCATTTGAGGAATTGAAGTACAGTTTTGGGGGCAAAAGAGCTTTTCATGTGGTTATATCTGTTTCCTTATAGTAGTTCTCACGATATGATAGTATTAGCAATATAGTATAATATAGTTAAAAAATTATGTAGAATAGCATTTAATCGCATTATGTTTCTGAGGGAACCATCATTTAATCATTCAAAATTTATAACTGTTGACCAAGTAAATCTCACTATGACGACGGTGACTTCAGGCAACAACAAATCTTTTCTTGGCTAATTTATGATTCTTGTGCATGAATATAGGCCCATGATTATTTGTGTTCTAAATTCTGGTTTTGAATTTAAATTAGTAGAAAAAAATGGTTGTTCCCTTTATTTAAAAAGTAAGTTACATTTTAAACAAGGAGCAGTGAAAACTATAAGCCATTGTGCATCAACAATGTTTCATTCAAATCAATTCACTATTTACGGATGGATTTGCACTACAAACATTTTATATGGATCTTTTTGGAAAATAAAAGCAAATTATTCTGTTATTACAAGCTTCCTGATCATTTCACTGTTCCTTAGAATGTTTTAGACAATGATTTAAAACAACAAAACTCATGAATTTAAAGTGCATTTTAAATGAAATTTCTATCAAAATTTTTCATAGCTTTACTTTGAGTAAATTGCATGTAGATCATGCATAATCAAGAACATAACCTCATTTAATTTCATAAATTCATTGTTATACTTAAATAAAACTCATTTGTTTAGTTGGATTGGAGATTAATTAAATGTTAATATTGAGAGAAGTTGATATAAAACTTATGTAGCTTAATGATAATCAGGACTCCAGAATATATTTGACTGTCTGCTCCAGCATGTTTACAAATTTGAAACTTAAGTATAGCGTGACAGGGCAGTTGTATTCCACGATAGCTGAAGGTCAAAAGAAGGGTAGGGTGTGGTGCTACTGTTCATGCAAAATTTCCCTCATAGCATACTGCATGGCATATGCATTTTTATACGCCCATATTTTCATGTAGACGTACAGTGTTGTCGCCCCTGTCCTGACGTCAGTCCACAATTGTTTGTGAACACTCTACAGATTACAATACAATTTTTATCCGATTTTAATGAAAATTGAAATATAGGTTTATAACCCTAAGATATTGGCATGTATCAGACTGTTACTAAATGGATTATAGCTCCTGATTGTACGAAAAATCACGTTTTTAACTTGTGAACACTGTAGAGGTCACAATTTTTATCCGATTTGGTTTGAACTTGAAATGAATGCTTATAACCAACAGATCTCGGCTCCTTTCTATAGTCGCACATATCGCCCCTGATTGTACGAAAAATCGCGTTTTTAGCTTGGGGACCCTATAGGGGTCAAAATTGTTATCCAATTTAAAAAACGGTTTGATTATATCACCAATACACATTAAGATCTTGGTTCCTTTTGATAATCGCGGATACCCAAACTTAATTTCCTGGATTATGATCCCTGATTTTTTAGAGGTCACAATTTTTTTCTGATTTGAAATAAATCACCAATTCACCATAAAGAAAAATCGAAATGGCCGCTCTTTGTACGCAAATTGTGTAGAAGAGGTCACACTTTTTATCCGATTTTGATAACACTGATAACATCTCTTGCAAAATGTGGCAGGATCCTGACTGGCAGCCGCTGGTTCATAAACCCTGTTGATGCAGTATTTGTATGGTTCAGAGAAGGACACTGAACATGAGGCTAGAATGTCTGAGTCCAGGATATATTACAATTTCTGTTCCCTTTTTTAACTTAAGAAATACCATATAGTCTGATAATGACTGAAGTACTTTGCTGACATAATGTTACTACAGGAGGCTATATTTGGGATTTGATACATCATGTGCATACATGAACCATATTGTTTTGTGTATTAAGAGTACTTGCAAATTTTCGATTTGTAAACCTGCTTGTGAAAACAGTGTAGCTAACATGCATGTGGATAGATCATAGACAAAAACTGTATTAAACAAACTACGCCAATCTAATTATAAATAAATAGTCTCAAAGTCTATTTTATTTCATAGATTTTTTGTCCATATTAGAACATTCAAACGAATGAAAATAGTAGAATAAAAATTATGTAGTACCATTTTACAGACTAATCTAGCAGACTTATTTCGTAATAATTTACCTGAAATTCTAAAATACAGTGGACTTATTTCGTTGAACATATCTGCTTGAATAATCTATCCCAAGAAAAGTTTAACCTACTTCAGTAATATTTAGTTTGTCAGTAGTCAGAACTTAAGAAAATTATGTTTTTGGGTATTCTTATTGGTAAACTAAAATCAGACTGTGGTAAAATCATTATGACGCACATCACATCATGACTAGTCAAATCGCTTCCAAAGATGGTAAATACTGGATTTTCCTTTATCTATCTTTCTGTGAACACTTTCCATTTTATTATCTCAAGGCTCCGTGGGAGACTTACATGTAAATGAAGAAGGTAAGAACAGAGTAATCTCCCTTCCATCGTTGTCTGTTGTTATATCATAGAAATACATTTGAATGTTTTTCTGTCAAATGCTTTATCATCATCATCGTCTTTGTTTACACCTGACACTACTGACAGCAATTCATTATTGCTATGATTCAACTGGGTATCATTTAAAGTCTAGAGTATATTTCTTAGAAAATAGCTCAAGCTGTCTTTTTTGTGGGATACAGATTTATTTATGCATGTGGTCAGTCAAAAGTTTACAAAAATATACTGAAATAAAAATTTGCCCAGTTGAATCCAGGGAAGCGATCATTTGAAGGCTCTGGTTATGGGCAGATCATTCTGAAATTGTGAGCAATTAGTATTACATGTTGCGAATGTATTTCTATGGTTTTATGTGTACATATTTATGCCTGGCTTTTCTTATTTCAGTCAGATGTTTTACTGTCATATATTATTTTTTATTTTCTTTTTTAAGTTTTTTATTATTATTATTATACTAACACAGAAATGAAATTTGTACGATTCTTTTTGAATATTCAGTGTTTTTATTTTGATCCTGTGCAGAAGGCTAACTGTAACATATATATATTTAGAGTTGAATTACCTTCTTAGATTACACTAACATTTTATGTAATATAGAGGGATTAAGTTGGGGTTTTTTTTAATTAAGTTTTTAAAAGCCTGAGAAAGACAAGATTGTTGGAATTATTTCCAAAAATATGTTTCTGAAAATCTGTCGTTTTACAGAATATGTGATAATTGGATTTTTGGTTTGTTACATTGCAAATTACCCAAAATAAGAAAAGTCACTTCGTACATGTACCATCTCATGTGTCGTTCATTTTATATCTTATTAAAGCTGTGTCTTTATGTATGGATGTTGTTAGTATCAGACATGAAAAAATGTTTTGACGGTTACATAGAAAATAGAGCTATATATAGTGTTTCCGTGTATGGAGTGGAATTCCCAACATCATTTTAATTCGTAACCTAGTAATGCTTGTGCTGATTTTATGTTTACTTCAGTGCATGTAACTTCTTACTTATTTATTTTGATTTTGAATTGGTTATTTACACATGTAAAAATGCAAATTTATTTCTAGGGTGGTCAATATGTTACAATTTAAAAGTGATTTAAATCATAATTTAAGCAACATAACATAGTAATTATCAAATACATGTAGTTAATGAACCATACCTTTGAGATTAAACAACACTCCATGTCTACCAGTCTATTCTTACTATCCAAACCAATGGAAAATTATATGAAACATATGGTTTAGGATTAAGTATTTTTTTCAGTTTTGCAAACAAACAAGTGTTCCAGGCAACCAAGTACATGTTTGGTATTTGATGACAAAACAAAAGAAAGGTGTTGAACCAATTGTTCTACGGTCTGCAGGCTGAAATGTTTAAAAATAAAATTTATTTGCAATCTTTAATTTGACGTACCCGGTAGTAAATTAAAAATGATAATATGAATAGAACAAAATACAAATTCAAACTGTAATATTTAAGAAATAAATCAAAAGAATTAGCATTTTTATTTGTGTAAATACTAAATAGCCAATTTACAATATATGAGTAATATAAGAAGCTGCATATATTGGAGTAAGCATATTAGCACCAGCATTACTAGATTAAAAGTTGGTTTTGTAAACTCTGCTTTATAATCATTGCGAAATTGTAGTATTTTGTAAAGACACGTAAAGAAGATGTGGATTATCAAATTAATTAAATCAATTTGTAATATTAGATGTAGAAGCATGAGCTATTGACGTTGTGATTAACAAGCATGAGTGATTTTGATTTATTTTCTTCTCTTTTTTTACTGCATTTTGGTTATTCATTTTAAGACGAATTTGATAAGGAGATGTACGGTGATCAAGCTACTTTCAATTTAACTTTAAAACACATGCACCTTCACGGGCTATTTTTCACAGCACAACTTTCATTTGATTTCACTGCTTCTCCTATTGGAAATCAATTCCGTATATTTAAACTTATATGGATTTCATTCTGAAAATCCGTTCTGTTATGAACCCTCCTCAGCATATTTGGAAGACCTAGGGTGAACAGCACTCTTAGGTTCTTACAGAATTGACTTCTATTAAATGTTAGGATTGTATTTTTGAACCGAGACTTGAATAAATCTGAAGATATTATTAAGAGTTGTTTTGAAGTGTATATATGTTTGTATTATAAAAGTGTGAAGTTTTGATCTATTACATAGTATTTAACAATGTTTTAAATATATTTATAAAGGGTATTCTCTTACTGAAAATGTTACCTTTGCCAAGAAAAGCATTTCATAATCCAAAATATCAATAAGGTCACACAGATTTTTTTTCTTTGCAATCTTCATGTACCACGTGTACATTGATTAGCCCGTAATTGTGATTCATTTATTGTCCTAGCTAAATTGACATCCATATTGTACATAATAGAAATTAAATTACATTGCATTATTTTAGAAATAACCCCCCAAATTGTTTCTCTGGATTCTGTACTTGATAACCTCTCTAACTGACCATCATGTTTAAAAGTATTCTTCTTGGAAAGCTTTGCTTATTTCACCATAAGGGATTCCATAAAATGATTTTTATTTGTCCTGATATTTATTTGTTGTTTTACAGAATTTATCTACCAAGAAGCATTTTTGACGACATATCGTACATTTATAACACCAAAAGAATTGATAGAGAAATTATTATACAGATTTTATAAGTTTCAACATGCTGCCGATAATAAAGTACGATTGGCTAAAAACGCCTTTTCTCTTCTCATTAGAGTTATTGATGAATTGGGGTGAGTAAAACTATTTGCGTATATTATACTGGTAATTTTGATGCTTACTGTAATATTAATCCTTCAAAATGCTATGTAAATTGCTATGTCTAATTTAGTGTTTATTTTATTTTACAGAGTTATGGAACTGGATGATGAGATTATAAAAAGACTGATGGATCTAGTTTATGAATTATTATGTCAAAATGACTTGGTTCTAGCTAGGATTTTGCGTCGGAAAGCTTTAGAGAAATGTGAACATCGTGATACAATACAGGAGGCTGTACATTTTGGTGGTCCTATATCACAAAATGTCACACTCAGTTCCACGTAAGTGTTTTGACCAGAATTATATTTTGTCTTGTGAAGTATCTTAACTAAATTTCCGTAACAATCAGTTTATCTGGGTAAAATTTGGATTCATATTCCTCTCTCAGAATGTGCCACCGTTGAGATTATTGCTTTGATCCCTTATTACTTTTGTGTCAGATGAAAGAGTACTGCCTACAACTCTCTTGTGTGATCAGTGGCCAAATATGTTGCACTTGCACAATACATTTACAGGTGCACAGGTTATTTGTATTGAACCAGATTGAAGCAAGGAACAACACTGAAGTTATCAAATGCTGAAAAAAAAGTTAAAACCTTCCTTTATTGTATTTATACAATTTTGAGATCTGAAAGTTTTTCTTCAAAGTACTCAAAAATTATTTGGGATCTATAATTTTACAATGTAATTTATTTTCTATGTTGATTCCTGTTTTTTTGTTATAGGCCAGTTGTTGATTTGTTGAGTTTTAAGTCACATGACATTGCTGAACAAATGACATTAATGGATGCTGAATTATTTCAGAAAATTGAGGTAAGTATTGTGCCCAGAAACTTATTTAGGAATTCTTGATTTCTAACCTGACAGGCAAGACAACTTTGATGTACATAGTTTTGCATTGAGAATTACTACAGGACAATAAGTACGAAATGGTAATACTTATCCACTATTGGCAATATATTTAAAGTTTATTTTTATTTTATTTCCAGATACCCGAAGTGTTATTATGGGCTAAAGAACAGTCAGAGGAATTGAGTCCAAATTTAACTTTTTTCACAGAACATTTTAACAATATGTCATACTGGTGTAGAACACGAATATTAGAACAAAATGACCCTAAAGAACGGGAAAAATATTTAATGAAATTTATCAAAATTATGAGGGTAAGGATCATGGAGTTACTGTTTTCATTTTTTGACTATGAACTTTCATTTTGTACCTTTGTTCTCAATACAACCAATGATACATTTACTTACTTGTTGTCACTTGACATATCTGTCTGTAATATCTGTATCCTTTTTATAGACAATCAAAATAACACAGCCTTTGTTATATTATTGCAATTAGGGCTGTCAAACCTGTGATTTAATAATATTTTATATTTGTATTTTCAGCATTTACGGAAACTGAGTAATTTTAATTCCTACCTAGCTGTATTATCAGCTTTAGATTCAGCTCCTGTTAGACGATTAGAATGGCAGAGACAAAACTTAGAGGTAACTTATATCAGTTAAAACAAGTGTCACTTTTAACAGTGTTCGACACGTTTTCTTTGTCGTGCTTCAATCAAGAAGAATGTTAAAGTGAAGCATATAATCAGTTATCTCATAACACATAGTTCCAAAAAATTGTTAGTTTGTGTGAAGTAAAATATAAGATGTTTATGGCTTGGCAAGGAAATTGTTGGTAGATCTTTCAGGGCTGAAAGCAGAGGCACCATGTACAAACTGACAGTGTACATTAAAGATCTTGCTATATTGATACAAAAATAGAAGCTAAGTAAAGAAAATATTGAATACTTCAGTCAAATTACTTTATTCTGAATAGAGTTGTCATTATCAGAAGTTTTCACTAGAAATAGGCATCATCTGTGTCCACAGTCGCGCTGTCTACGAGAATTGCTAATCGTTTGATTGACAGAAGATAACTCAACCCACATATTCTCGATTATAAAGTAACATTCTTAATGACTACGGTGCCTCGCTTGGACGACTGTTTAAGTCCCAGCTGTATCAAAGCCATCCGTGGGTCTACAGAGTTTATTTTGGTCTTGTGATGTAAATAAAGGTCTAAATAATAACTTCTATAACATCTAAAGCCTAAATGAAGACTTACAATATGCAGATTTAGCTCTTGCATATTGTATGATTAAATAAAGTGTCAGTGAGACGTTGAAGCCCTATTCAATGCTACCACACGCTCAATACAATGCACATAAACAAATGTATTTACTGAAATGTAATTTGTTTTTCAGGCATTGAAAGAGTTCTGTTTATTGATTGATAGTTCTTCTTCATTTCGAGCATACAGACTGGCATTATCTGAAACAGAACCACCCTGTATACCTTATCTGGGGTTAATTCTACAAGATTTGACGTTTATAAATATTGGCAATCAGAATCTATTACCTGATGGTAGCATCAACTTTGCCAAGAGATGGCAGTTATTTAATATATTAGATAGTATGAGACGCTTTAAGAAATGGTAGGTTTGATTATTGTAATTTTCCTTCTTCTGTATTCTTTTCTTTTATTTTGCAACCAAGGTCAAAAATTATATCTTTAATTTAGAATACGGATCGGTTTATTATCCAATACTGAACAAAATTAGGGAGCGATATTGAAATGGGGTACGTTTGACTTAGTTTTTGGTGTACAATTTTGTTTCTGAAGCATAGATCATAAACCATTCAAGATATCTTTATAAAACTTTGTACAACATCAACCTAATAGCGGTTGTGTCTTTTGCTATTTACAAATTTCTTGGATTCAACCTTTTTGTGTTTCCATGGAAACAAATTTCTCTGTTGAATGATTTTTGAATTTTTACTGCACATTTGACTTATTGGTATATAATTATTATTCTGGAGCAGATCTCAGAAACTGTTCAAGATACCTTTATAATACTTTCCATTCATTAACCTATTATTTTAATTTCTGATGGCCATGGTTCCATTCCGATTTTATTTCTTGAGAATATTTCATTATATATTCAAGAAATCTTTTTTGAAACTTTGAACAAACATCAACCTAGTATAGTATTTAATTTTCTGATGTATAAGCTTAATGTTTAACATACTGCAGCTGATTGAGGTAGACAAAGGCTGTTGGGCAAACCTTACAGGGAGTAGTGACTGCCTTGCCGAGCTATTATGATCACAGTATGAATCTTCCGACTAGTCTCATTGATATTCCAAGAAGTTGTATTTCTTTATGCCTTCCAAATAAGTTTGAGGGTGCGTGATGGTGATGACTGGTCATCTTGTTTCATATTTGTTCCATTTTGGGGCGTGGCAAGTGGATGAAGATAATAAGACATGTTGACAATTCATGTGATGTGTTTGATCTAAAGTTTGTACTTGACAAAGAATGAGAGTTGCTTGTCGAACCATATGAATTTTCTCTTGTTACTTGGTAAGCCAGTTTACCCCTCCCACTTCTAATTAACACACCTGTAGACAAGTGAATTATCACTTATTTCATATGTTAGTCCCAAAAGGACCGTGCTAGTGTTAAGTGAATTTTAAACCATATTTTTCTTTCAGTTCATGAGTTACGGAATACTGTTGTTATTGCTTCAGTCCAATTCTAAAACTATCTTCGTAATAGCTGTGGCAGCACAAAATTATCTCATGCAATCATTCTCAATTAAAAGACTAAAAATATTCTAATAAATTATGCTTTCTTATTTTCAGTAACTACGACATCAAGAGAAAGGATGCTATTTTAAATTATTTAAGTAATTTTAAAGATCATGACAACGAGGAAACATTGTGGCAAAGATCTGAGAAGATCAAACCTCGTGGTGTACGAAAACGTGTGGAAGTTGATTTATAGGTGGCTCCAATTCGGAGACAACTCCATCACATTTGTGTAGCTCTGTGACAAAATGTTTTGGGAAATAAATGAGATGCCATAAATAATAGAAAATACATATATATACAATACATGTAGTAAAATTTGATACTATCAAAGATGACTTTCTTCAATTTCCAGTTGAATGTAAGTCTCCAGTTATGACTTAATTATAAATGAAGATTACGTAGTTATGGGAGATGTGAACAAAGTTTTCAGTACTTTTATTTCATGTTTTTGTGCAATTATGGTGTGTTACTGATTTATATAATATTGCATCGTTTAAATATGAATAGCTACATGGAGATATTGACTCGGAGACATTTTACAAGTCTTTTTTGCTGTGAATGACAATATAAACTGAAACAAATTGCTTGACTATAGTATATTCAGTAGTGAAGCAAGTGGTGATATTGACTTATAATTCATCATTTTGTTAAAAGACTGCTATGCTTAATACAAAAAATTGAGTTTCATATATATATGTCTATTTGTGGTGATTGTGTACATGTATTTATTTATTCAACTGAATATCTATGTATTAGAAATTACAATTTGTTTGGTGATGCAAATGTTATAAAACCTGATCACTCATAATTAATAATCCTATATCTAACGAATACCCAGCTTAGTAGATGTCTTTATGTAATATATACGGATACCTTTTGTGGTTGTAATCTAATTTTGATACACATAATAATAGGATAGATTTCGATATTAAGACCATGTAAAAAAAATGTTCTGGTTACCAGATACTGCTACTGTGAAAACCATAAGTGAAACTGGAAAATGGTATTTGACTAGTAGTTGTTATAAGTCTATTCTTTCACTGATGATAATTATCTTGCAAACTTCTAGAGATGACTGAAATAATACTCCATGAAGATGAAAGGGGCTGCATTCACAGTAGAACTATACAATATGTGCTTTGATCTATAGTCTGTGACAAAAACTATTTATTTTGAATTTAGCTAGTTTAGATATTTTACATGAGAATTATTAATTATTTAAGTGAATTCCTAAAAAAGAGAACGTATAAACTGATAATGTGATAGCTGCAGAATCTTAATTAATAACCCACATGTATCTTTCACATTATAAACACACAAAATTAAAAACCTTTCTCCAACATTAGATCATTTGGAACTTGAAAGATTTTATAAGAATCCGAATATTTTTGTGTATGTCATAAAATTATATAACCACAAAAATAGATGGTAGTAATCATAATGGTACATACCAAAGGTTTTATTTTATTTAATTTGTACAATATTATCAAGTAGAGATGTCGATATATATCATACTATACATTGATAATCTACTATAAGCAATATCCTGACAAAAGATATATGAAGTGATCACCAACATTTGTATGCAAAACACCATAGTAAAGGTGTCTTCATACCTTCTCTGTCAGATTCACATTTAATGCTATCATTTGATTATGCTGATAGATTCAATTGATATTCAAATTTTTAGTGCTGAAATTCCCCATGTCAAAAACTTCATTTGTTAATATACATCTCACTGTTATTTGTTATTAAGGTTTTACATATACAAACTACTTGTATTTATTTACAAAATAGATTTTTTTTATGAATTGTCTAAAAATTAAAGAGACAATCATGACAAGTTTGTAATTGTTTCTAAATACTGATAAACATTTGTGGGGTATAAAATACAGCCCTTCTAGCCTATACATATGGATAATTAAATTTTATTATTTTATCCTTTAAGTAATTAAATGTGGCATAATTTAAATTTGAATTTAGTTATTGTTAAAGCTGTAGTGAAACTATCATACTTATCAAATCATTTTACACAATACTATGTACCAATTTGTTAACGGAATGCTACAGAAATATAAATGCTTTTATATGGAATAAATATATGATAGCTTTAAGGATTCAGGATTCCTATTAACATCTTACCTCATAATCCTATCATGAAACAAATAATGAACTTGCATAATATAGTTTTTAATCTATAATGCCCGGACAAAAAGGTAAGAAAACTTTTGTTTCTGTCCCTTAATCAAATTGTCATAATTTTTTTTATGAATTTTGTTTTAATATTTAACACATATATTATTGTACATACAACTAAATCATGACATAAGTTCTCATTTAATTATGATCTTTAACAGAATGAACATGCTTATTTTAAACTTTGACATAATTGTTGAATGATGAATTTTTAATAATTGTACATAAAATATGAAAGTATGTTTTTAGTTTGAGTATTGTAAATAATTCCTTCATAAGTTTTCATTTAAGGATTGATAATTCTGAGGCTGCTTATGATGATTAAAATGTCATGCATTTTTTAATATGTATAAATCAAAACATTTACTGTGCAATGATGGGGTTAGATTATTAGATTTGGTGTAGATAAATTAGATTTGAGTTGAAAACAATTTTAACACATCTTAATGTGCAATCAAGTACCAGTATTTACTAAAAGCATTGTTAAAATTTTAAAAATAAAGTATAATAATAAATTTTAAACGTAGAAATCTGTTTATATAATGAGGATGAAAAGAAACTATACCAAAAATTAAACATTAGCCAAGGTGCAATATTATTTTCTATGGCATTGCTAAGGTGAAATGCTTGCATTTTTTAGAATAACACAAATCAGAATAAACATCATGAAGCAATGTTTTCAATTTTATGTGCATGTTGGTGTACTTTCTTTTGATGGTCAGTTTATACTTTTTTCAAAAGTTTACATGTAATTCACTTAGTTCATAATTAAGGCCATTGATTGACCCTCTGGTTTGGTTAATTATGATTCTTGCAGTTGAGACATTTCATATGTAGTGCTCATCTGTGTATATTTACAATCCATAGATGTGTATTACATGTATATTTAAATAATTAAGCCAGTACTTAGATAGACAATCCAGACATGTAATTATTCTTTATATAGTTCAGCGTAATCAACATTTTATAGTGAACATAAGGATACTAGATAAGTCACATTGTTTGTGTTTAATCAGATATCTATAGAATAGTAGACATGTCATTGACAAGTTATATATACATATTTTACTTAAATATGAATTTTGCGATAGTAGTAAACTATAAACCACATAAGATATCAATGGTTATTACATTGGAATACATAAATACACACAGTAGAATATCAATAAACTTCATAATATATAATATTACATGTTCTGCTATGATACATGTCATTTATGTATATGCCATGAAATATAATATTTAGTATGTGTATTGTGTACCAGTATGTATGAATGAATTTGTATTGTATATATTCCTAATCTTAATTTATAGCTGTATTGTTATTATTGTATTATCTATTGAATGCTATAGCCAATCAAAATATGACAAAGCATGCTGGAATTATTATTCTCTTATTGTGCATTTTATCATGACTTGTCCCTCTCTGATTTATTTAGGGTTGTAAATGCATTGCTTTCTTTACGTAGTAAATACTTGGTAAATTCTCTTCTGCTGGTGACTTTGGACAGTTGTCATATTGTGGCTTGATAAATACAGGAGCATTATATACTGTTTCATACTAAAGTACTACATGTATTTTAACATTATTTGTCAAAAATAAAAAAGACCGGTAATCTATTGCACTCTTGCCTCATTTCTTTCTTTACATTTTATTTTTAAAACAATTGGCGCTTATATTTTCCTGAAATTTATAACATATTTTATGTTTACCAAGGCCATTTGTGCTTTAAACTATTCCCAAACCACTGTATCGATAGGGTTTGGCATATATATATCAAGCTTTTATAGGATAATTATACTTTTAGTAGTGTATGCATCATATGCAAACTTTTGTGCCTAATTAAGACTAACTGTTTTAATTACTTAAATTAATCAATGCAGATTACTGAAATTGAAGAATGTTACATGCTTTGTATTTATAATTGTATATATAAAATAATGATTAGCATAAGTGTATATATATATAAAATAATATTTAACAACATCAGTGTTTAGTATAATATTAGCTCTACTTGCATAAATACAAAGCTTACTCTAATAATTCCTACATTAAATAAATATGTTATCAGGACTCCAAATAAAGAATTTATTGCTTAAAATGTTGCTTCTGGAAAGTTTAGTTAATATTGATAATTAGAATTTAATATAAATTTTAAGATATATTTTATTCCTTCAAAAATAAATTACATGCCGTTATCTGGGAAGTCAGCTGTTGCATGATTGTCAGTCCGGAACGTCCCAAATTGACTGAATTGCAATCAAGTGACATGTATTTCAGTACTGTTACAGTTCTGTCATTTATGACTAGGGAGGTGATGTGAGTAGAATCATGAGGTAATTTAACACAAAGCATCTGTTTGAGATATATTACTATGCAGTCGGCGCATGCGTCGTAGCCCTATATTCCCCTTTTATTTGATTTGTCACTACTTTTGGAATTGAGTATCCCCAAAGTATTCATTATTATACGGTAATCACAAAATTCTGATGTGTTGCAAAAGGTCAACATGTATAATTATTTTCAGGTTTGTTAACATTAAAGATACTTCCCAAGAAAAGTATTTATCGGGTGCCTATTTCCAATAAAAGTATATGTGGAAGGAAAGTAGAAATATCCAATCTTACTAAAAAAAAATACTGGATTCCCTCAAAAAAAAACCATGGAGCACATACAGAACAAAAATGTAGGGTTTCCCAAACCGACAGCCCTACGATTAGGAATATCTGGTTGCATGCGTAGAGTGTATGATTTCCCTGCGTTAGTAAGCGCTTGATGTATAAGTTGATAAACTTGATTGAGAGCTTAAGTGTACAACAGTTTCTGAGATAAAAACCATGGTTAAAGACGTGGGTAGTGAATTTAATTAGGCTTCAACATTTATGATAATTGCACAGCGATTAAAGACAACGAGGTCTTGTATATGGAATGAGTTGTCCTCCAGGTTTGCACCTTTTGCTAGGTAGCAATGTTTTGAGAAAGATTTGAAGCAAAATATTGATGGATTAATAAGTTTGAATATGTTTTTAGTCCAAATATATTATCAACTCACCCAGTTTGTACGTGGCTAGGTATCTTTAGTTGTGAAAAGTAGGTTCAATTTTTTGTAATTATGCAAGTAGACCTTCAGCATTGTTGACTGAATGGGAGCTGTAAATTTAGTCAGGATGAGGTAGCAAGCTATTGATTATCCTTTACACACAGCTATCTTCCAGGCATTATGATGTAGGCATGATTTTACTCAATTATTTATTGTTGTGCTTTTGTCCAATAAAGTTTTTAAAAAAAATGTTGTTCTCAGTCTACTTATAATTTTGTTCTTTTTAGCCTTGTTTACCCCACTTTTCCTTATAGGGCTTGTTCCATAATGATGAAACTATTTTATTTTGCTGGGAAATACAATATAACTTCCATAAGATGGTCACATCATATTTCGTGGAAAACCTGTATAGTCTCCATAAAGTACACATTTATAAGGATACATACATAGGTTTTACAAGGATGGTCTCAAATTAAAGTCTGAACAAACATGTTGGGTCCTATCCTATATATATTGCAGTACACATGGACAGGAATCTGTCGTAAGTTACCAATCAATAAATGCTATCAGGGTTTTGATACATGTATCTATCTAATACTAAAAGGATGCCTGGCTGCGTCTTAGACTGAAATCAACCTGGAGGTGGTAGTCCATCGCCACCAGATATGTGGAGACAGCTAACCTGGAACAGACAGATAAGCAAACGACAGTCACAAGTATTTAAAACTCAATTATCATGTAGGGTACGGTGCTTTCACATGAGGTGGATAGGGGGCCGAATGGTTAAACGTGTGCACTTTAGATCACACAGTCTGTCATAGAGTTAAGTGGCATGGTTTGCCCAAACTTGTATGATGCGTAGTGTTTTCTGCCAAACTTCATGGGTTTTCTCCCGACTGCCCTGTACTGGGCTACTCAAGTTTCGTTTGCACTGTTCATAAGGATGCCCTACCTGCAAGGTGCAAGTGAATTATTGAAGTGTTAGTACCGAAATGACCTATTTTGCGTTGAGAGGGGGTTTAACGTCCACTTATTAACTCGGGACTAACATGGTTCAATTTTATTTCAATAATTCGATTTAGCGAAGGGGTCTTTAGCAGTGGAAGGAAATTGGGGGACCGAGAGAAACTCCACGAGGTTGTGCAGGCAACCCTGGGTAGTCTCGCTAGTGATCCGTCACATACAACCGGTGAATCGGAAGAAATGGGGTTGACCGGTTGACTCAGTGACAGACCTTATGATACAGCGCGAACGCGCAAACCATTTAGCCATCCCATCCCTGCAAATGATGCCTTATAGTTTATTGCTCTATCGAGTTACTAAATGCCTCTAAAGGATTAATTTTGCCCCATTGGCATTGTTTGAAGAATAACCATGGTGAGCCGATTTCCGTATGGCCGTGTAATTCCGATTAATTTTAACCTACTTCCTTGGAAATGCGCAGGCGCACAATAGATAGCTGTATGTTGTCAAGTATGGAGAACTACAAAGTAAGTTGTTGGTGTTTCTGTAGATAATTTTAATTTTTCATAAAAATGAATATTATTTTTGTCAAAAAATTAAAGTAAATTGGTTTATTGTTGATCATTCTAAGTATGTTTTTTGTTTCAGCTTTTAGAAAGCATTGGAAAAGGAGCACAAGGGTCCGTTTATCTTGCGGAAACTCGTGAAAATCAAAACAAGTGTGTTCTGAAAAAGGTAAACGACGATGATCTGGAAGTCATGAAATATAGGCCCAATTCTTCTATTTTTATTGCCTAGATATATATGCTCAAAGGGATTTAAAAAGGCGAGATTTGTACTTGTGTTGTGTCAGGTAGGATTTTACATGCGACCGAGAGTTTTGGTTGAGAGATGAGGTTTCTTATCTGTCTAGATAAAAAAAAAATCCGGCATTAGTAGGACCATTGCCATTGCACAGATTCACAGATAAATAAATAATAGATAAAAAAAAGGTTTTCTCCTGAAAAACATTGACTATATACTTGTAATTTCGACTGAGTGGAAGATATCATGACTTTCCTCCATGGTTAAAACTTACTGGTACCAGTTATTTCTTGAATAGAATTTCCATTTTACCATTGGGACTTCAGTTTATCAATCTAAGGCCCACTTTCCATGTACATATTTATTTCTGTGAGCAAAAAAGTTGATACCTGTACTATAATTATAATGCAAATGGGACTGTTGTTATGTAGGCCTAAGCCAATGATTCTCGACCAGTGCAACCTGACACACCTGGGTGCCGCAAGATCTTTCTAAGTCAAGTGTGCCGTAAAATTTTTTAAAAGCGCACTTACAAAAATTTCTCACTTAAAAACCTAGTTCCTTCAGGAACTGTCTTTGAGCGGACAATGTCCACTGACAGTTCCTATCCGGCCTTATACCACAGCTGCAGTATGAAAATACCGTTCTTTCCCACCTCTGTTCTAAGGCTATTTTGGAATCCTTACCTACTATTTTTCACCCTGATTCTACTTTATTCGCCAAAGGAATCATTCCTTGCCACAGGTGACACACATTTATAAAGATTCAACACTATTTCCATGTAGAATTCTGTGATTTAAAAACATACACTAAATATACGTTTAAACTGAAGAGCCATTACGAGATCCGGACATGCGCAAACCGCATGTTTATTTCATCTCTAAATTGAGTTGAATTACTATAAATTTGTGTCAAATATAGTGAGAAATGTTTCCTTTTGGTGGAAAATAAAGAATTGTGGTGACAAATAGACGATAAGGATTCTAAAACAGCCCGAGAACAGAGGTGGGGAATAGCAGTATTTTACCATATTTTCATATTGCAGCTATAGAAGGCCGGATAGGAACTGTCAGCGAATATCGTTCGTTCAAAGAAAGTTCCAAGAGGAACTATTGAAAACCCAGCTTTTTGACTGGTGAAAGTCAAAACACTGCACTAAAGGCAATTCACAGCTGTGTTTTTCTTTATTTAGTTAGTCATTTTATGTATCTAGGACTAGTGTGCGTCTATGGTTGTATGCCGTTGATGTTTTTATTTTGCAAAATTCAAATATTTTTCATATATATTTAACCAAGTTTGCCGCTATTTTTTCCTGTGGTGCAAGTTGTGCCGTTTGCAAAAATAGGTTGAGAACTACTGGTCTAAGCGATGAGCGACTTTTCTGTAAACATGTGAATAAAAATGCGCGGGGAGATAATTCTGCGTTTTTCCACAGGCAAAAACATGTACATGAAAAGCGGTCCTAAAAGTTTAATTTAATACCTCTACATTGGAACTAAATAAT
Source organism: Patella ulyssiponensis (assembly GCA_963678685.1). Taxonomy (NCBI): domain Eukaryota; kingdom Metazoa; phylum Mollusca; class Gastropoda; family Patellidae; genus Patella; species Patella ulyssiponensis. The sequence continues at coordinate 55,022,239 of OY783227.1, read as the reverse complement.
TTATGGAGCTGTTCTTGCATAGCATGTTACTTATTTCTTAATGTTTAACAAGATTGCACATACATGGGTTGACCTGTTACAAGTCCCTTTCATTTCTTACTAGATCGAGTGTCATGATGAAAGTGGAGCAAATGAAGCCTATAGAGAGGTTAGTGTTTTGAAAAATAAAAATTGTATTGAATTTACTGCTAATTCAGGATAGTTGGTTCCTTGACACTGGCAATATCTGTGTTGTATCTTATAAATAGGGATATTTAGATTTTATATGTATTGTTTTATAAATTACATTCTAATGTACAATAACTCTCTTTGACTTTAACTCAAAATATTCGATTCTAACTAATATTATAGTAATAATGCAATTAACATACATCAATCTATTTATTATCTACTTTAGTTTGTTTTGTTTTTTTAAAAATAAAATAAATTTCTGACATTATTCATGTTTTATATTATGGTTTACAGGCTGTCAGTCTACAAGCTTTACAACATCCATACATCAGTAGTTATAAAGATTTCTTTGTCATGTGGGAGAAAGAGGTACCATTATTTGAGTAAACATTAATATTGTCTACCTTCTTATATTTTATATGCACAAAACAAATTTTTTAAAAAAGTAAGTAAATCAAATGACAGAATGTTCAGATGCCGAAATAATGTGCCCGAGAAGGGTTGGAGGGAGAATTGTTTGGGGTTTTGCATTTGTGGATCACCTCATTACCTCATTGCAGTGTACTAACATTGAAATTTCTTGTGAACATAGAGATGTCCTTAAATAGAGTACCATAGTGTGTTTTGTGTCACTTCCCTCTGTTGTAAGTTTGTCTCATGGATTTAAATTTGTGAGGTGCTGTGCTCTTTTGAAATGATTTGTATAGAAAACTGATTTATGTAAAATGATTAAGGAAAAGATTATTTTTTCAGACATCATCTATGTATTTATGTATTGCCACCCAATACTACCCAGAAGGTGACCTGAGTTCCGTAATCAAGTCATACCAGGAGCGGAAACAACCAATAGAAGAAGAAGTGGTTAAGAAATACCTGGGAGAAATTCTTGAAGCTCTGTCATTTGTACATAAAAAAGGTGTTATTCACAGGTTGGAAAAATTTATTTCATTAAAAACTTGTGTACATCCACGAATGTTGTCGTCGCCATCATCCATCAGTGACCTAGTAGAAACACATGTATTAGTTGTTCGGGTGGGACAATGAAATGAGATACAAATTGGTATTGTACATAAAAAGATGAATTGGAATTGACAGGAGAAAGGAAAGTTTCCTCCCTATTCCCCCCACTACCCACCCTCATTTAAACATTTGGATTTGGATTTATATTCAAACTATTTGAATAGCAATTAGCATTTGAATAATGACTTTGCAAATACATGTAGTAAAATCTGCCCTGACTGTGACTGCTATTTCTTTCACCTTATATTTGCAGAGATTTAAAGCCCAGTAATATATTTATACAAGATGATAAAACAATATGCCTGGGTGATTTTGGTGTAGAAAGTGTCATGATTGACGCTTGTAACAATACCAGAAACACAATGGGTATGAATTTTACATTATCTTGGTTACTTGACCCCAAGGTATTATAGGGATTTGATTACCGGGTATTTGAGATATATTATTTTGTCAGTGAATAAATTTATGTGCTGCTCATTTGGTACAACTATCTGAATGTATGGATACACTGCAAATTTGTTTTAGAAAAAAGGCATGTTAAATCCCAATTAATTTCATTTCACATTCTTAAATAGTGCTAATTGTTATATTTCAGAAACTAAGAATTACATGGCACCAGAGGTCAGCCAGAAGGGTTATGATGAGAAAAGTGATATTTGGTCTCTTGGTTGTATTTTATTTGAATTGTGTACAACCTTTCTGTACACAGGTCAAGAGGTCACAGATAAAATTAGAGAGATAAGAAATGATCCTTTAATCCTGGAGGATGTATTTGAAGATATTGGTAATAGTGATGTAAGTAATATAGTAACAAGCCATCTCCATCTGTAAGTGTTGGGTCAACCTCTTTATATTCCAATTAAAGCTAAACTGAGACATAATCTACTTTATTGATATTTCTGTTCTATTTTTGTACACCCACATGTTGACGTATTATGCTGTTGCCACTCTACATCTACAGGTCACAATTTTAAATCTGATTTTGGCGAAATTTGAAATATAAGAGTATCTCCCAAAGATCTCTGGTAACTTCCTGAGTTATGGCCTTTGATTGTACGAAAAACCACGCTGGTAGATAATGGTCCCTATAAAGGTCAATTTTTTTCCGATTTAAAAAAAAATGTGAATATATCACCGTTACTCCCTAATGATGGTTGAGTTTGAATTTCGTGAAAATCAGACCTAAACAAACTTCTGAACAAAATGGCTGCACCTCAAAATGCAAATAGTGTAAAAATATTGAAACTTTAAATTTATGTTTATATCAGAAAAGATCTGCATTCCTTTAGATAATCACACATATTGGAACGTAACTTCCTGGATTATGCCCCAGATTATTTGCGAAAATCACATTTTTAGCTTGTGAATCCATTAGAATTCACAATTTTTATTCAATATTTAAAAACCGTTTAATCACTGTTACACATCAATGAAGGTTGTGGACACTCTAGAAGTCACAAATTTTATCCGAATTTGATAAAACTTGACATGTATGATTATAATCCTGGTTCCTTTTAATATTTGCGCATATGGGGTTGTAACTTCTTGGATTACCGGTTTGGCCACTGTTTGTACAAAAAATCACATTTTTAGCTTGTGGATCCTCTTGAGGTGACGATTTTTAGACAATTTGTAAAAACGTTTAAATTTATCACTGTTACATCCTAGTGATGGTTGAGTTCCAATTTTCGTAAAAATCATACCAAAATTGTCTAACAAAATGGCGACTCTGTGTATGCAAATAGTGTAAAAGTAAGGTTGTAGACCCTCTAGAAGTCACAATAATTATCAGATTTTGAAACTTAAAATATCGCTTTTATTTTTTAGCTTGTTCTCTATCCATCTCATGCAAAATGTGGTTGTATCTTGTCTGGCAACCGCTTGTCTTCATTTTGAGCATATTTTAACATGGATTAAATCATGAAAAATTAGATATTGTTTGAAATGTGCAATTGATAATTAATATATTTAATATTATGTTACAAATAAAGACACATTTAGCCGTTTTGGATGTACCCTTAGACCTTGGAGTTCACTTTAAAACAAGCTTTACAAGGCAGGGGTCAGCACTGAAAATATAGTGAAGTGTTTAGTGGGACAGTTAAGCTCTTGTATACAGTAATATAGTGGTCTATGATATGCTGATGACCATTTCTACGCCATTTTAGGAACTATGTAACAGTCAATTGATCTGAGAAAATTAATATTTAAGTATGCCTGTCCCCTGCTCTGCCCGGATAATAAATCACCAACATTAAAGTTAGCTGAACAATCTCTAAATCATTGTCAATAAATCCTACTAAGTTTTAAAAATTCTAGTGTCCTAATGTCGTCATGTTCACAAACTTTAACTGTCATTTAGTAAGTCTGTAACTGTCATTTCGCATAAATTTTGGCATCGTTCTAATTTCTTTTTTATCTCCTCTTTTTCAGCATTTTTCTGGCGAATTGATTTGTGTGATTAGGTCTATGTTAAAAAAACAACATGATAAAAGGAAAGGAACTGCGTAAGTTGATATTGTGAACATCTGAAAACTTATATGTGTACGTAGCACGATTTATACTTGAAACAACATTGTTGCACATATGCTACTTCAACGGTCTGATCCCAGAGCCTCAGACGCTTAAGTTTAAAAACCCTGGTGATCGTTAAACCAGTTTAACTTTGTTGTTTGAATGCAAAGGTGGGGCAAATAAACCAGATAAGTGGTAATGATATTGATAATAATCTGTGGTGAGAGGAATACCATTGAGAATATAGTGCCGTTGCCGTCACATGTATATATGCAAAATTTCCTTTCCAGAATCGATAAATTTTACATAAGTATCCCAGTTTTCTCAAAATCTAGTAATTTCTATCATAGAAAAGGGTAAGAACCGAATAAAGAATATGAAGCTACCCATGTGTAGTTATCTCTAACCCATGACCGAAGAGGTCAAAATAGTTAACTTGTTTGGCTTATAGTGTAAGTGTGAATGCAACTCGATCCTGTCTTAAAAACCCCATCAATTTTGAACTTGTGTTGAACAGGGTATGAGTGAAGCACGGTTTGTAACAAGGAGCCTGAGATTTGATTCCAGTGTTGGGCAAGATGATTTCTATGGGCTTTCCAACATGGTTTTTCCCCTGTCAGTGGTGTCAGATGGAAAGCCTGGTTAGGAACAGTGTCATTCAGATGGGACGAAAAACCATTGTCTTGTGTACCTTTGTCAGTTTGATGAAGAGTAGATTGAAACACTGCTGTCCATGATCATTTTCCCTTGTATTACACTGCAGTGCAGAAAGTTAGAAAATGTTATTTGTGAACTTGTATGTCATATATCTCTTACTAATAGAATTTTGTTTTAAAATAATGTATAGAGAATTCCAAAGCCACCATCCAAATTCCTTACTTCAGGAATCTCCCGTAATAGGCAATTTCCATATCTCTGCATAAATTATCCTGGTAATTATAATTAATTTTAAAGTAATTAGGTTTTTTTTCTATTGTAGAGAGTTGTTAGAGATTAATTATATTAAACAATGTGTAGAAATGAGTGATGTCGTAATGGTAGAAAAACGAAAAAGACAAGCAGAAAGTAGAAACACAATTAGTAAGTCATATTTTAGATGCAACTGTTACATTGGGTTTTTGAAGTCAGTAACTGGGTGTGACAAATACAATAGTTTTAAAAATCAAATCTTGCTGCTTAAGAGTTGTGAATGTTAAAGTTGAAACCACAGGGTAAGTTATTGACAGATGTACTTGGTTTGTTTTAAACATATTTTTTAACGGGTATCTTGTATAAATTTCTTATTTCTGACAAAGGTAAATTGGTTTATACATGCAAAATATTTGAATAAAATTGAATCATAGATGTTATAGATTGGTAAATTGTATTATTTTATAGGTTCTTTATCACCAGAAGCTCAGGGTTTACTTGCTATACTAGAGCATATTGCTAAATCTATAGATCATGAAACACATGTGCGGGAAGGGTTAGAACAGCTGATTGGTCTAACTGAGAAAGAAGATTGTATTTTATTGGATGATAGGAGTAAAAAGCTGATTGCCATGGCTATGCATAATAATATTAACGATAAAGGTGTACAGATTGCTGGATGCACAGTTTTGAATAATTTAATAGTCAAAGGTGAGCAGGATGACATGAAATGATTATTTACACGAAGTTAATGTGCTAATTGGGAACAAAATGAAACTGAAATGAAATACAGTGGGCTATGTGGGAAATGTTGCCAGGACAGCGGTGCTACTGCCTACTGGAAAAATACTGATGAACTTTCAGGGCCAGCTTCTTACTCACTTAGCCACTGTGGTGCCTTTAGGAACAACCTTGAGTCATTAGTTGGTAGGACACTCTAGTGGCATGGTATACATAGACCACTAGATGCAAGTGCCAAAGGATTAAAAAACCCATTCTGATAATATAATTTAAAATGGCTAAGTTTAATGTTGTAAAATGGCTGTTTGTGTGCGTTCAGATGTTGATATATAAGGATTTTGTGTTGAACGGTTTAAGCTAAATTGAACAAAATTAATATCTTTAAAATGAACCAAAAAATTAATCTTGTCACTGATCGATATAACACATCAGATCAACCCATTTAAAGATGGTTAGGTCCGCCAGGATAAAAAGTATGCTAGTTTTTATATAAATGTGATTTTATTACAGCTGATGCTGGAGATATTTTATATACACCTGATATAATATCTGTTGTACCTGTGGCCATGAAGGTAAATATAACCATAGAAACTCAATTCAACATTAACAGTTGATCCCCTTCATATCCTAGTCGTAGTAGTGATGATTGATTTCTCTAATAAAGCTTATTAAATTGACATCAGCATTACAAATTTATCCGTTACTGGTACTTTGTTAAAAGTAATCAAGGACTTAATATATTACAGTTGACATAGTTTATGTTTATAACAAATTTTCAAAATAAGTATTAAAGTTATGATTGTTCTTGTTCTTTGTGAAATGTGAACGTATTCAGTTTTAAAATATGAAAATGTTGAAGTGCATTGCGAATTTGGTCACCATGAAACATTTCACTATTTAGACTCTACAGCAAAGTGATTATAATATGAATATATCGGCTATATTAATTAGATTTAACTTGACACTTTCTGCCAGCCATGATGGAAAATAAATACTGGTATTGGTAGAATAACTAGAGCAGTATTTATTTACATGTTGAAATTTACCTCAATTAAATACAATGATTCAGCATGCTATATTTGTTGCCTTGTCAGTTCACATTGTCAGATTTTGGATTTATTACAGGCTGTCATAAAGCATATCAATCTTATTAAAACACAGATCCTATTTCATGGCTTTTTTTATAGTTCTAAATTTCGTTTTACCTGTCTTCACTACGCTAGGATCTGGAAGAGTTGTTGTATAAACTGGGTTCTGGATGCATGAGGGATTAGCCAATGAAACGATCTATTGCGGCAAGTATTTTGCATGAGGTACACGGAACTGTGGGTAACCAACAAGAAACAGCAATGCTGATTCGTTAATCAAGTGCCTGACATCATAGGGTTAAAAGGACCTGATGTGATCTTCCACTATAAGCGTTGAGATCTTCATGTAGTGTAGACCAAAACGAAATATAGATCTGTATTTTAACCAGATTAAAAGCGTAGCTGTAACGTTTGGCAATATCCATTTAATCCTATTCAATTTTATGTACTTTCTCTTTGTATGTATATATTGTCTGTATGTTCTATATTATAAAAGCAACATATGGGATGCCCTGAATTACAACAATTAGCAGCAGCTCTGTTGATGGCACTATCTGCAGATGGTAAGAAAATTATTTTTTCCACACCTTTTTTGATGAAAATTATGGACGTTCCAGACTCATACTAATAATGTTAATGTGATCTTAAATTATGATTAAGGGCGTGGCCATGGCTAAGATTTTTTTTTTAAGTTCAATATCTTGTGGTAAAAAACACCACAGACCCAAAACACTCAATGAAAATTATTGTGGAATGTGGTACCACACAGGCATATAGGGGGTCTGAGAAGAAATTTTTGAAAAATGTTTGTTTATAAGTCTAATATTGTGTGGATCTCTTGTGGTGAAAGGACACCACAGAATGAAATTTTGTAGAATATATTTTCCCCACGTTTTACAAGATAATAGGATACACTATTATTTTTCAAGCAAAATAATGAGAAAATGTTTCATAAATTTTCCACGGTCCACTTTTCCAAACGCCCCCAAACCGCCATGATTGTATTTTGGTATTCTTTAGAGTGATATATTCAAGTGCATTAATTTCTACAACAGGTGGAGCATCAGAAGTAATAGGTCAGGTTGGAGGTATAGAGGATATATTAACAGCTGTTAGAATGTATCCAGATAACTCAGAACTATGTGCTACTTGTTGTAGTGCCTTGTGGAGTTTAGCAGTCAACGGTATGCATAATCTCTGTAAAATCATTGACCAAATGATTTTATAAATTTATTGGTCTTCATAAAATATTTACTGGTTTTAAATGCATCATCCTTTTTATACTTTCTGGAGCCTAAAGTTAATATCTGATTAAATTTAAATTTATATAAGCTGTTAAAGGCCGTAAGACAAAGAAGCCTATTGATTTTCTACTGCCAAAGTTATGGCCCTTGATCACTTTGAAAAATCTTGTGGATTCTCTTGCAGCTAGACGCTAAAGTTAATATCTTATTGACTTTAATTTTATACACAGTGTTTAGGAGGGTCATCAAACAAAGTTATCATCTGATTGATTTTATATTTATACACCGTGTATATGCCTATATATAATCGTTTCGATTGACTTTAGATTGGTACATAGAGTCAAAGGTCTTGAGACGAAAAAATAATTTGATTTTCAATGATTTTGGGTAACTTGAACAGCTAAATCCATTGATTGTATTAAATGTTTTGTATACTAAACGTTATCATGGGCAAAACAAATTCTATTGATTTTCTGATAATTACTTTAAAGAGTTGTTACTCTTAATAAGATTTTAGTGTATTATAAACGTTTCATTACCAACAAAAGTAAAAATATGCGACAACTCATGTTGACTGCCCAGACGATTTAGCTGCTGTGGTCGTATGAAGTTTCTGAAAATGTGTGATAGTAATTTTGTCAATTTATTTATTTCAGAGAGTAATCTGTTGTTGGCCTCCAACAGTAAAGCTTTAAAAGATGTTAGCAATATTTTAGACAATCATATTTTATTACCAGATGTGGTGGAATCTGCTGCAGCTGCCATTGTTTCTCTTGCTCTTGATGGTGAGACTTTATAGAATATTTAGTGTGTGAGTGTTAGTTAAGTCGGGGAGAATCAGTTACATCAGTGAGAATCTCTTATGTTGGTATAAATACTGAAAATATATTGTTTTATACAGTGTGTTAAGACTAAAGTCAAGAAAAATGAAATGTGATAAAAGTAATTCATCTGAAAACTGGGTTAATATAGTGTATGTATCCGTAATTGTTTTTTACTAGGCCCACCTGAGAAATAAAAAAAAATTTATCTCACATTAGTGGCAAATAAAATATTCCAACTGGCGGAAAAAATATATGAGCATTTTTCTATATAGAAATTATTAACCATTTTGGCGGAAATAATTGAAAGTCAGTGTGAGCCTGGATTGTGTGTTTTAAGGCTTTTTTTTTTGTATCATATTTTAAAGCAATGACTAAAACAATGCAAGTATAGCCTCAATGAGAAATGAATGATATGGTTATTAATCATGTCAATGAGAATCAAGTTATGATGTAGATAGTATGGGTTTAGGTTTATATTGCAGATAGTATATTAGAATATGTAAATGAGATAGATTGTGTGGGTCATTTAATTAATGGTATATCAAGTCATATGAAACAGTCAAAAGTGGTCAAGAATTCTTGTATGGCTTTAACTAGCCTGGTAGTTGACGGTATGTATACTTGTTACAAATTATTACAACCATCAACATCAACTTATCTTTTAACTTGCTTCATTCTTACTCAACAAATGCCACACAAATAAAAAGATTTACTTACTGACTGACCCTATGTTTTAAATTATATTTTGGCCATAGAATAATATATTAATGTCAATCAATCAGTGCTATTCCGGATCAAGTCTAAAGTCTGGCTGTTTTTTTTTCATGTTGATATATATATTTACAGAGGAATGTGCCTATCGTGTTTTAACGGCAGAAGATGTCAATGGTGTAGCTGGTATACCTGTTATAATCAAATCGTATGAAGTACATAAAGATAATGCAGAGGTTGTTGAATCAATAGTTAACCTAATAGTAGAACTTGCTGAATATGGTACGTATTTTAAAAACTAACTTTCTCGATCATGCAATATTAAGAAAATCATTTTATGATATTAGCATATGGTGTGGATTAAGTTAGATGATTTTTTCTAATACCAAAGGTTTATATATACTGAGCGCCATAGAAAACGCATCACTTAGTTTTTCGTAAAATAAATAAGATATGTTTACAGGATCATTTTGTTATACGAAAAACTAAGTGATGCGTTTTCTATGGCACTCAGTATATTAGGATAATATTACTTTCTTCGGACAACTAAATATGGAAAATTACCTCACTTTATACTGAAAAATTGGGTATGTGTACCTTTAAGTAAAAAAGTGACCATTATATTGTGTGGAATTATCTTATATAATGTATGATTTGTTTTTAGAGGAAGCTTGTAATGATATGAATAGTTATCATATTGACGAATCTGTAAAAGAAATGCGTCGTAAATTTTCTCAGGTTAAGGTAGGAGACTTGGGAAGAGTCTGATGAAAATGTTTGTTCATGTTGTTTTGTAGTTTTTATATTTTCCCTGGTTTGGTGTTTTTCTCCCAGCTTATTGTATTAATTCTGTTTTAATATAATTCTAAAATGTTATCTTTGTGTTGGACATTGTTATTTTCCAGGTTGAAAAAGAATCGATTACTATCATAATGTTTGGGGTTTGTTTACTCATTGGATGAATGTCTTTACCGAGTTTGGTGATGAGCATTTTTATACGCCCACATTTTCATGTGGACGTATATTGTCGTCGCCCCTGTTCGTCCGTCCGGACGTCCGTCCGTCCACAATTGTTTGTGAACAGTCTACAGGTCACAATTTTTATCCGATTTCAATGAAACTTAAAATATAGGTTTATCACCCTAAGATCTCGGTTCCTTTCGATATTGGCATGTATCGGACCGTAACTTCATGGGTTATGGCCCCTGATTGTACGAAAAATCATGTTTTTTAGCTTGTGAACAGTGTAGAGGTCACAATTTTGAACCGATTTGGATGAAACTTGAAATGCATGTTTATAACCCAAAGATCTTGGTTCCTTTCGATATTTGCGCCAATCGGATCGTAACTTCCTTAATTATGGCCCCTGATTCTCCGAAAAATCGCCCTTTTTAGCTTGTGGTCCCTCTGGAGGTCAAAATTGTTATCCGATTTAAAAAACCGTTTGATTATATCACCGTCCCATGGTTATGAAGGTTGAGTTCGAATTTCGTGAAAATCGGATCAAAATTGACGGACAAAATGGCCGCCGATTGTACGCGAATAGTGTGAAAATATGTTATATCAAGGTTGTGGACCTTATAGAGGTCACAATTTTGAACCGATTTTGATGAAACTTGACATGTATGTTTATAACCCAAAGATCTTGGTTCCTTTCGATATTTGCGCGCATCGGATTGTAACTTCCTGAATTATGGCCCCTGATTGTCCGAAAAATCGCCCTTTTTAGCTTGTGGTCCCTCTGGAGGTCAAAATTGTTATCCGATTTAAAAAAACGTTTGATTATATCACCGTTCCATGGTTATGAAGGTTGAGTTCGAATTTCGTGAAAATCGGACCAAAATTGATGGACAAAATGGCCGCCGTTTGTACGCGAATGGTGTGAAAATATGTTATATCAAGGTTGTGGACCTTATAAAGGTCACAATTTTGAACCGATTTTGATGAAACTTGACATGTATGTTTATAACTCAAAGATCTTGGTTCCTTTCGATATTTGCGCCCATCGGATCGTAACTTCCTGAATTATGGCCCCTGATTCTCCGAATAATCGCCCTTTTTAGCTTGTGGTCCCTCTGGAGGTCAAAATTGTTATCCGATTAAAAAAAACGTTTGATTATATCACCATTCCAAGGTTATGAAGGTTGAGTTCGAATTTCATGAAAATCGGACGAAAATTGACGGACAAAATGGCCGCCGTTTGTACGCGAATTGTGTGAAAATATGTTCTATCAAGGTTGTGGACCTTATAGAGGTCACAATTTTGAACCGATTTTGATTAAAATTGACATGTATGTTTATAACCCAAAGATCTTGGTTCCTTTCGATATTTGCGCCCATCGGATCGTAACTTCCTGAATTATGGCCCCTGATTGTCCGAAAAATCGCCCTTTTTAGCTTGTGGTTCCTCTGGAGGTCAAAATTGTTATCCGATTTAAAAAAACGTTTGATTATATCACCGTTCCATGGTTATGAAGGTTGAGGTCGAAGTTCATGAAAATCGGACCAAAATTGACGGACAAAATGGCCGCCGTTTGTACGCGAATGGTGTGAAATTATGTTATATCAAGGTTGTGGACCTTATAGAGGTCACAATTTTGAACCGATTTTGATGAAACGTGACATGCATGTTTATAACCCAAAGATCTTGGTTCCTTTCGATATTTGCACCCGTCGAATCATAACTTCCTGAATTATGTCCAAAAAATCGCTTTTGTTAGCTTGTGGTCCCTCTGGAGGTCAAAATTATTATCCGATTTAAAAAAACGTTTGATTATATCACGGTTTCATGGTAATAAAGAGAGAATTTTAATTTTGTGAAAATCGGACCAGAGTTGACGGATAAAATGGCCGCCGTCTGTACGCGAATTGTGTAAGAATATGTTATATCAAGGTTGTGGACCCTATAGAGGTCACAATTTTGAACTGATTTTGATGAAACTTGAAATACATGTTTATAACCCAATGATCTTGGTTCCATTGCATATTTGCCCATATCGGGTCGTAACTTCCTGAATCATGGCCACTGATTGTACGAAAAATCACCCTTTTTAGCTTGTGGTCCCTCTGGAGGTCACAATTATTATCTGATTTAAAAAAACTTTTGAAATATCACAGTTACACCGTAGTTATGGTTGAGTTTGAATTATGATTTTCTGATGATTACTCAAAATGCAACAACTCTTGTTGACTGCCCGGACGATTTGGCTGCTGTGTGGGCGTATGTTTCGTTGCCTGGCAACCTATTTTTCATTGAGCTATACAGAGATAACTAATTTGGTTAAGACATCAGAACTCAATAACTCAGGGTTTTAATTGAGGTAGAATATTCAAACATGGTAAATGACTATGTTGATCGATGATCATATTCATTACATGCCAGGGTTCATTGATTAGTCAAGAGTGATGGAGCTTGGTTTATAGTTTCATTACATCAATACCTTTACTAAGTTTGATAATGAGCATTTTCTGCTCAGGTTAAGCAGAGTGATTGCTGATGCTATGTAAAAAATAAATGTCTAACTAATGAATATTATCTATCTATTTTTGGACTTTGGTGGGGGACATGCGCCTCACTGTTGGTTTTTGAGTGTCCTATACTTTCCATCGATTTTAATCCATGGATTTAAAGATTTTGTTTGTCAAATCCTAATCAAGAATTGGGTGTTGTGGATTCAGATCTCTTATTAGCAATCATGCCTTTTGAATTTGAAGAGTTTTGTCTTTTCCTTCAATTTGTAATTTTAAATATCAGTTTACTGTATTATTAAGACCTCAAAGCTTAATAATTGTTTTTCTTATTATATTCAACATTAAAGGCTGAAAGGCGTTCTTTACATACTTATAGGTAAAAATTGGGTTAGATACCTTAACCTTGATGTGTTATGGATAAAAATGAGTTATTATATGTTTCAAGTCATGAAATGAGTAGAAATGATTTGGAATTTTCGACATTCATCACTTAGGTTAGGATTGATCTTGATTTTAGGACCAATTGACAATACTAATTTTTAATGTATCTGGAATACTGTGCATTTATCTATCCTTGTTTTATTTCAAAATTTATGTTTGGTGGTTTTCTTAATCCAATCCCCGCTTATTAATTATTCCTTTTAATATTAGTTTGTTTCAAATTCGAGTAAAATGTCATAAATGTGTTCATCAAATTATTGCATTTCTTTTTAATTTCAAAAAGATGACAAGGAAATGCTGTTCTCCATGAAAAATTAAAATTAGCCATATTACTTTCAAAATGACTGAAATATTGTGTTGACTTGACATTAAATCTCTTTCTTTACTTGTGTATTGAAACACAACTTGCTATAATTGAAATATAACCTATTACTATGAATTTACAAGAAATTATTGTGTGCATATTGTCTGTGATTGTACAAAAAAAATACCTGCTACATATTAATTATTATACGCCCACATTTTCATGTGGACGTATTATGTCGTCGCCCCTGTCCGTCCGTCCGTCCACAATTTGTTTGTGGACTCTCTACAGGTCACAATTCTTATCTGATTTTGACGAAACTTGAAATATAGGTTTATCCCCATAAGATCTCGGTTCCTTTCGATATTGGCATGTATCGGATCGGAACTTCATGGATTATGGCCCCTGATTGTACGAAATATCATGTTTTTAGCTTGTGGACCCTATAGAGGTCACAATTTTGAACCGATTGTGATGAATCTTGACATGCATGTTTATAACCCCAAAATCTTGGTTCCTTTCGATATTTGCGGCCATCGGATCGTAACTTCCTGAATTATGGCCCCTGATTGTCCGAAAAATCGCCCTTTTTAGCTTGTGGTCCCTCTGGAGGTCAAAATTATTATCCGATTTAAAAAACCGTTCGATTATATCACCGTTACATGGTAATGAAGGTTGAGTTCAAATTTCGTGAAAATCGGACCAAAATTGCCATACAAAATGGCCGCCGTTTGTACGCGAATAGTGTGAAAATATGTTATATCAAGGTTGTGGACCCTATAGAGGTCACAATTTTGAACCGATTTTGATGAAACTTGACATGTATGTTTATAACCCAAAGATCTTGGTTCCTTTCGATATTTGCACCCATCGGATCGTAACTTCCTGAATTATGGCCCCTGATTGTCCGAAAAATTGCCCTTTTTAGCTTGTGGTCCCTCTGGAGGTCAAAATTATTATCCGATTTAAAAAACCGTTTGATTATATCACCGTTACATGGTAATGAAGGCTCTGTTTGAATTTCGTGAAAATCAAACCAAAATTGACGGACAAAATGGCCGCCGTTTGTACGCGAATAGTGAGAAAATATGTTATATCAAGGTTGTGGACCCTATAGAGGTCACAATTTTGAACCGATTTTGATGAAACTTGACATGCATGTTTATAACCCGAAGATCTTGGTTCCTTTCGATATTTGCGCTCATTGATTCGTAACTTCCTGAATTATGGCCCCTGATTGTACGAAAAATCACACTTTTTAGCTTGTGGTCCCACTGGAGGTCAAAATTATTATCCGATTTAAAAAAACGTTTGATTATATCACCGTTACATGGTAATAAAGATTGAGGTATAATTTTGTGAAAATCGAACCAAAATTGACGACAAAATGGCCGCCGTTTGTACGCAATTAGTGTGAAAATACGTTATATAAAGGTTGTGGACCCTATACAGGTCACAATTTTGAACCGATTTTGATGAAACTTGACACGCATGTTTATAACCCAAAGATCTTGGTTCCTTTCGATATTTGTGCATATCGGATTGTAACTTCCTGAATTATGGCCCCCTGATTGTACGAAAAATGACCTTTTTTTTAGCTTTTGGCCCTTCTGGGGTCAGAATTATTATCCCATTTACCCACTTAGCAACATGATCCCCAGTCGAATTTGAAGCCTACTGAAATGAACCTTTATAACCCAAAGATCTTAATTTATTTCGATATTTGCACATAGGAAAAATCACTTTCGGTATTGCTTGTTCTCTATCCATCTCTCGAAAATGTGGGCGTATCCTGCCTGGCAGTGCCAGCCTATCTTTTCTTTTATTTATAGTACTCATGTCATTATCAGTTCACATGACTTCAAAACATCACATTTTATGTCCTATCCATACTCATGTCACATATTCATGCGAGATAAATCAACCACATGGTTTCAAACCAAATAACTTAAAGCTTCATTTCATGTCAATCGTTTATGCTACATGACATGTCATTTTTTATCATATTTGACTTCATCTCACTTTTTATGCCACATTTTTTACATGGCATACTGTGCCCACATTCATGCCACATCAATTTCTTGTTTATTTCCTTGTTTTTTTGTGTTGCTTCTCTTATAACGTTGCATGTTGCCTGTTTGTTTAGATGATGTGAATGCTGAATTACGTTATTTAAGTGTTGGACCAGTTGTTTTATCAGAGATATATAAACGATTTAAACCTACCAGGGTAAGACTAAATTATAAACAAACACACCTTACTTTGATAATGGTTACAGCAAGCTATATGCAGAACATTTTTCTTTGCCAAAATGTATGATGAAATCTTTTCATTAAACAATATTTTGTTGGGATTAGTTTCTTGTTACCACAGGTACATTATTGTCAATAAAAAATAAGGATTTAAACACAAGCCAATAAAGGGTTTATGTTAATTTATCTGTCTCCTTTGAAGGTCATTGGTAGGCGCAATATAGCCCGGTTGGAGCTGACGTGCCATAAAACAACATTTCATTTCATTTGAAGGTCATTGGGTTTTATTAGAAACCTATTGGAACTGCCTTAAAAATATATATAGAGCGCTTTTGATTGACCCCACAGAGTATATAAACAGGCCTATATATTTTACTATTTAGAACATATCACTGATATAATATATTAAAAACTAATAATATGAATGATTTTTATTTATTTTTAATTTCAGGACATAATGACTCCATGTGAAAAGGCCCTAGATTTACTGGGAAACAAAACACAAAAAACTAGCTCCTAGAAAAATACAAGACTCCCTGACTGTGAACTATAGACTGTTTCCTATAATGTGATGTAGTTAAAATTAATTATATTGGAGGCATGATGATTAATACGGAACACAATGATTTAATAAGCCTTTTTGTTAATAATTATCATTACCTACCCCTTTTTCTGTATTATTTGTATTTGTTCAATTTTTGTGCGAGTAGAGTGTGGAAGAAAATATTGTATATGTTTGACGTTTACATCCCTATGTTGTTTAATATATTTGCAAAATCTATTTTTAAATTTTTTTGTTAAAATAAGTATAATATAATCCTTACTTCTAAACTGTTAATTTCAGCAAATGTTTTATCTGTAAGCGTTGGGTGTTTTTTGGGGTAAACTGTATTATGAGTAAAAGCTTCTGTGATATTTCATTTGAACATAATAATATTGTTTTTAATCTAGAACCTATACATTGAGCAAACACAACCAGCACAGCAAGTAGCTGGCTTGGATAGTTAATAAAGTCTGCATCCCCCTAATGTAAAATAATCTTTAAAAGGTCATTATTGTAACTTTGTAGAGATAATTCAGATATAAAAAGTATTTGGCCACTTCAATGGAACAACTTTTTAAGTAAGGTGCCCCAAGTCTAGGTGACCTGGGACCTACAATAAATACCATTATGTCAATTTAAATTACAACCTCTAAAACAAAGGTTAAATATTGGGAGAGTTCAGTTTAAATGTGTATTTTGAGAATGATAGAATATGAAAAGGCGCTTGTGATATATTGATTGTGATATGTTTTAAATGTTATATTTATGAATAAAAAAAATGACATCAAATGAACTGTGATATTTATACATACGTCAGACGTTTTCTTTGTGTCTTTAAAAGGCTAGTGGTTGGATCTAATGGCACTAGGGGCATAGTGTTACAGTCATTTTGAGCACGTAATAAAGCAGTTTCAGTGCTGTGTTGTTTTCTATGTGCAGATTGAAATACTTCGTTGGGGTTATAATTATGCAAATGTCTTTTAAATTCGGATGAAACAGCTTTCTCAATAATTTTTGAAAGAAAAAAAGTGATAAAAAAACGGTCTGTAATTCTTTATCAAAGTTGGGCTTTTTAAGTTGTGGAAACGCGGACTCCTCTTTCAGAACCTGTGGCATACAGCTGGGACCATCACGCCAAGTAGGATTGGGATCTATATTTGATAATTATTTATATCCAGAATGGATACGGTTCTAAATAATGGGAGTTGCACGCCAAAGTAAATATTATCATGAGAGTGAGTGGAATTGCTCCAAAAGCAGAACGTATAGTATCAACTTTGGTTGTGAAAAAATTAAAATCATTTGCCAAAAAGGCAAGTCCCGATTTACTGGGAGGTTCCATAGGCGTACTGGCATGATGACAGAACCCGGACTAATTTCGGGTTACACACTGGGGGTGCCGGTCTACTGCGAGAGCAGAGCGGAGGAGCGGATCTTGACATGTAGGGATCCCCACGGCAATTTTGGAAAATTAGACGGCTGCAAACGCGTTTTACTGCTATTCCAGTCCTTGAATACATCAACTTCCAGCATGATTCACGATCTGCTATATGTTACAAGAAATATGGATGTAGGCATATTGTAAAGAAAAATAACTATACAAGTACCCACCTAGGTGTAATGTATTAAAAAAAGCCAGTTAGTCCACGTGTTCTTTGATCCGTTCATAAAACTGCTTATAAGTTATGTCGGCTTCGAATTGCTCTACATTAATCTCTCTGTATGTTTACTTTCCAGATATTTCTTTGTTTATATTAATGCCTGTGACATCTGAAAATATGATAATGTTATACTATATTAATACCATGGACGGTGTATATTGCCGGTTGGTTAAAGCGTCCAGACTAATGTCCTTCCGGATTAGCCTCATTCATCAGTAAGTGCGGGGTTGCATTCGTAAATGCGGAATGTGAGGACCCAACCCGCCAGGTTAATCCAGCCAATGTTGGGAATAAAATAACTATGATAGTTTTTGGTTAGTGTGTCGTGATTCGCGAATGTTGCTCCTGATATGTAGTTAATTCCATTCCTTGTCTCGAATCGCGGGTCGGAGTGTTGAAAGATGAAACCATTATCTAACTACATGTATATATGTAAAAAAGAGTAGCCTAATCTTAACTTCCCCACCCCATGAAAGTTGAACACAATGTCTGTTAGATGTCAAATTTAAAATATTTAATTCAAAAATTAATTAGGAACTTTCAATTAGTTGCTCACTTGACTGTTACCAATTTGCGCAATTAATAATGACGTGTATAAAATCCAAGAAAAAGTCTAATCACGTGCTTATTGACGATTGCTTGTGGTTTAATATTGTGGACACCAAAATCGTTTTGGGGGGCACCAAAAGCGTTTAAGTGCTAAGGGTCCGTGGGTCTAAATCCGGCCCTGCTGGGAAATGCAGCCATTAGATCAGTTGGCTATACCGATTCCTTTATGTCTTGAATTTCTACCCTTTCGAAATAAAGTGATTATTATTATTAATCGCCAGGTATGGACGTACGAAGGTCTATGAACCATACGTCATCTGTTGCGTTGTGTTGGAGTGACGTCAGCGTTTAAATTTCATAGCAATGCGGAGGGCAAGATGAAGAGTAGTTCCTCGTAAAACTCCAGGGAAATAATTCTGGTTGCTGATCTATCACACATAAAATAAACGACGAACATGGCTTTAAGACCCAGACTTCCACCAATGGATGGAGATGGAAACGTACACGAAGAAATACCTGAAAATTATGACTTTATGAATATCATACCAGATAGATTTTTACCACCAGTTCGATCGAACGGTATGTTTTGTTTATAGGCTAGCCTATATTTAAACTGATAAAATTAAGTAAATTTAACGAAATCTATTTTTGTTAATATTCCTAAATTGTTTAAATTAATTTCGGCCTTTTAGTTTTTGGAGAAAAAAAGGCGCCTGCTCCTTGCTTGCGTCGATTAGGCCTAGTTGACATTAGAATTTTTAATCTCATACTCATAGTACTCATAATATTTTGCGGCACCGGTAGGTCTATTGGGGTTTGACTCGGTACCCGTTTTTAATCGTTTCCTTTTACAGGAAAATATAAGTATTTACGTGAATAGACTATCTAGACTCTTTTTGGTTACCGGCATTTAAAAATACAATTGAAAGAAAACGTTAAACCCTGAGATAAAACTTAATATGGCGGTCCCGGGATCAATCCTGATGTCGACCGAGAAAGTCTTTTCGGGATTTTCCCTTCTAGTAAGATTATTCAGTGCTTCAGGACGGGGTGAGTTGGGGTGGCCTGGCTAGACACAGCATCTCTAATCGTTCTTCTGGGACTGAAAACAAGGCCCCGTGACGGGCACTTAAAAGAACCTTTGGCAGATGTCTGCTTTAATTAGTCCAGTTGGTGCAGAGAATCAGGACGCAAATTCGCATATTTCACGTTTTTCGCCAGATTTGAACAACGAAATTATTGAGTTCAGTTTGCACCTAAACCACCAGGAAAGTTTTCTAAACCTCATCTACGGTGATGTAATTTTAAAAAATCTGGTGGCCCTTAGCAACGGGTAGAACATTTTTAAGGTCAAAAAAGAAACACCCGTGTAGGGTCTATATATTTTGAATTATCTGACTCAAGTCAGCACCCTACGTTCTTTCGTATTTATTTGTATATGGGATCATTCTGCTTGGTTAGAATAAAATCCAGCTAACTGGAGTAACTGTTTATACAATTATTGCACTTACAGCCGTGGATCGTATTCAACCATTACCTGATGCTGACGTTTACGATATTCCTGCAGAATGGTATCCTAGTCCTGATACAGAGTTGGTTCCCCCTGATACCTCCGCTCTCGACGTAAGTGCTTCCTTTTCATGATATTCTTCAGTACAACTTTAGTAGTGGTTAGATTTCTAGTTTTGCTACATTCAGTTTGATATTTGAAAACTATTTGCATGAACTGATCATCGGAAGTTTCATTCCGATAAATAAGTAACTACAAGACGATTATCTCCCACTTGCCTTATCATAAAACTCACTGGCCATGAGCTTTCTCAGAATTAAGTTACGAATTTTCTCAAAATATAGTTCTTTATAAAACTCTTGTGGTTTTGATGTATGAAATGCATGAATGAGGAACTATGTGCAAAGTTTTGTGTTTCTGAATCAAAGAAGTTTATCATAATCAGTGATTGAGAATGCTTTGTGAACTCGGTGTCAGACGTACATTACTAATAAGGGAGATCAACCAAATATGGCACATAACATCTTTTGCATGTACGCAAACGTGTTATAGGGCTATTTTCAATCATGCAAAACTTATTTTGTGGCTGTAAAGGACAATTTATCACTTGATTAATTGAAGTTAACGATTGTATAATTATAACTGGAAGGAATTCTGGCCATCTGCGTTGTAAAATTTACATTTTACACTAAAATATGGCGAACTCTTGGTCATATATATTATTATTATATACTACCTTCAGATAGAGCCTAGCAGCCGACGTCACAGACGAGCATATCAGAGATCCCGCAATGAAGAGCAAAGGATTCCATGTTATGCTAGTGGTGATGTAGGTGTATCCGATGAACGCTGTGTTGCTTCAACTGCTGGTACAAGTTCTGAGTATGCATAGAATATTCAATAAAATTCATTAAGGATTAAATTAACCGATGTTATGTTTTATAAAAGTGATTTATACCCGCATGCCACATATACTAAACAGCAAAAAAAAAAAAAAATGTCAGTACAATTTCAAAATCAGAGAGGCACATTAATCAAATCATTCTAGAAAACGACTTACTAAAATGGATCAAAGCAATTTTTTGTGAACAGTATGTTGACACATTAGAGATTAGTTCATTACAATTCCAAGATATTACGAGAATGTTTTAATAGAATCTGTACACAGTCTATACACCAATGTCTGGTGTGTTCACCGCGAGTGTCAATAACAGCAGCACGGCGTCTGTACATAGTGTGGACCAGACGGTTGATGAACGCCATTGACATCTGGAACCACGCTCTCAGAAAAGCCTGGCGCAATCAATCGACTGTGTTTGGTCTCGGTACGACGTTATTAAGTCTCCTCTGAATTTCAACCCAAAGACGTTCATCGGGTTTAAGTCCGGACTAAGGGCTGGTCAGATAAACGTCGACACCGTTGTGCTGTAGAAAGTCCTGAGTAACTCTGGTGGTGTGGGCACGGGTGTTGTCATGCTGCAAAACGCTGTTTCGATGACGTGCGAAATGTGGTATGACGTAGGGTCTGAGAGCTTGATCGATGTAACGCACTGCTGCGATGCCGCCTCTTCTCGCTGGACCAAGGTTTTGGAACACCACAAGACCCACTCTCTGGTTCAGACCGATTCCATCCAAACCATTATGCTTAAGGACCTCCCAACGAGTTTCGTTCCAGGACACTCTCATCTGTGAACAGATGGCAAGGTCAACGGCAATGGATATTCTCTCTGATGAGACGTCGGTGCACTGTATCAGTACTGATGGGTCTTCCGTGTGTTACCTCTGTCTGACGTGCTGCCTCAGATGAATATTTAAAGGGATTCTGCGCGTGCTGTCGTACAACATGGCCGTCTTGTCGCCTTGTGGTAACTCTTGGTCTGCAACGCCCGAAAGCGTTGCTGAAGCCTGTGGATGGTCCGAACATTGACCTGGAAGTGATTGGCAACGGCTCGGGTAGTGTGGCCAGCATCGAATTTTCCAAGCGCCTGGTTCCTCTGAGCTGTCGTGAATCGTGGCATGCTGCGGACGTTGTGGTCTGAATGGTTCAACCAGGTATGGGGGTGCATTTTATAGGACTGGTCCTGGTGAACAGCACGTGCAGCATGAGTTACATGAGAATCATGGAGAACACATTACCATCTCAGAAGTCAGGTGGCGTTTTGGAGAACATTTCCAGGGTTCAATTCTGTGTTTGGGAAAGAGCCTTATTGCTCAGGTAAAGTTGGAGATGTGGTCACAAATATACAATAAAACATTTGGCAAGTTTTATGCAATGCGTCTATTCAGAGTAACATGCCAACCTGACGTTTCTTTTGCTGTTTAGTATATAAATATAATAGATTGAGTATCAGTCGGGATAAAAGATATCTAAAGAAAATCGTCTAGGGTGAAAATGTTATGGGGGGCAGAAAACATCTGCCTAGTATCGGCTCGAGGGTTATGGTGGTTTTATGAACAAATAAAATTGTCAATTGTTGTAGATTTAGACATGAAATGACACCGATGAGTACCTCCCCGGGAAACTGTAAACCAAGATCTAACATAAACAACAAAAGACATAATAAATCGTCTAATAGAGGTCATAAAACACACAAGAAAGAACTCAGAGAAGTGGAGGTAACTATTATTCAATTTGTTTGTGTAAAGGTCACGAAAAAAATTTCAAAACAAGAAATGGACAGTGTAACCTAATAGTAATATAGGCAGGGGGCGCATCACACGATAGCATCACAGAATAAACACGGGGCATCATAAGTCATAAATGAACTGTCACTTCGTCCATTTCAGAAAAAATGGTTTAACACATTTAGTGGATTGGTGGAAGTGGCTCAGCAACATACCAGAACTTTAGTCACCTGGATTTTCTCAAAAGCGCTGAATGGGTGAGCCAATTTTACCTTTCCACTAATTAAACCAGTTTGCAGATAATGAATATCACACTGGATGTGTTTTGGATTTTGCATGTTCATGACGCCATATTTTTTGGGATACATTACCGTCTTGCAAACTTGCTGCAGATAATATTGCGGGTTACTACACCTCTTAATGGAAGGTTTGATCTCGCTTTAACTATGTACATCTTATCTAGATGTTGTAAAACTAGCTGTCGTTGCTTCGGGAACATGGAGTTACGGGCATTGTTGAAGTCTTTATCAGTATCAATTACGTAGTCTGGTCGCCAAACCCAGTATTTCCAGGGTGCACAAGCTGTTTTTTTGAACATTTAAAAAAACAAATCCCACCCGCTAAACACGAGAATAACCCCCGCAAAACTAGATTATATTCACTTTAATCCGTTTGTCGTGTTTACTAGCTGTAATCAGCGCAAAATTCTAAGACATCCCCAATGCAGCTATAAGCAAGAGTACTACACGGGGTGTCATTCTTGCATCCACATCTGATGAGTCACATGACAGACTCTGGAGCAAGTTGGCCTGTGGTAATGTTCTCAGGTTAGTATTCGTCACTCAGGAAAGCAATGTCAGATCAATAGCTTGGTGATGAGCTCTTTTACGTTTCTTGCGAATGCACCATTCCTTGAGCAAGACTACTTGGTTTGAGTGGGGATGATGACAATCCATTTCAAGTTTTGGATGTCCTCACCCCCCAGCGTGTTTCAGACATAGCAAGTTGCCGGAAATACAGTGGCTTGTGTACGCACAAGGTCTACTACTCAGACGAGTGACAGAACTTTTACCACTTCCAAAGCTGTTCCTTTCCCAACGACGCAGCAGCATATAACCGTGTCATATCCAGTAAGAGGTGTTAGGATTTCAATGAAAATTGACGTGTTTTGTCGTATGTCAGTGGTTGCTCTTTGATGGGTGATTCCCCTGTAAATATTCTTGCCAGCTTGTTATGGACAGAGCTCTAACAAACTGATGTCTGAAACACGCTGGAGGGTATAGGCATCCAAGACGTGAAATATATCCTCATCACCCCTACCTAAACCATGTATTCTTGCTCCAACGAATGACGCATTTGCAGGGAACGTATAAGGATATCATCACCAAGCAATTGTGTGGTGTTCACTGGGAGGCCGTTGTCCACCGGAACTTGATCTGGAACTGCATAGTTTGGCTGAGGACATTAAATTGAGAACATTACAACCGGTCAACTTGCTCCGGGGACTGTCATGTAGCCCCCCCCCCTCCCCGAGGCATGTATGTGGTGTTATAGTATCACCCATACGCCCCGATGTCCAGAAATGTACAGTTTGTCTCTAGGTATAGTTTTGTTTGATGGAATAATCGCCCTCAACTGCCGCTATCGAGTTAAAAAGACAAATTGTCTGGCATATCGGATTTTACTATCATCTAATCGCCCCATAACAGAATGAACGATTTCAGTGTATTCCTTGGTCCCAACGACATACGGTTAGACACCAACGTGATTATACTAGAATAAATAATATGGAAGTGATACTGATAAGGGATCATTTGAAATTTGACTTTCTCAAAACGCTCAATTGGGTGACCGAGGTTCATCCAGCAGATTTCGAAAGAGGACACTCTAGGCTCTTAAAAAAACCCGTTGTATACAATCTCCAGTTTCCGTCATAGTTCTGTCCAGGCCCGTGAGCCTCGCCCTCCCGTGTGAAAAAATTGTCGACCATAAGATTGTCGTCAATTTTACAGCACCCCCCCCCCCATCATCGTTGCTCTGAGCGAGTTACGACCCTGGTTCTATCGGACTAATATATAAAGTACATTGATATGTTAATTTCATCAAAATCTTCTTTGTGCTTTGTTTTTCAGTCAGTAAAAAGACAGTTTAGGCAATATGAAGTGGGGCCACCGCCATTAACGAACAGTTTATGGTATCTTAAAGATACTCTTAAATTCAGACGTTTATTAAAACGAACACAGGAAATAGTTCAGAGACAGCTTCAAGATCTACATCAAAATGTGCATTTAATTTCGAAACTTTAATTATTTACCGCCAAAATCTCAAGTTTTTATTTGCTATAATCAGAAGGGTGAAAAACACTTTAATGATTAATGATATGTCCTTCAATATGTTGGGATGTACACTTCACCCGTCTATGGTTATTTGTCGACCGTGGAAATTTGAAACAACCCCTCTTTATTTAAATTTACCTTTTTAAAATTTGAACCCGTAAATCATGGTCTCCAAGAATTCTGTAGACAAACTAATTGTTTGAGCTTGTATTGTTTTATGTTAAAGATAAATACTTTCACTGTTTTAATTCGTAATTTTGTATATATTTATCGTCTCTTGTCCAAAGTCTTTCACATATCATTTCCTAATAAACACCTTCAATATTCTCTTCTTTGTCGAATCTGTTGCCATGCTGATGTGGACAAAATACAATAGTGATTGGTTTGCATTGTCAGAAACATAACCACATAATGCTTACATTAAAGGGGCTAAATCGCTATTCTTTGTTACATTTAATCGTTTTAAATGTAATTTCTAATCAGTTATGTTCCGCGAAATATGCAAATAGTCCAAATAGAATGGCAGTCTTTGGCGTCTGGTTATTTCTGTGGGATATATTTAGCCTTCATTACACTGTAAGAAAATAACATCAATGTTGATTTAAATTACACAATAAGTCATGTTTGCAATGTCGAAGAATGTGGACGATATATCTAGTGAGTTAACGACTTGTCTCCTCTCAGAAATAGAAAAGAAAGTGAAATGGGGTTTTAACGTCACTTTGAAACAAAAAGTCATTTCGGGACTAACATTTGGTCCAATTTTATTTCAATAATTCATGCATGTCTTTAGCAGTGGGAGAAAACAGGCTAGGTTGGGCAGGAGTTGGTACTGCTTTTCAACTTCAAGCTTGTGATCCAAACCAAGTGATATAAAAGATGGGTAGAAACAAACTCTATTTTAACTTTATACATTTTCCCTAATATAACTCTAGCGAAGAAACATTTGTATAAAGTTTGTTTAATATAATCTTTCCCCATATTCCATGTGATCTTTGTGGATTACGTGAGCTTTGTGGATTTTTTTTTATAATTTTAAATATTCCAAATAACACCCAAAGCTGCAAAGAAATCATAATGAAAGTTTGAAATGAAATTAAAAACCGTATTAAATTTTATTTACATGAAATAAATAACATATATTATATATACACACACAACAATTATATACATATACAATCATGTATTTCAGCACATTTGATTTTTGTTTAGATAATATTTATTTAAATAGTACATTAACAATAAACACTTAAATATTGAAGTATTGGACAATTTTCTTTGTTTCAAAATATGACTGGAATATTAAATGCTGGACGGTATAAAGGAATATTTGCATAAATACTTCTGGTCAGACATCACTTATTATGATTTATAATCAGACCATTCATAATTTACAATTCTATTTTTCTTATCTGTTTAAAACTCTATGAATCCTAAAAACAACCTTATTGAAAATATTATACATATAACAACAGTATTCTTTCATTATGGAAAATAATATGAAAAATTAAACATATCATTTAATACAACAATACTACAGACTTTAACTCTGCTCAATAATATCATGATTTGTACAATTAAGCCTGTATTCCTTGTGTGCCCGTGTCTCCCCCAGATAACATGGAAACAACCCCATTACATTCGTATTAGACTGAGAAAAACTCGGCTAAAACGTGTACATAGACAAAATGACACACACATGCCCTGACATTGACTGTAGATATCTTTCAGATGTATGTTACTGTCTACTTGGAATATAAAGCTGGGGAATTAACTAAGTAACACACCAATTCCTACCAATGCCCTAGGATTTCTATTTTGTTGTGATCAATGAAATTAATTTTTGACTGACTAGTTTATCACTCACTCTACAGTGCTATGAGGCTATATAATTAAAATAGCATTATGCAAGAGCAAAATCTGCTTATTACAGATCTGAAATGTTATCTAAATAATCAATTAGACATTAATTAACATATCCAGACAATAATAAACTCTTGATCTTCGTGTTGGCGGATTAAATTCCTATATGCTGCTTAATGGCCATTGATAATTAAATCAATCAAGTGGATAATCGAGACTATGCTGTTTATATTAATGATTTGAGTAATGAAGACCGAGGCTATGTGAATATTTCAAATGCTTTGTTCTCGGCTAATAGTGGATCAATATGACTGAAATTTTCAGCAAATTACCTTTACACTATCTAGTTTTTAACTATTATAGTGAGAACTGCCATCTCTTTATCTTATCTCCCATAATGTAACTTTAACTGAACATGACAAAGATATTATCAATAATATCAAAGATACATTATGTAAGATTTAGGTTAACTTAAGAGCTGGCCTTTCTTACTATAATAGCAAAGGCGTACGAGGCAGGGGGGGGTGGCAGCTGCCCCCCTAAATTTCGGGCAAGCTGACTTTTCGGCAGAGGGGTAAAGTGAACCAAAATTTTTATTTCATCTACTTGGCAAAATAAAAGGCCCGAAATCTAATAAAACACTAATTTTACGGGCTGGAATAAAAGTAAAACGCGTTTGCAGCTGTCAAATATTCCAAAACTTTCATGGGGGTCCATACAAGGTCAGCTCGGGCTTCCTCGCCTCTCGAAGAAAACCGGCGCCGCTGTCTGCAAACCTGAAATTTTTGGGGGCATTTCTAGTTTTGCTTCCCTAACTGTCATCAAGCCCTAATAAACACTAATTAACTTTTCTTATAATTGGATACCAAGAATTTGTACTGAGTTGACCATAGATTAACACATTTTGTCTGGAGCCACTCTACTTTGTGCGACATTTTTCGGGCATTGATTATTATTTGTGAATGTAGCTGGGACAGTCTGATTGCATGGTTGGAATTCAGAGTGGAATTTCATTTACAAAACCATTGGATACTTTTGGAGTTACTTACCCCGCGACTTTTGATTGGTTGTTTGGAATTCGAGTTAGCCAGGTAGGCTATATTGTGCCACATTGAAGTTGATGTTCACATGCTGGAATACCAGGAAAACACATTTTCGGCAGTTTGGTATTCAGGTCAGCCACCTGAATTAGGCTATATTAGACCACTCTGAAGTTGCTTTGTTCACGGGCTGAAATAGCAGGAAAACGGGTTTGCAGCCGTCAAATATTCCAAAATTTTCTTTCGGGTGGGGTCCATACATGGTAAGCTCTGCTCCCTGGCCTCTTGAGGATGACCAGCACTTCTGTTTGTAAACTCGAAATTTTGGGGGGCATTTTGGGTTCTACTGCCCCCCTAACTTTCATCAAGCCTGTATGCCTATGTATAATATTTCAAAATAGATAATGCAAAATAAATTCATTGAAAATTTCAATTAAGTTGCTCCATTATGAGTGATGATACATTATTAGCTCTCGAAGGTTTGACAAGATGTGTGCATTAATTGCAACTACCGCACTGGTTGTTCAAAGCTAAGCCTCCCTTCACCATTTTTAGATTAAATCAAATCATGGCTGAACCATTCTAACCTACTTAAAATCAGATATATCCGATGACATTGAAAGTTATTTATGGTCTTGTCATTTTAATAAAAGTTAAATTAATACCTTATACCATTTCAGGCCTTAAGACCTGCAATAGGCAGATTTACCTCTTGCATAATGTATGTTTAATAATCCAATTTAATTTGTTTCAATTTAGAAGGAAATTTAAAGACTTTATTCAATATATCTTTTGTCAAATTGGATGTTTGAAATTTGCTTTAATATGGAATCAAATTAAAGTGAATAAAAATATATCGGTTATTGTCTAATATGCAGTAGTTCTATCAAAGTATAGGTATATCTCGGACTATTCTGCTTTATTTAGATGGTAAACGTTTTGTTGATCTCTCTTTCACATAAATATAGTTTACACAATGACTTATAGGAATTGTTGTCTCACTCCATCATCCTACAAACTTCAAACATGCATGAAATTCACTTTTCCTCTTAACAAATAGTAATATGTACATAAATTAAATGTCCCTAAAATTTTTGTACAAATCAACATTCGTTGTAGTCAATGGAGCTATTGAGAAAAGCTTAATTCTGACCCTTGACTACTACTGACACAGTCCATGCTATAGTAAGATGCTGCTGTATTATACAATATGTTATATTAAACAGTTGTAGACTTATCTAAATCCATATCAACATTTTCTTCACTATCCATCATCTTTAATTCATGTTCAATCATCTGCTGGCGTAAAGCATTACATCGTAATCTTTCTCTAATATCTTGATAGCTTAAATTATACACAGATATAAGATATATTGTCTTGTGGTTTTCATGTTCATGTTCTCAACCACAGTGTGCCGCGAAATTTTGAACGGCACAATAAGAAAATACGAAAAACCATGTAATCCCAAATGAGTGTTCACTATTATTTAGTTTTAAGACATTTATGTGTCTTTGACTAGTCTGTGTCTACGGTTGTATGCCTTCTAGATGACTATATATATATTAATCCAGGTGTGCGGCTATTTTTTCATGTGTTCCATGGGAGATAAAATAATAGTCGACTATACAGTTATCTTACTTTCAAAGCATAAACTATCTTACCAATTTTCTGGACTCAGTGTTAGATCATCTTCTGTGGTTTGATAAACACCTACTGCAGCAACTGGATCTAAAAAAAACATTATACCAAATTATTTTAACCCCATAAATAGTAGATACAAAAGTCATTCATCCCTCAAAAACGTTGCTATGATAATAAGACCTTCCAATAAACTACTCCTACAAATACATGTATGATCAAAATATTATCGATGAATTGATTTTGAATGGACACATTCGAGTTTTAAAACCGCTAAAAAATATAAACAAACACCATGTGGCCATGCTGTCTACACAACTCGTTTGCTGATTGGCCCAGACATCACATGCAAAGCATTATTGTTTTCTTTATGATAGTGTGAAATAAGTAAGGGTTAGTTTTATTAGAAATGTGTAAGTTCCTTTCTGTTTAAAACTGTATAATATTATTAGTAAGGTTTACTTTCATTAGAATATCTTGGTTCAATATATAAGGACAATGGGCTTCATAGTCATACAAGGTATTCCACTACTGCACACAACTAAAAGGACGGAGGACAAGAATTTACTGACAAACACAATGTGAATGACTATACTTTGGAAATTGTAAGATAGAGATGGAATTAAAGTCATTATAATCCAAATTAACCTGGTTATCTATCAGTGACCGCCCTAGACATTCGCCAATTAGCCAATGACGACAAATATTTTTATTGGCGAATAAAGTGATGATTCTGGCGAAAATTTTGGCGAATGAATTATTTTGTAAATCTGTTAATATTAAAGTTGAAATCGTTTCGTTAAACGCTTCTTTCGATCATTCAATGGAATGTCTATTTTTAGTACATTAATTACTCTAGTCTCAATCGTACAAGTCGCAAATCAGTCAATATCATGCATTAAAACGACTGAAAGATCGAGTCTAGAGACTATACAACACAGTTACGCCCCTTTTGTGTGGCACTGCACTGTTTACATATTATTATGCTTGCCGAGTGTACATTCGCTTCACCATAGATCGTATATAACAGTTCTATGGCTTCACTGCAAGTAGCGATGTTCAGATATGACACCTGTCGGTTTTACCGATATCAGATATTGACAGCAAAGTATATCGGCCGATACAAATAAATTACCGATAGTGGTGGATATAAAACCATTACACATTAAAATGTCTCGAATGGCATGATGATCAATGTTTTTATGTAGATATTTGTCTTTATTTTAGTCGGGAAACGCATGGTACTTTTACTATTTTACGGCGGGAATCAACATAAATTTATACCCTGTGTTGTTGAAGTAATAATTGGGCCACGCTTCTTACGCAATCGTCAAAAATATACACCATCCATTATGAATTAAATTATTTGCTGTATCATTAATGGTCGAGATTATCATATTTTAAGTGTTAATTACCGGTACTATATAATTCCTTACAGTAATCGGCACGGCATCTGTATCTATACGTGTGCATTAGTTCATGCGGTAATGAAATTATACATCAAAGCGATACCTTCATGACCTGTTTGTCAACAGTGGCTATCACGTGACATTCTCCCGCCATTTCTAGAACTATTGTTAAAAATAAAACATCTAATGGGAACCTATTTGTTGATAATATTATTAATTAATAAATATGATCTTTATTATGAGTTTTTATTTGTCGATACAATAACCAAGCATAACAATATAAATCACTAAATTATTTCTAAATTTATATCGGCATCTAGAAGCCGGAATGTATTAGACAGTGATTACGTGACATCAAAGGAATATCCCCCCTTCATCCTTTATTCCACCACGCGCAAACCACGTGATATTTCCCACCTTTTCCAAAACTTCTACTCATATATTGACAGACAATATAGTGAACTAGATAAAACGAAGTAAAAAAAAAAATACGTAGCAATTTAGATAAAGGATACTCATAAGGATTTTGTACTGTTTATTATTTCCTTTCTACGGCTGCTATGAGTCTTGTATTACCGGTACGTTTAAAAAGCAACAAGCACGTAGTTTCATTTTTAATTAACAAACATATGAGTAAAAATGATATAAAATATTTGGCTAAAACTTTCTGAATTGGCTAATAAAATTTTGATTTGGCTAAAAATTTGGCTAATGGTTTTAAGGGTCTAGGGCGGTCACTGATCTATTCTTTTCTTGCACTCTCTGTTACACAGTGACTCATGAGCAGGTGTTTGGAAATTACTCTAGGCACTATACAAATGGGTTATCATTTTTGTGTATATCTCATGACCATGTATCATTTGTATGTTTTTTGTGTGGATACTACTAATACTAGTTTAATATTAATTTTCTATAGATTAAGTGCATTCAAGATGTTTTTTTTGTAAAACCTTGCAGCTGAAACATCAAGTACAGTATGGTCAATATATTTTGAATAAATATTTGTAACAAGTTCTTACCACTATGGATATAAGGATATTCACCAGACTCTGATATTCTGTTGCTAGGATGAGGTAGTATCATTGATCCATTACTCATTTGTAACAATGCCTGTGAATGGTTTGTATTTTGTTCACTATCAAAATTTAATACTCTGACGGGTGGCCTTTGCTCTAAACCATTTGACAAAGTTTGAAAACTGGGATTTTCTCTGTTCATTGCAATATGGGGAGGTAGAATATTTTCACCGGAAATTTCACTTAATCCTTCTATATAAAACTGTTTTTGATGAAAATTTTGAGTTTGAAACATAGCATGTCCATTATGTCTTGTTTCACTTTCAATTTGTCCATTTTGATTTGTGAGTCTTTCTGGTTCTGTTTGTATCAGAGTAACTTGCCCTTGTTGTTGTTGGTTACTGGTAGTGACTAATGTGGGATACTTAGCTTCTGGTTTCACTGTTTCTTTTGGTTTTAAAACTTGAGATAATGCAGCTCGTTCATACCCAGATATTCGAGTCTGTAGACGAGTTATTTCAGCTTCCTAAATATTTAAAAGATTATAATGAAGTAATGAATATATTTGAACTAAAACAGAGTAAGATGGCCGCCCACTTAAATATCTTTTTTTCCTAAAGTCCTTGAGACTCTGCCTCAGGTGTTTGGACCTTCCTATGCATTTATATGGTGGACACTCTTTTTGACATGACGCCACCACTTGAGCCTTCAATTCTGGGGTTTCCTTTCCTGATATGAAACGTTTAGGCACTTGGTCCAGCAATTATGTCTCATTTAAATAATGCTATTCAACCTCTTCCCACAAACTAAACTGGATTGGGTATATATATATATGCTGTTGTTATGTTTATCATTTGTAAACATTGTATTACGATGTATTGTTTATTATTGTTATCATTTATTCCCTTTTAAGATTAAAGTAGTTAATGCCTTTAAAGCGAGAATTTCATATTTTCTAAGAAAGTCAAAACATAATTGTTTCTATGTCTTTTGCTCAATAGGATGTCTGTCAACTCACTATAATATGATCATAGGCATTATTTCCCACACTTAAAAATCATTCACACTGGAAATAATAACACAATTACCTCCCTTGTTTTTCTATCTCTCCCCCCCCACCCCCAATGCAATAACTATCTTCAAACGTTTGAATTTGAAAATGACATTTTTTCCGATTTCTCAACTGGCAATAGTGAATTATGGGATTATTCTTTAACAAGGGAGGACTGTTTATAGATACCATCTATTTTAAGGCTTTATTTTAATACATTTTAAAAAAAGAACTTAAAAATGTGAAATTCTCGGTTTAATATATTACACAAGAGTATTATTTGACACTATTTAAAAGTAGCCATGTCTTCAGCATAGATAATAATATGAGTATTTACTTTAGAGCCTATTTTGCTCTATAAACATCCCTTGTTGTCTTTCATCATTTTGAAATCAATCAATTATATCCAATTTTATTCTTTACCTTTATAACTATAGTTTCATTGGCTACATCTATAACTTGTTTACGTGTCAATAATTCATTCTGTAGACAATCAAGTTCATCATGGGCTTTAATTAACTGATCTTTATAGTCTTCATCTAGTTCACTCACTTCTCTACTTTTACTTTCTACAGCTTCTTTTAGCTGATTTCTTAAAGACTTTATTTCTTTTTCAGAATCTTTCCCTTTGGATACCTAAGTAACATCAACATAATTATTATTATCATACTTCTAAACTCCAATCCTTCCCCAAAACAGTTGAGAACAGGAACGTGATAGATTTCTTAATATAGTATCACCACATTCATTCAATATGTTGGGTGGATAATCCATCTATATATGGTGAAAATGACAGACAAATTTACAGTATTTGTTAAATGAGCTACTACTGATAATAGAGCAAAACAATCAACTAAATAAAATTACAGATTATTGCTGAAACGAACAGAAAATGTACAGGATGGAATTAAAAATAATGGTCCTATATAAATATTAACATACCTCCTTCTCTAGTTGAAATCGAGCATCATCTAATTCACCAGTCAGTTGTTGTACTTCTGCTGTTAGTTTAGTCTCAGCCCAAGCTTCCCGAGCTCTGGCTGTTCCCAGTTCTTCAGCTAATCTCACAGTATCAGACTCTTGGTGCTAAACATTATATATAAAATTATCCATAATAATTATTGGTAAATCTGTAGTGGTCAATCTGTTATTTATACATTTACCAAACCCATCAACTGGAATTAATTCATCTGACAAATATGGCATTTTTGGGGCTTTTTTTAATTTTCACAGATAGAATACATATTGTGAACTGCTCCCACGAAACCAGGTGCTTGTTGCACAGCTACATTTTGTACTATGTGCACAAAGCATAAACTGTATGCCTTCTTGTTGCTGTTAATGAACCATACTCAACTCCAGAGACACAAAAAATTTAAAAAGACTTGCATTTTTGGAAAGCTTACTTAGGATGTGGACTATTCAAATATGCTGCCAGCACTATTTTATTTATAAAAATGACCATGGGTCTGGTATTGTGGCAAGAGCTCACATATCGACTCTTTGCATACCTGTGAGGCCACATTGGTATCTTCTAGTTCTCGCATTAACCTTTCTTGTTCACGATGTGCTTGTGCTAATTCACGTCTGGTCAACATTAATTCACCATGCTGCTGTTGTAACTGTTCCCTGTGAAAAATATCAATCAGTTTATTCAAATGATTTCTTGATAAATATGACAGGGGTCATCTTTAATAAACGAGATCAGAAAAGTAATCCTAGTATAAAATAAAATGTAGTAAAGTACTACTGATCTATAATAGAATAATATCTAGTACTATACAAAGTTAAAGGTACTACTACTACAGATACTCTTATATCAAATTCCAACTGTCAAAGGATCTTTTACGCGCACGCCAATGTGTACACGGGACCTCGGTTTTTCGTACTATCCAAACAACTAAACAGCTGACCTTGTCAGGCCCTCTGACATATTTTAAGGTTACCTGGTTAATCTAAGCTCCTGAGTTATGTCAACATTCTCTTCTTTTTGCTCTTCCAATCTGTGTTTCTGTCTTTCAGTCATCTATAAAAATAAAAGGTATAATTGGTATCCTCCCCAAACTAAGACACCTTAACAATATTTATTATTGGGTACACAGCACATTGACATGCATACTCCTCGCAGCATTTCATTTGATAAGACCTAATCCTACTCATACACTGTCATACTCAGAGCCAATCTCTGTTCCAAATTATAATCAACAGTCGATCGGGATTAAACAGAGTTCTAAATATGTTACCGTAAAGTTTCTGTTGACAAACATGGCTACATTACCACAGAACATGCAAAATGTATTATGCTCAATTAACTAGTACATAACAGAATATAGCAGAGAAACTAATTGGGTGATCACAAGGCTATCCAAAATAGCTAGAATGTAAATATTTGTTAATTGCTGCACACATGGCATTTTTTTATCATCTCTTTGATCACACAGGATATTATTTGTAGGTAATTTAAAGGAGTTAAAACGCTAACACTTGGGACCTAGAAATTGACACAAGTGGGTCGCATAGCATATAATACTGTAACATGAATGTATATAAACTGATTTACATTCAAATGTTTCCGTTTTTACTCTAATTTCAAATCAGTTATGTTTCCCCGAAATAGGCCAGTAGTCTCAATCGAACGCAAATTTCTAGTGTCTGGTTATTCCAGTCTACATACGCCGTTTGATTTGGTACAATGTTTGTAGCCTTGTCCCTCGCGCACTTGCTACAACTGGGACTGAAACGCATTATGGTACGCAATTCATGTACTAATGGTAAAATGTTTTTTTGTCTTAAATATTGGATATCAGAAGCCCATATTTTTCCAGTAAGATCACAGCATCAATGTTGATTTAAATTGACAAATAATTTGTGTTTTCAATGTTGAAGATTTTGGATGATATTGAGTTAGAGACTTAGCTACTTTAAGTTACAAACAAGGAGGTCTTAAAATCAAAAGTTATAACCCTGAGCTTCAGTAAACCATTCAACAAAGCTGCAGAGTTATGGAAAGAGTTGTGAAGTTATTCATTATATCCAATCAAATCTTTTTACCTTTTGTAGTTCTGATAGTTTAGCCGATGTTGCTTGTAATTCCATCTGTTGACGTTGTGCCAGTTGATCTGCTTGTTTCCAGTTTAACGTAGTTTCCTGTAATTGACTACGTGTCTGGTGTAATGTATCATCTAAATCTGCAATCTAATCAAAACAAACAAGTCAACTATTACCAAGCAAAGTTATTAGTTTTAAATAGATTTTATTGCAAACAAATTACAAAGGGATTAGGACAATTTATAAACCTTCTCTCACAGTTATTGTGTTCCAAAACGTACGACAGACGTAGGAACAAACCAAATCTAATATCCACCTGATTTCTCCAAAAGGCAGGAGACAACAGAAATATTAAATACTATTACAGATAGCAGAAACACTTCTCAATATTCCTACACTAGGGATAGCTTAGAATATACAATATTTTGCGCTTTCACAGGTTGCAGTCAGAAACATGACTAAAGGATTAAACTGGATATTGCCTAGTTTTGTGGGGGTTATGTTCCTGTTTCGCGGGTAGAATTTGTTTTTTTAAATGTTAAACAAACAGCGTGTGTCTCCCTTTTCAGGGCCGATCCATGTGACCCCCGGATCCCCTGATAAGGAGATATGTGGTGTTATCTTTTCTCATCCGCTCCTTTGTCCAGAAATTTATAGTTTGTCTCTGGATTTAGTTTGGAAACCCACGAGGTTGAGAAGGCACCCCTATCTCCATGCCACATACGCTCACACCAGGGCTCGAAACCACAGCCGCAACCCAGAGGTGACCGGCCAGCTAGAGGTCGAAGCGCGGCACTCTAGACCACTAGGCCATCCCAACCCCCCTTGGTTCGGTGAAATAATCGCCCCCAAATGCCGCTAACGAGTTAAAGGACCATATTGTCTGGCATGTTTGATTTTACTATCATCTAATCTTCCCACAACATAATAAATGAGTTCAGTGTATTCCTTGACCCTGGAAACATACGGTTAGACACCAAAATTATCATCCTAGAATAAATACTCTTGGAGATATTAGGGGATTATTTGATGTAGCGGCCGTCTTGGACGCCATCTTGAATTTCTCGAAATGCTCAAATATGGCGAGGTTCACCCGGCAGATTCCGAAAGAGGACACCCTAGGCTACTAAAATCAATCATAAAAAAAACTTTGTATATAATTTCCAGGTTCACTCGAAAAATTGGATTTGGCGACTGGACTAATTAGATGATAAGTTAAAACAATGCCAATATTTTAAATTAATATCCTTGTTGTAATTAAATTGTTGAACAAAGAATTATATACTAGTTCATAATGTTATTTGACTATCGATTAAGGTTGCAACGATACTGAAAAAAATTATCGCGATATATCATGATATTGTTAAAAAAAATTATCGCGATATCATGGATTATCGTCTGGAGTAAATCATTGCGATAATTAGAATTATCGTAGTTCAAAAATTCATTATCGTGACGATTACTGATCTAAAATTGACATAAGTGAGGTGTGTATAGCGAATGATGCTAAAGGTTTGACATATTTCCGCTCGACGTTTAAATTTCCTTCTAACACACTTTACACGTTACCACGTCCCACACCGCAGAAGATGTGTTCTTTTTTGTTGTTATCACCTGCGGTGTCGAACTATCACTAGGAACATAGGCATTTTTGATCTGGGATGCCTCAGAAGCCATGGCGATATTTGAGATTTCAGACGATAATTTTATCGTCTGACCTAATTATCACCGGGTTATCGCTGCAACCTTATCGACTGCTATCAATAGCAACATAACATATATTATAATCTGATTTTTATTACATGAAGAAGCTGGAACCACAGACTTACTTGTTTCGTTCTGTCTTTTATTTCTATTTCATATTTATGTAAAGTATCGTTTAATTTTCCCATTCTCTTCTCCATTTCCTCGTGTGTATCTTTTATAGTACAACTCAATGTATTCAACTAAAATACAAACATATCACATGAATGCAATTAAAATAGGGTTTAACATCCTACTTTTCTATCGCTTAAAATGGGGCACCAGTGCAATACCATTTGCTACCAAAAATTCTGATCACAGCTGGCTTACATATTAGTTCATCTTTAAGTTTGGCTATGTTTTGTACAGAAATACATCTTTATTGTGGAGATATTGTTAATATATTGATTCACTCGTCCAACAAATAACCACTAGTTTTACCTGTTGAACTCGTTCATCCAGTTCTTTCTGTCTTTCATCTAAAGATTGTCTTAATTCATCCACTTCTATATTCCTTTCCCTTAATTCATTCTCTGTTTTACTGTATAACAGAAGTACACTATTGTTACACTGTTCATTAATACATTAAAAACATATCTTGTCATTTCATTGTCATGGGTTATTTTACGTGTACATCAACAAGTACAATACCTTTTTCACCCCATCAGAAAGAACAGACACCTTTTCCTTGCCACGTTCTCTATCCTTCACCTCTGACAAGGAGAAAATGGACTGACAAATGTGAGGAACTTTCTCTGCCAAAACAGCGATGCAAAACAAAAAACAAGCAACAGGAGCTGTGGGAGCAGTGTCATAATTAACATACATTATTCAAGAGGTAAATCTGCTTATTGCATGTCTTTCTTTAAGCCTGTTATCTAAATTATTAATTAGGCATTAATTAACTTATCCAGATGATAATCGCTAGTCTGCAATATTTACTGGATTTGAATCCGATTTGCTGCCCGCACCCACTGATGATTTAAGCCAAAAATGGAAAATCAAGACTGTTTTTTAATTGCAGCGACTATAGTAATGATAATCGAGGCTTATCCTAAAACGTGAAAGTTAATATCTAGGTTTAGAGGGGATCAATTCGACTGAAATTTTCAGCAAATTCCCTTTACATTATCTAGTTTTTAACCATTATAGTATAGTGAAAACTGTCAGCTCTTTATCTTATCTCCCATAATGCCCCTTTAAGCTATTGTGAATAATCCTTTAAGGTTTCATTATTGATGGACCTCAACATTATAGTGAAGAGAAAGTGTTAAAATTCTTGCCAGGACGCCCTTAGTATACCCTCTTAATGGGTTTAATGAATGACCCACCTCAGCATATCTTGTGTATCATCCAGTAATTGTGATTTAGCCTGAGCTTCATACTTCATTTTCTGTAACTGTCTTTCTAGTTCTGCTTTACTGTCTTCTATTTTGTGTATATCAGCCTAATTAAATATCACACAATAAAGAGTTATACTTAAGCTTCCTTAATGTTAAATTTATTTTTTAGTTGAATACACCGATCACAAACAAACTTTTATCAAAACTTACATAAGGAATTCTAAGCAACAGCGGTTTTGACAAAGCATTTAAAATGTAAAACTGATCTACATACTAGTCGACTTCACACATAGGTCAAATCCTACCTTTAATTTCAGAATATGAGAATCCAAATTAGAAACAAGTCCTAGTTGCTGACTCATATCTTCTTCTCTCATCTTCCTTTGTTCTTCAAAATCAGAAACTACAATAACATTAAAGAAGCCCTTGTTATTACATTTTAGTAAAATTTTTATTTACAGTAGAATCTGCATTAAGAAGCCACCCAAGGGAATTTTTATGATTGACTGTTTAACGGGAGTGGCCTCTTCATAAAATCTCGTGTTTTTTGTGCTGACATCAATTAATATTAAGCTTGAATGCATTGGAAGCAAACACCAATACTTGCATTGGTAAATTTGGCCGTCGCTGAATCTCGGATATAACTTCCGTTAACTTGTCATTTTGTACCAACCTTCAATACTACTGTCTATCATTGTGATGCATTCGATAATATTTTTGTGAAGAAAATTGATGAATCAATTTTATTTTATCAAAAAAACACTTGAACATCGCTGATATTGCTGCCGATTCACAGGGGGTGTAACTCTGTATGCAATATTATAGGAGGCGCTACAAATGTTTATTTAACAGCATAGTGGCAATGGAAAAGAGCTGCTAGATGATCGTGACAAAACTCAGCTTTTCGTCAGTACTTTCAGTTTATTCAATCAGTATCAAATAATGTTCCGTTACGCGTGAAAACAATAATCAGGTTAGTCATTTAATAAAACAAAAGAGTATCATTCAACAATGGCCGTTGAATGGGCGATGTTTTGTTAAATTTATGAGTAAAATAGGGACCCCTGGTTGCGCTACAGTGGCGTTTGAATAAAGAGATGAAACAATAGAATTTTTACGGAGGGGAATTTATTGTGATCGCTTACAAGGAGATGTCGCTGAATAGGAGCGGCTGCTCATACAGATTCTACTGTACTTCATTGAAACTAAACTTCATTGAAATAAACACCAAACTTTAACATTGAAGAATTGAATATGCATATAACTTTGTGTATTTAATATTTCTTGTATCTATAATATAAACATCAATACTGAAAACAATTATACTACTGTCCACTCCACAGAAACTAGGTCATTTCGGGACTAACACATGGTTCAATTTTGTTTCTATAATTCACTTGCGCGTAGGGGTCTTTAGCAGTGGGAGGAAACTAGAGTACCAGAAAATCCACAAGGTTGGACAGGCTACCCTACTCCTTGCCACCTACAACCAGGGAATCAAATTGAAATGGAGTTTAATGTCCACCTGTTCTGCTCCTAAACTGGGCTAATGTTCTGCTCCTAAACTGGGCTAATGAAGACGGGCATACGGCATACAGTGAGGGAAATTTTGCCCAGGCAGCAGCACTACAGCCTACTCTTTTATCAAATCCCAACTGTCAAGGGGTCTTTCACGTGCACGCCAATGTGTACACCAGACCCCTGTTTTCCATACCATCTAAACGACTAGACAGATATCCTTGTCAGGCCCTCCGTCCTGCATCACTGACAAGCTAAAACCATGCCAGAAAATTTGAATGATCTTTCTCGACCAATGCTGGGATCGAACCTGTGACCATTTAAATTGACAATGGATAGCAGTGGCAACTGGTTGGTAATATGGCAAAACTGACATACTTATTTCTATTTTCTGTTCAAGTTGAACTCGTAAATCTCTCACTTCTTTCTCTAATTTGCTTATCTTTGGACCAGACGCTCTGTTAGCCTTCTGCTCTTCTTCCAATTTCTCTTCTGCTATTTGCAATTCAGATGTCAATTCTTTTTTCTCTTCCTGATAATCCCTATTTAATAAAGAGATAGAAATGGGGTTTAACATCAACTCAGCACAAACTAGGTTATTTTGGGACTAACATATGTTACAATTTTTATTTCAATAGTTCACATAGACATGTATATGTTACAAGTTATCCCCAACTAAAAACTATGGAATGAACCAAGAACACAATCAAATTACAACATGGATACCTAGTTTGGTGTACTTTCATGGAGCATTATTAAATTTTCTGTAATTAATAACTTTGAGGTCCAAGTTTATATTTGAATTCGCCGACCACATCTAATTGAATAATAAGAATACCTGATGACATGTAAATGATCATTGACATCTTTTGTTTTTTGCTCTAGATCAAGACAAGCTTGATGTAATTTCCTTTCTAATTCTTCAATCTCTGTTTTATTTGAACCACGAGTCTTCAATAATTCCTGCTCTAATCTGGCAACCTATCAAGATAATAAATTAACTCTAGTAATATAATCTACACGATCTGCTACATCATAGTCATGGAAACTCCATCTTATTGTCAGGAACATCTATTGTCTTTTGAAAACTAAATCCTTAGGTGTGGTGTTATCTGAGCTGAAATCGAATTTTTCTGAACTCTTAAAAGGCCAATTGCAATATGTCACTGAGTATAAATACCTGTCTTTGTAAATCAGTTTGATTATCTTCTAGTTCAGCTATTCTAACAGATTGTTGTTGTAACATGGTCTGTCTTTCTAGTATACTCCTTTCATATTCTACATTCTCTCGTCTTTTATCATCTACTTCATATTTCATCTCTTGTAACTGAATCTCTAGATCTGATATCTACAAAATATGATTCATACATAAGAAATAAATGCAGATCACGGTAAAATATTGTGAGAAAAGCATTATTCATAAAGTTATTGATCTAAATCAAAACTTACTGCAAAATCCAGCTTTCAAAAGAAATTGTTCATTTTTACCCACATCTCTAGTGATACATGTACATCTTAAAGAGACAACATGAGAAAAATCCAACAGATACATTGATTAGTTAAATTTCGCAAAAATAAGGGCAGAGAAGTATCATTTAGATAGTATTGTTACCAAGATTATCTATGTTACAGTTAATAGATACAAATCAAATCCCTGCAGATGAATGAATATGGAAGTGTACAATTAATAGAAACTAATGTAAACTTCAAATGGTCACAATATTAGGATTTATAATTTAACATATTTCTGCA
This sequence comes from Patella ulyssiponensis, assembly GCA_963678685.1. NCBI lineage: Eukaryota > Metazoa > Mollusca > Gastropoda > Patellidae > Patella > Patella ulyssiponensis. The sequence goes on along the minus strand of OY783227.1, from coordinate 54,979,902 downwards.
CCAGCATGCTTTCTTGTAAGAACAGTTTTGATTGGGTATGTGACTTAACTCTATATATTTGAGGCAGTTAAAGAAATTCAGTAATGATTTCCTGAAACATAATTGATAGGACTGTTATATAATCTTACCACTTCTTTTTTCTTGGACAGTTCTCTTTCAAATGCACGCTTAGAGTCATCCAATGTTGCTATGTAACTGCTGATTTCATCTTTACATAATAGTAAGGTGGATTCCAGCTGACTTATCTTGGCTTCACGCTCTTCTGTTTGTTTTTCGAGTCTATAAAAAGCTGACTGATTTTGTCTTGTTCTTCCCGACAATTCCTACAGAAAATAAATAAAACGTACACTAAGTTGTAAAATCAATATGATTTAATTTGAAGAATTTTGATATAGCAGTAGCATTTCTAATCAGGTATTCCTGAAATTGAAGTTCCAATGCATCCAATGAATACCGATACTATCCTGATGACTGTAATATTCTACAACAATAACACCTCCAGCAAAATGTTATACAAGAAATCTAACTCAGAGAGAACTTGGTTGAAATGATTGGTACCATTGTAAAGGAAATACATAAAGAACTTGTGGTTGCAATGCAAGGTTCAACCACATTTTGCAAGAGATGGACAGAAAAAAGCTAAACAAGCTAACAGTGGGGCTGATGTCCCTTGCCGAAATCCTAAAATAAATAGATAACATATAAATAATTAAGAGCACATTTATTTTTGTTCAAAAGTATCAAGCAAATCAAACTATTTACCAACTATACATTAAGTTTCAGCACTCTCTATCAGATAGAATCAAAGTTATCTTGTCTCAAAGCATCGACCAATGAAGTTGCTCAGCTTTAGCTCGTAATGTGAATCATCAAACTCAGTCAAGACATTCACCTAATGAACATTTACATCAAGTTTAAACATTCTACCTCAATTAAAAGCAGAATTGTTATGTTTCAAAGTCTTGACCAATCAAATTGCTTATCACTCCTTAGTCTACGCAGAAACTTCTCATCATCAAACTTAGTCAAGGTAATGATATAATGAATCTATACTCAGAGTTTCATCACTCTCATTTAATTAAAACCAAAGTTATCATGCCCCAAAGAATCAACCAATAAATTTGCTTATCTCTGCTTACCCTATGGCTATGCAGAAAATGCTCATCTTCAAACTCCATCAAGGCATTGACCTAATAAACACCTACACAAGTTGGAATATTCTAGCTCAATTAGTAGGAGAGTTATTGTGTTCCAAAGTCTTGGCCAATCAAATTGCTTATCCGTCTGCTTACCTTGAGCAGGAAATGCTCATTATCGAACTTAGTCAAGGTATTGATGATGTAATGAAACTATACACAAAGTTTCATCACTCTGACTTAATTAAAACTAAAATTATCGTGTCCCAAAACATCAACCAATCAAATCACTTATCTTTGCTTACCCCAAGCAGAAAATGCTCATCTTCGAACTCCATCAAGACATTGACCTAATAAACCCCCACCAAAAGGAGAGTTATGGTGTCACAAAAGGTGTGCCAGACAGACAGACGGACGAACCCATTTTAATAGTCCCCTGCTTTCTTCGAAAGGCAGGGCCATAATCCTAGACGTTTCAATCTGATACATACTATATTGAAATAACCATTATCTTTTGGAGATAAACCTATATTTCAAGTTTCGTCAAAATCAGATAAGAATTGTAACCTGTAGAGTTATCCACAAACAAATTGTGGACTGACATCCGGACAAGCAAGGGCAACGACAATATATTTCTACATGGAAATGTGGGCATATATATAAAAAACAAACTACAAACTTCTTTTAGATCTTCTAGCTGTCTCTCCATTTCATCATATGACTGTGTTTTAAAGTTGACTTCATCTTGTAATTTTTTCACTTGTTTTTCTGATGCTTTAACATGAGTTGATTTTCTCTCATTGTCATCTTGTAACTAGAATATAACACAAAACATTTCCATTCAAAAATAGGCAAAATTGAAGATTAGATAAAGAGCTGTCTATAGTTAAAAACTAGATAATATAAATCCTGAAATTTTCATTGAAATGTCCCCACTCTGAACTGAAATACTAGCGATTGATCATAATTACTAAAGTTGGTACAGTCATGATTATTCATTTAAATTTGGATTTAGTCATCAATGAAGGTTGAGCAACAGATCGGATTCAAATCCTATGAAAATCTTGACACATAAGATGGCATCAAGAGTTGATTAAGATCTTTTCATGTTAATAATGTATGGTATGTTTAAAATATTTATAAGTATTAATGATACACAATATCTATTACTATTAATGATATTCTCCTTAGATCAGTTGAGTCAAGTGCACGGTCCTCCGGTTTCCTTCAACTGCGAAAGACCCCACACGCATGGGAATTATCGAAAAATAATTGAACAATATGTTAGTCTCGAGCGGATGTTAACCCATTTTTGACTACAGTGAATCAGCTCGCACTGATGTCTGATGTTAGCGAATCAATTTGCGGGCCCATCTTACTTGGCAAAGGCATTAGCGAACTAAAGCAAGAGATCAATCAACAGATTTCTATTGTTTTTATTTCATAAATTAATGGTGATTGAGTAATAAAAATAAAACACGCAATGCAAAGTAATGTTATATTCGCTAACTATTGAATAAAAAACATACGTTTCAACAAAGGATCTTTCAGTATAAATATTACGTAATAGATCAGAGGTGAAAATTCACAGTGTCAATGACTTTGGCACTATTTCAATATTTTCACGCTGTCACTTACGGCTAGTTTAATGATATTGAGAGTGAAATAGGATCAGATTTTATGATTTACTCCCAGGCATATTTTGGAATATGATAATGTCGAAGAAATCAACTATTTATTATTTTTTGGGGTGTTATGAGATGCGAAGAATGCGTATACTATACTCGAGCCAAGATCAAGCGTGTCGCCGCCATCTTGGATACGCTCGCTCAAACAGATGATAACACAAAACTTACGGCTAATAATTCTAGACTTTGGAAAGCTAAATTGAATCAAAATTTTTAGGATTTAATACAAGCTAAAGAGGAATATTACATCGTCGAAGATTTAAACTATATATTTTTATTTTCGACGCAATAAAGCAAAGAAAACGACAATTCCCGTCATATATTCAAAGAAAGGCAGAACTGTTAAATGCCGGTGGCGGTGAAGTGACCGATATTTGGGGTGATATTTCTTTTTAAAAGTTATATTTATATTTACTTTGAACACTGATGCCAACATGAGGGACTATATTTGTGTTTTATTTTTAAAAAAAAAATTCGTAAGGGATATTTTTCACGTTATTTTGCCATTATGATAGCGAAAAGTCATAATTTTAGTGGAACTGGCTTTTCAATATTATTTATATTTGGGGTGATATTTTTAAAAGTTATATTTATATTTACTTTGAACACTGATGCCAACACGAGGGACTATATTTGTGTTTTATTTTTTAAAAAAAAATTCGTAAGGGATACTTTTTCACGTTATTTTGCCATTATGATAGCGAAAAGTCATAATTTTAGTGGAACTGGCTTTTCAATATTATTTATAGTAATATAAATGCTACTTTGTACAATTGAATTTTATATCATTGGAAAGAACACGACAATGTGTACATTTTTGTAACAGAGTATTTTTATGTATAGAAAATATTTTTTTTAGTTATTTGCAATTTTGTAGAGGGTATTAGGATTAACAATGATCCTCTAATTGGGTTAGGGAGATGGGCCCTGCTGATTTAATGAGCTTAGGGGTAGGGTAGCTAATCTTTTAATTGGCTCAGAGTTAAATGGGTTTAACCCATCTCTCTCATCTCTCCTTCAATGAAATATAGTGAAAATTATTTTAATCACATTTTTTCTCATTTCTGGTACCTACCATTTCTATTTGTTTCTCATATTCTGAACATTGGTTTTTATGAGTTTGTTTGGCAGTTTCTGATGCTTTACGAAGTTTTTGCACATCTGTTTGTACTGTTTGCACCTCTGCTTGTAGCGATGTGATCTCCTCATCTCGACTAATTATCTCTTCCTCTAACTGCTTGGATCTCGCAATATGTGATGAATATTCTCTTAACTTCTCATCTAGCTGTTCCTGTACACTTGTTACTTGAGAATTCTTTTTACGAAGCTAAAGAGAGAAAAAAGAAAATAAATTCTGCATTTTGATTATTGCATTTAAATCATTTAACAACCTTCTTTTCTGCAAAAACCAATAAAATAAAGAAGGGCATACACATTGCCGTGTGATGGGGGACATTTTGATAAGAGGGCTGCGTTTCGGTCTACTCTTTGTCGAATTCCAACTGTCAATGATTTTTTTTACATGCACATCAACATATACACAGGAACTTGACTTTGTATCCCATTCGAAGGTGGTGTGGTATAATTGGAGTGATCTGCTAGATTTGATATCACTGAAACCTACCTCCCTCTCTAGCTTGCTGATTTCATTACACTTTTTATTTATATCTTCTTGTAGTTCTATAATTTGTGAATTACGTTGTGCCAGCCTTGTGTCAAGTGACATGTTAAAACCTTCTCTATCTGACATGTCACGGCGTAGATCTGTAACCTGTTCACGTAACCTAGTATTATCTGTCTCCAGCTGGGTTATAATTGACTCCAGTTCTCGACTTTTCTGAACTCCTAAAGGAAAACAAAGGTTACAAAATGTAGATGAGCTATTTCATTATGGATGTATCTCTTTCAGTTTTTATCAGATAAACAAAGACAGGTAATCATAAATATTATTCAGAATATAATATGCTACATAACAAATTATCAAGAAATATTTGTTGATGACATCTGTTAATATCAGAGGGAATGGAAGCTTATTCGCCTTCTTTCGTGACAGTGACAACTTCTGGTAACCAAATTCTTGCCTCTTTTACCCTAGACAAAAATAACCGACAGAGAAATTTTTTCAACAGAAAACCTGGTCCAAACATGAATGATTTCAATCGAATCCAATATTTGAAAAACAAACAAATAAAGACTTGGATTATTCAATCAGTAAAATCAACATTTCATATGAACATTAAGTGTAGTATACCTTCTTTTTGTTTCTCTGTCATATGATTTATTTCTGTTTTAAGACTGTGTATAATACTGGTATTGTTATTAGATTCATGTTCATATAATAATGCCTGAAGACGCTGTATTTCTGAGTCTTTCATTGCCAACTTTACTCTGCAAATATTTATCAAACATAATCAATGATCAAAATTTGCACTTAAGTCAGTATACGTGCTGATCACTTGAAAGTTTCACAGTTCACAGACAAAAAATATGATCATTCTTTGTTATGAAGGGTCAATGCATATTGTATGCAGTAAATTTTGAAGTAGACATGTGTCTATATAAGACAGGGTTCCATCATATTAAATGTTGAATAAGCCTATTAATTAAGAAATTTAAGCAGTATTAGTAGTTTCACTGTATAAATGAAATGGGGTTTAACATCTGCTCTGAACTTCACCGTATAAGCTTCAGTACATGGAATTTGAAAAATTACAGACAAGACCTAAATACACAATAAAAATACAAATTATTATATATACCCATACCTTAATTCAGATACAATAGATTTAGCTGGTCTAGATGATGTTTGTTTTTGTTCAGTAAGACTTTTAGAGAAGCTAACAGTTTGTCCACTGTTTCTATGTGAATTACTATGTTGATGTATACTAGATAAACCACTATCATTCGTTCCTGAATAATCTCTCTATAATAAACAATAGTACACTTTTTAAAGATATTATAAACTGGAATAAATTATTTCACGCACTTTCTCATCATTAGGTTCAAATAACCTTTATTCAATATAACTATTTTATTGTTTTAATTACACAAAACTAAATTTATATGGAAAACAATCACTTGAGAACGACAAGAGGAACTTGTTGAAATGTAGTGTGAAATAAACTCAGTGATTGTTTTCAATATAAATTTGTGTTATTATGTTCAGTTACTAAATGCCGTATAAGGATTACACATAACTAATTTGGAAAATATATGACGAGTCAATAAAAGACTGATAAATATTATAAGTTCACAATCCCTTTACTTAATAGCCCCAACATAAGAAATGGGATTTTGATGCAAGACTAAGATACCTTTCAAAGTTAATAAATAATATGTATGAGTACTAACTCCTGAAGCACCTTGTTGAACAGTATCAGCTAGTTGTTCTAATTGAACTAACATGGTTCGACTTTCTTCAACTTCTTGCTGTAATTGTAAGAGCTGTCGTTCCTGATGCTCCATCTGATCTTTTAATCTGGAATTTTCTCTCTGAAGAGTGTCATAATTATTGCCTTCACCTTGTAACTTATCTGAAAAAATATGTAAATCCAGTAAATGGGTAAGTGGTGTTGAGATTGAATACTGAGTACAACTCATTTAAATCTTTCCTTTGTCTTTTTTTTCATTTTTAAATATTAATTGATTAACTGATTTAATTGATTATATTTTGGTGAGACAAGAAAACACTAACCAAATTACATCAGTTTTAATTAGATTTAATTGACTGAGAAAAGCAAATACCCCAAAAATGAGAAGAAGAACAATTTGAATTCAAATATAAGAGGCTTGCTTCAAACACCAAGTACAAAATTCATTTCATCTATAGAATTAATTTATAACTAAAATGTACCATGTTATTTTCTAGATATTTTTTGGGCATGAAACTACAAGATTTCTGAGCATTGTTAGTGCACAGTGAAGATGTTCAGCCATGATGTAATTTGGCCACTGCTAAAAAAAACAAAATATTTACTGATTTTCGAAGATAGTTTTGCAATCTGTTTTCTGAGTTCGGTATTTTCTTCGTCCATTTCTGTTTTTGTTTCTGCTTCAACTTCTTCTAGGGTTTGTAGTCGTCTGCAAAAAAACAAAAAGAGCATGCATAAGCAAGTGTGAAAGCCAGGTTGTCAGCTGGTTGGACAGAAAATCAAGGGGCATAAAAATTAAATCATACTTGTGCCATCAGTAACAAAAAAAGATATCAGACAGCCAAATCCAATTAAAAACTTAATTTTGAACAACATCCAAGAGGTTTAGTTCCTTTAAATAATGTGTACCTTATTTCTTCTTCATGATCTTGTAGAGTAGATGTCATGGTAGCTAACTGTTCTAATAAATCATCCCGTTCACTATTAGCTTGATGTAACATATCTCTTATATAATCTTCACCTTCTTCTTGCTATAATTACAAACAAAATATACAAACGAATAAAATAAATACTTATAGAATTTCAGAATGATTGTTGCAAAGGCTCTTTCTGAATAAAACTTGCCAACAGTGAGACTAAAGTCTTCCGCCTTACACATAAAATATATAGATGACCACTCATTAATTACTTGCAAATTTATCTTTTTATAATGGCCAAGCATAAAATACTGATTATCAAGGAAATGGAGAAATCTGAATATACACTTTACATCAAGTTTCATCACTCTCATGCAATTAGAATCAGAATTATTGTTTTCCAAAGCATTGACAACTTAAATTACTTATCTATGCTTAAATAGAAAATGCTCAGACTTATTCACCCCAAAGGTTTAACAAATCAAACAGCTTATTTAAACAGTAAATGCTCATCATTGAACTCTGCCAAGACATTCAAGTAATGGACATCATACACCAAGTGTGAACATTCTCAATTTTGTGTTCCAAAAAGAGCCAAAGATGATGCTTACTTTTTTAACCTTTGATCTCATTTTCTTCTGATATTCTTCTAATGATTCCTGAGTTTCTAGAAAATTCTGTAAAGCTTCATCTCTCTGGGTCTCAATACTTATGGGGAAAGTATAAAAAATGAATGTTTCTTACAGAAACTAAATATGATTGTAAAATATAATCTCACATATACTTCAAATTGTAAAGCTATTTCTGCTTAATACTTGAATTAAAACCTGTTTTTAGTAGATACATAGATTAAAACAAAACTTTAATGATCATCAAAATATGCAATACCAGATCTCAGATCAGTTTAACTATGTCCAACAACAAGAAAGCAAATGCTATGAAAATGCACCAATTTTTGAAGTAGATCCTTGTAAATCTTGTTTGAGAGATACAACTGAATCTTGCAATTCTGAATGTAACCACATCAGATCACAACAAAAACATGTGAGAATGATGTTTTCTTGATTGCATTGAAGCACCACAGATCAATACTTTCAAGACATAAAAACACCACAGATCAAAGACAAAACAATTAAATTTGACAGAAAGGAAATTTCAAAAGCCACAAATCTATGGTGCAGACATGAAGTATAAAATGTGGCTTATTAAAAGCTAGGTTCAATAAAACTCCTATAGTTTTGGGGATAAGTCAAGCTTGACACATGAACACCATGACATGTCATTGTGTTAATTCTAGTTGGCAAAGCCACCTGAGGTGACATTGAATGAGAGTTGAGAAGAATCATACAATGTGGTGAAGTTGTGTCCATGTTTCACTGAAAAGTAAAGTGTTTATGGCCTCTGCAGGCTGTTGTTGATTTTCTTGTGTCATTCTATGCCCAGGCTACAATTATGCCAAAAATCACATTTTAGCTGCAATATGTCTGGTCAGCATTTAAAGTTCTTCTAGTCAAATCAGTGGTGCATTTTCATTGTGCCTTAGTTACAGTATATAACAAAGTGTGGCTATCTTACTATTTTCGTGATTTTCGTTCTTTATTTAACTGTAATCGTAATTCGTCAACCTCATCTCTATAATTACTGACATGTTTTTCAACACTAGCCACCTGTCTCTGATTTTCATCACAATTTTCTTCAGCTTTCCTTCAAATAAAACACACAATTCAAGAATTTTTACAACTTTATATCAAATATGTATACTGACAAGTAAACTTGATCCATGCTAAATGTCATACTAGATGTCAATACTAGATAACCTTCCGGCTTAATCCCAACTTTGCAAAGAGATTCAACTTGAACAATGATTATTATTATCATTATTATTATTATTACAAACATTTGTTATAGCCCCTCTTTCACACGCACGTGTTCAGAGGTGCTTTACAATGGTACAAATATAAAACATGCTTGAAGAAATAAATGGATTTTAAGTTTCTCCTTAAAAGTATTAACATCATTACAGGACCTAATATCATACGGTAGCCTATTCCATAAAGCTGGTGCTTGAATACTAAAAGATCTTTGACCAAAAGTTAACAGCTTTGAATATTTGGGCTTTAAAAGAAAGTTATCATCTGAAGAGCGTAAACATCGCCCTGGTGTATACATATTTAAAAGATCAGATAAATAAACAGGTGCTAATTTATTCAAACATTTAAAAGTTAACAATAAAATTTTAAAATCAATTCTATAAGAAATAGGTAACCAATGTAAATTTTTTAAAATTGGGGTAATATGATCATATTTTTTAATGCCTGTAATAAGGCGTGCAGCTGTATTTTGGACTCGTTGAAGTTTATCTAAAAGTTTGGCAGGAAGACCAGCTAACAACGAATTAAAATTATCCAGTCTAGACGTGACTAAAGCATTAACAAGTGTTTTTGTGGAGTCTAAAGGGATAAATTTACGTATCTTACCAATATTTCTTATATTACAATAACACAATTTACATATATAATTTACTTGAGCTTCCATACTCATATTCATATCAAATATTACGTGCAGATGACGAGGGATTAATTTCACTATTACCAAGATTTGACAATTGTTTATTTGAGCCAATTAATAAATATTCAGTTTTATCATCATTTAATTTAAGAAAGTTTTTTGACATCCACAATTTAATTTCATATATACATTCTTCAATAACTACTTTTGAGCTGACATAAGAATCTGGATTTTTAGGTGAAAAAGAAATATATAATTGGGTGTCATCTGCGTATAATGAAATTGTAAATCATATTTTCTAACTATATCCCTTTTACACTATTACATACTTTGCGTTCAAGCAGCAGACTTTTTGTCACAAAATTTCTTTTTGATTTTTACGAAATTCGAACTCAATCATCATCAGGATGTAACGGTGATACATATCAAAGATTTTTAAAAAGGATATAAATGATGACCTCTAGAGGATCCACAAGTTAAATTCGCTATTTTTTCTTAAAATCAGGGGCATAATCCAAATATCGAAAAGAAAAATCTTTGGAATATATAAACATGTTCAAAGTTTCATCAAAATCCCCTAAAAATTGGGGTGGTTGGGATGGCCTAGTGGTCTAGAGTGCCACGCTTTAACCTCTGGCTTGCGGCTGTGGTTTCGATCCCTGGTGTGAGCGTATGTGGCATGGAGATAGGGGCACCTTCTCAACCTCGTGGGTTTCCTCCGGGCACTCCGGTTTCCTCCCACTGCTAAAGAAACCCCTACGTACAAGCGAATTATTGAAACAAAATTGAAACCATATGTTAGTCCCAAAATGACCTAGTTTGTGTCGAGTGGACGTTAAACCCCATTTCTCTCTCCCCTAAAAATTGTGAACACAATATTACATACTTTTACACTGACGGAATATGTGCCCTAAATGTATTCAATATACCTCGATTCCATTTAATCCCTAAACGTTTCTTTATTGATTTAGTGAATTTTGTTTTTCGACTACTTTTCTGATACATTTCACTGATGTGGTTTCTTGTATAGCTGAATTAATACAATATGCTTGCATTAATACAATATGCTTCCCATCGTTTTGAATTGTTTGTGGTCTCTGAGTATGATGTCTTGTCCATATATATTTGTTTTTTGCGTAAATTATTTGTGGTGCAGTCCCCCTGCACTTACTATTTATGTACAAGAGCGTCCATTTTATCTGGCAGTTTTGGTCCGATTTTCATGAAATTTGAACTCAACCATCAACGTTTTTTGGATTAAGGTAAGTGACCTCCAGAGGGGCTATAATCCTGGAAGCTACGGTCTGATATGCGCTAATATTAAAACTAAAAGAAACCAAGATCTTTGGGTTATAAAATATAAACATATATTTCAAGTTTCATCAAAATTGGATAAAAAAATTGTGACCTCTAGAGTGTCCACAAGCTAACAATGTAATCCTACAATCAGGGGTCAAAAAATATGCGTTACTATCCGATACATGCCAAAATCGACAAGGACCAAGATCTTAAAGAGATAGACCTATATTTTAAGTTATGTCAAAACTGGATAAAAATTGTGACCTGTAGAGTGTCCATAAACGAATGGTGGATGGACAGACGGGATGATGACAATATACGTCCACATGAAATTGCTGAAATTGACTAGGCTTCTTCTGCAAATGACTTCGTACAGATTCGATAACTTTTGTCACTATAATATCAATTTCAAGCAGATCGGATGATAACTTTTGTCATTAAAGTATGTTCACAAGGTTAAACAAGGGCCATAAAAAATGTAACAAACTGAAATTACTGAAATTCAAAAGGATTCTTGGTTTCACGAATTTAAATAATGCATATAAATTCTGGTCATTGTATCTTTTCCTGATTTGGTGTCGTGTGCATAACAACATCACTGAAAAATCTTAAAAGGGATTGTATTTTAATGAAAGACAGCCAGGAGATGGGATTGTCTACGATATCACCCTTGGTGGAAGTGAACGTAAAACTCCAGGACTGAATGATCGAGGAGATGGTTTTCTCAGAATGTGTTCATTATCTATGATATAACAACTTTTTGTTAATTTACCTTAAAGCCTTTTCTAAAGCATCTATTTCTGACTGTTGTCCAATTATTTTATCTTCTAGTTCAGGTATTGATTGTTGACCAGACTTTAACTCTCTAGTTAACTCTCGAATCTACAAAAGTATTAAAAGCAGTTGTATGAAAGTATGCAGAAGTACTAAAGTACTGAACAAAAAAAATCTGTCTGCAGAGGATTTTTTGGGAAATAGTCACAGAGCAAGGATCTTTTAATCACACCGACATCACCACCATTTCAAAACTGCCTATTTGGCATGATTTTTAGCATGTTCAGACCAGTTTTTAATTCTACGTCGGATGTAAACAAGGCATGTGTTATCAAGGTCATATTGCGTTGTTTGTAAACATTAGGATGTGACATCAAAAGAACTATACTGGACGCAACATTAAAGGTCAATCATGTGTGGTAAAAGAAGACTTTTGCATTACCGCTGTGAAATAGTTTGTGCTAATGGTAGCATGAACAAGCCAACAGTGAGGCTAATGTCATCCGCCGAAATCCCAAAATATATAGTTGACACATTGAAATTAATCGCACATTTATTTCTTTCAAAAATATCGAGCAATCAAACTATACACTAAGTTTAATCACTCTCTGTTAGATAGAATCAAGGTTATCTTGTCCTAAAGCTTCGACCAATGAAATTGCTTAGCTTTAGCTCGAAGTGTTAATCATTGAACTCAGTCAAGACATTCACTTGATGAAGTTATAACATTCTACCTCAAAAGTAGAATTGTTATGTTCTAATGTCTTGACCAATCAAACAGCTTGTTACTCCTTAGCATTTAAGGCAGAAAATTCTCACCATTAAACTTAGTCAAGGTAATGATATAATGAATCTATAGTTAAGAGTTTCATCGCTATCACTTCATTATAATTATAACCAAATTTATCGTGCCCCAAAGAATCAACCAATCAGATTGCTTATCTCTGCTTACCCTAAGCAGAAAATGCTCATCTTTGAATTCCATCAAGGCATTGACCTAATGAATGCCTGCACCAAGTTTAAACATTCTACCTCAATAGATGATAATTTTTATATAAAGAAATGTTCATATTTGTTCCGCCAACTTAAATATTTTATCTGCCAAAAACATGTGATAGAAAATAAAAATATAATTCTGACAATTTTATGACTCAGCTAGGCTTATTGTTATAAAACAATTACCGATACAATACAATAACTTTAGAAATCTGTCTTTACATAATACAATAGCACAGTTTGGATTTAATAAGATCAGATTTTATTTTTAGTGAATTTCAATCTGATTAAAACACAGATCCAATTTCGTTTCGTTTTTTATAGTTCAAAATTTCGTTTTTTCTTGTCTTTAGTACTCTTGGATCTGGAGGACTTGTTATTTAAATCGTGTTCTGCCTGAAATGAGGGGTCAGCCAATCAAACGGTCTGTCGAATCGACCGTTTGACCTTTTCATGTGTGGAACTGTGGGTAGATATTACCAGCCAATGATGTCTATACTAACACCAGCGGATAGAAATCAAAACAAAACAAAAGTAGATTTTAAAAAGCATGGCGGTCGCTAATTGGTTAATCGAATGACTGACGTTATCGGGTCAAATGTCCCGTGCTTGATACCTGACGTCATAGAACGTGAGCTCCCACTATAACTTGTTAGATCTACATGAGTGTAGGCCATCGAAAGTATAAAAAACGAAACGAAATATAGATCTATATTTTAATTAGATTGAGTGAATTTGGTCTATTTGAACATCGTCGTATTGCACGATATATTCAGTAGGTTTATTTGAACATCGTCTTATTGCACTATATATTCAAATCTCGTAAAGGTATCAGAATCTCTGAGAGAATGCTATATACTTCAATTATATTTGTAAGAGATGCTTACAATTATACCTGTCGTTCACCTTTAGAGCATTTTGGCGACGGCAATATGATACAAATGGGGAACCTTTTTCTCGCTCAAGAATCACCGATATTCAATTCGTTCTTACTTTTTCGACCAGTGGTGATAATATAATTTGAAATAATAATATAATAGGCATACTTTTGTATATTTTACATGCCGTATGTGAAGCCACTGTAAACGGAATTCAACTATCAAAATATTTAATTCTCTTCGAAAGGAACTGTCGGCCATTTTTATTACATATATTATATTAATATTACTATTTTTTTGTTTTAAGACAAAAAAAACCCATCAAATAAGCACCATTTAAAGCGATAATTTCATATTTTCTAAGAAAGGCAAAACATAATTATTTCAATGTCTTTTGCTCAAAAGGTTGTCAACTCACTATTATACGATCATGGGCAAAATTTCACAGGCATAAAATTCCCTAACACCAAAGATAATGACACAATTACTTGAATTACCTTCCTTGTTTTCCCATTCCCCTCCATGCAATGGCGATCTTCAAACGTTTGAATTTGATGTTGAAAATGATATTTTTGCCAATTTCTCAACTGGCAATAGTGAATTATAGGATTGTTCTTTAACAAGGTAGGACTGTTTATATATACAATCTATTTCAGGGCTTTATTTTAATATATTTTAAAAATATAACTAAAAAATATGAAATTGCCGTTTTAAATTAATCATTAAGAGTGAAAAATGACTTAAGATAAGGTTTACATTGGCAATTATCAATCAACTAATCATTACTCCGAGACAACTGATTAGTATTACTCATCGATGTGATCCAGATTATCAGCCAGTTAATTAATTTATTATAGTGGTTAGCCACGCAATCAACACTCAATAATGGTTTATCCAGGATAAATATGATTAGAATTTAAGATTTTTTTCCGCCAGTTTTCAAGAAGAATCGCCAGTACTGCAAAACGTTATCGCCCAAATCAAATTCTAAACGCCACTTCCACATTTTTAGCGCAAATTGCGATTTTGGCAACTGACAGTGTGAGCCCTGCTCTGCTTACCATGAGCAGAAAATGCTCATTGTTGAACTTAGTCAAGGTATTGATGTAATGAAACTATACACCAAGTTTCATCACTCACATTTAATTAGAGTTATCGTGTCCCAAAGCATCAACCAATCAAATGTCTTATCTCTGCTTACCCTAAACAGAAAACGCTCAAGGCATCGACCTAATGAACACCTACACCGAATTTGAACATTCTAGCTCAATTTGAAAGAGAGAGAGACAGACAGGTAAAGAAGGTAAACAACAGGAAATTCTTAGTCTCTTGTTTCTTAATCTACAAACATAAACTATATACCTTACCTTACAATTAGCAGATTGTAATTCATAAGCTAGTTTTTCAACCTCAGCTAGTAAACGTTGATTTTGACGCACAACTTTATCTTTGTTTTCTCTGGTTTTAGTGTCTAATCTACCTCTGTCAAAATTGCTATCTTCTGAATCATAGTGTCCCTCAATCTGTCCTCTAGCAGCCTGAAAAAAAATTCCAAAAAATAAAAAAAACTAAATTAAATAATTGAGATTTGATAAAGACAGAACCATTCAAATATAGTCAAATCAGCTATCTAGCTTTCTGCCTGTTAGTAAAAGATATTATTTTGATGACAGTTACTTGATCGTACAACTGGGTAATTCTATGGAAATATGAACCTCATATATATCATTTGGAAATTTGGAAAGCTAAGTTAGATTAAATTTAACATTAATATCAGGAATATCAGACTTGTGTACTTGGTAATTGGGCCTATTCAAATACCTTTTCAGATCTACTTCCTGTAACAAGGTAATGCAGTTATGTGTGATACTGGTACATTTAATTACTGAGACAGTTTTCATTTTAAATTCCAGGGACATGTAAAGATAGGTTCCTAGGCAACAAAACACATGCCTACAGCAGCTAAATCGTCTGAGCGGTCGACAAAGGTTGTCATATATATTTATTCCTTTGTAGGTAATTGGGGGTCTTTACAACACAGTTCCATACAGATAAGATTATATTTTTTGTTGTTTGAGTGTTCATAAGGTTCTACAAACTGAAAATGAAACAAGGCTCTCAACTCCGGAAGTAATCTACAGAAATTGCTAAAATTTGACAGCCTTTTTCATTTTACTAATTTAAATAATGCATATATAAACTTCATATAGATCAGATGATCACTTTTGTCATTAAAACATTTACAATCGCCATAACTCTAGAACTTATTGCTGAAATTCTATAGACCTCGGTCACAAATTCAACTGATGCATATAAATTTCATACATATCAGATAATAATAACTTCCATCAATCCAGCATTAACAAGTTTGAACAAAGTGAAACAAGGGCCATCAGTAATTATTGCTGAAATTCGATCGGCTTCCTTGTGTCACTAATTTAAATAATGCATAATTTAACAAGAACAGATGATAACTCTTGTCATTAGAGCCTTCACAAGGTTCAATAAAGTGAAACAAGCCATAGTTCTAGACGTAATAACAGAATTTGCTGAAATTCAATAGGCTTCTTCGTTTCACTAATCTAAATGTATATCAATTCCAGAAAGATCGTATGATAACTTTTGGCGTTAAGAGTTTTCACAAGGTTCAATGAAGTGAAACAAGGGCCATAACTCTAGTAATAAACAGAAATTGCTGTATATAATTCAATTGGCTTCTTTGTTTCACTGATTTAAATAAAGCATATAAATTTCACAAAGATTGGATGATAACTATCGCCATAATGGCGTTCAAAAAGTTAAACAAAGTGAGACAAGGGCTATAACTTGTCATGAATGTGATTAATAAGACGAATGATGATGGCTTTTATAAGCTTTAATCAACTTGAATGAAGCATGGCAAAATCATAAGTGAAAGACGGCGGAAGGTCAAGGACGCAAATAGCGCCACCTGAAGTACTTCCGTCAATAACACGACGAAAGTAGAAATAGTAAAACAACGATCAATAATTATCACATTTTCCCCCTCTAAAATTAAATCATATACAGTCCCAATTTAACAGTCCTAATTATTCACTTTGGCCCACTTCTGAGATTATAAGGTGAGGTCCTAATAAAACCTCTAGTGTCGGAATGGTTATCAGATTGGTCTTGAGTTATTGGTGTCTGATCAGGAGTAGATATTTCAGTTTCAGGAGTGGAAGTTGTGGCTGGTGGGTGATGTTCATTGGTTTCAGCTTCTGGTAAATTCCGGGATTCAGCTCCTGGTAATGTTCCATCGGTGGTATTGTTTTCTAGAGTATCTTCAGTTGAATCATTTGATTGAACTTCACCAACAGGAGCTAATTGACGCAAAGAGACTGTAGATTCCCGTCCATCTGCATGGCGAATATGAGCATACATTGGATTAGCGTCTAGAAGTTCTACTTCATCCACAAGAGGTTCATATTTAGATCGTCTGACATTTCTCTTCAAGTAGACTGGACCAGGCGATTGAAGCCATGTTGGTAATGATGACCCATTAGTAGAACGTCTCTGATATATAAACATGCGTTCATGGGGGTACAACCAGTCTCGGTGCAGAGTAATGATCGAATAGAGTGCAGGGAATCTAACAGTACCTGTTCCCACTGATTAACGTTGAGCTCTCTTGATTTCTGAGCAAGATTAATGGCTTTCCACAGTGTTCCATTCAGGCGTTCCACTTGTCCGTTGCATTGTGGGTTATAGGGTGTTGTTCGGCTAGTGGCCACACCCTTAGTATTCAGGAAAGACTTCAACTCAGCTGACATAAAAGATGCTCCTCTATCACTATGAATGAATTGGGGTATACCAAAAATAGCAAATATTTGAGTTAGGCACTTGATAACTGAAGTTGTACTCATATCTGCACATGGGAAGGCAAATGGAAAACGTGAGAACTCGTCTATGACTGTTAAGAGATACTTGTTGCTAGTCGATGAGGGTAATGGGCCTTTGAAATCCATGTTCTTAATCGTTCCATTGGTTGAGTAGCCTTAATCAGAGTACCTTGCTTTGATTTATAGAACTGAGGTTTGAGCTCAGAGCAGATACTACATTTTGAAATCATAGTCTTAACTTCCTCTGTAGAATATGGCAAATGCTTAGAACGTACAAAATGAAGCATTCTGGTGATTCCCGGATGGCATAAGTTTGCATGTAGTTTCTTTAACTCATCGATAGACCCTGTACCAATTGCTGCACATCTGGAAAGGGTTCTCAACCCCTGGACGGTATACCATCTGGTAAGTATAAGGAGATAGCTCGATTCTCCACCTCTGAATCTTATCATTTTTAATCTTCCCTTTATAAGATTTATCATAAATGAATGATACTACGGATTTCTGATCAGTAATCAGTTGAAAGGGAGTATTTATTAGATAATGCCTCCATTTTCGTATTGATTCAACTATAGCGTAGGCTTCTTTTTCTACTGAAGAGTGATTTCTTTCACTCGGAGACAAAGTTCTGGAAAAGAAGGCAACAGGACGTCCCTTTCGGTTTAGTGCAGCAGAAATTGCCACATCCGAAGCATCTGCCTCCACAATTAATGGATAATGAGGGTCCACGGTCACCAGAACTGCTCGAATTAGCTCATCTTTCAATGCTTCAAATGCTGCCTGTGCTTCTGGTGGAAGTGGAAAAACCTCATTCTGATTCAATGGTCGAATTTTATCAGAAAAATGAGAGATCCATTGGGAATAATATGCGAACATACCAACTACTCGTTGCTGACTTTTAGCTGACGTTGGTGGATTCATTTTAGTTAAAGGTTCAAGTCTCTCAGGATCAGGTTTTATCAAACCCTTGGATACTCGATACCCAAGCATATCAATTTCCTTTACGCCTATGACGCTCTTTGAGTGATTAAAAGTTATGCCACATGATTCAGCTGCATTAAGGTAGGGGGGGTGTTAATTACAATTTTGAGTAAACCCCTGTTCAAAATATGGAGAATGCAGTACAAAAAAATAAAAAAATTGAAATTTTGTTCCCCTAGCCAGTTAACCCCCCTGTACATGCCCTCTAAAAATTAACCCCCCTAATTTAACCCTATTTGCAGATTTTTTCAATTTTGAGCTTGAATTACATCAAATACCGGTAGTGGCTTATCCTGCAACTTTTAATGGTTTTTGAAGGTGCCGAGTCCAAACATGACCTCAGAAATAATCTATGAAAATCCAATATGGCGGCTAAAATCGACCATTTTCTGTCATCATAGATAACCAATACAACGCAATAATATGTTTGTAATATGTCTTTTTATAGGTTTTCGAGGGTGCTGATTAAGAATATATGGTCAGAAATAGAACAGGAACATCCAATGCGGTGGTAATACCATATGGATCTACACCTGATACATCAGACCAACGGTAATGCCAGGTCTGATGAAATGTTTTACTCATGCATTTCCAGACTGCGACTAAATAACGTAGGAAGCCGACCACAACACGCTCCGCAGCACAGAGGGAGCTAGCATCTAGGCTGTACATTGAAAAACCCAGTTTTCCGAATGGTGTTCTTCCTACAAAAACTGTTATAGTGAAAAACATGATGTATCTGATCCGACCTAATCGCGATAGGCAGAGGTCAAAGGACAATGCTGCATTAATTCTAGCAGAACTGTGTCAGGAACACTGGATTTTTTTGTAATGTATATATAAGAACTAACCACATCAAGAATAAAATGCTAAAACTCTATTTAGAGTTCACAAATTTGATACAAACTAGAAAAGGATGTCGAAATCAGAAATACAATGAAGGAGTTGAAGAATTCAACAAAGCCGCAAACAATATCTTCGATATTTTCTGTGAGGATGAAGCTACGAGAAAATAATGTGTATCTTCGTTTAATCTATTTCGTGTGTGAATTTGATTGTTGATCTTATAAAGATTCTCATAATCAGAAAGGTCACTGAAACCAGCTGTTTGTTCAGATCTCGCTTTATCTGGTTCTAATTTCTCGCTCATTCTTTCTATTGCTGCCAATCCATTCTTCTCCGCTGCATAGTTTTATTACGCTTTCTGTCAACGAAATGTTCACAACACTCCAGTTCGTTGATCATTCAAAAAGTACCATCCCTCTTCCGTCATTTTTACTTGATAAGCATTTTCTATTCGTTTTCTTGAAGCTTCGTCCTCTCAGAAAATATCGAAGGTATTGTTTGCGGCTTGGTTGAATTCTTCAACCCTTTATTGTATTTCTCATTTTGATGTCCTTTTCTACAGTTTGTATCAAATTTGTGAACTCTGAATAGAGTTTTAGTATTTTATTCTTGATGTTGTTAGTTCTTATATATGCATTACAAAAGATCCAGTGTTCCTGACACAGTTCTTTGCTCGTGCCCAGCACGATTAGGTCGGATCAGATACATCATATTTTTCACTATAACAGTTTTTGTAGGAAGAACACTATTTGGAAAACTGGGCTTTTCAATGTACAGCCTAGATGCTAGCTGCTTCTGTGCTGCGGAGCATGTTGTGGTCGGCTTCCTACGTTATTTAGTCGCAGTCTGGAAATGCATGAGTAAAACATTTCATCAGACCTGGCATTACCGTTGGTCAGATGTATCAGTTATAGATCCATATGGTATTACCTCCGCATTGGATGTTCCTGTTCTATTTCTGACCATATATATCTTAATCAGCACCCTCGAAAACCTAGAAAAATACATATTACAAACATTATTGCGTTATATTGGTTATCTATGACAGAAAATGGTCGATTTTAGTCGCCATATTGGATTTCGGCCATATTGGATTTTCATAGATTATTTCTGAGGTCATGTTTAGACTTGGCACCTTCAAAAACCATTGAAAAGTTGCAGGATAAGTCACTATTTGATGTAATTCAAGCTCAAAATTGAAAAAAATCTGCAAATAGGGTTAAATTCGGGGGGTAAATTCTCAGAGGGCATGTACAGGGGGGTTAATATGGTCGGAAACAACATTTCTTTTTTTATTACTATATTCTCCATATTTTAGGCAGGGGTTTATGTTTAAAAGCATAAAAATTGAAAATAACAACCCCCCCAATCAAGGAATTCTTGTAGATTTCTATCATGAGTATCTTTGGATTCACCACAGACTGTTATATTATCAATGTAGGCAAAGGTACATTTTAACTTCTTAGAAGAGATAATGTTGTCTATGACTCTTTGGAATGCAGAAACACCATTGGTGACTCCAAATGGAATTCAGGTGAACTGATAAAGGTTTCCTCCAGCTTCGAAGGCTGTATAGGCTTTTTCTTCTTCTCGAAGAGGTACTTGATGATAAGCACTTTTAAGATCTAGTGCACTGAAATATTCATATTTCGATACTTCCTCTATCATGTGATCCAGGGTAGGCATCTAAATATGTGAACTGATTGATAGTCTGGCTATAATCAACCACCATGCGTTTCTTGTGGTTTTCATTTGATGTTATTAAGACTTGTGCTCTCCATGGCGAATTTGATGGTTCGATGATTCCATCCTTAAGTAGCTTTTGTACCTCCATGTTTATAAACTGCAGGGGGGGTGGGATGGCCTAGTGGTCTAGAGTGCCGCGCCTCGACCTCTAGCTGGCCGGTCACCTCTGGCTTGCGGCTGTGGTTTCGAGCCCTGGTGTGAGCATGTGGCATGGAGATAGGGGCGCCTTCTCAACCTCATGGGTTTCCTCCGGGCACTCCGGTTTCCTCCCACGGCTAAAGACCCCTACGCGCAAGCGAATTATTGAAATAAAATTGAAACCATGTTAGTCCCGAAATGACCTGGTTGTGTTGAGTGGACGTTAAACCCCATTTCTCTCTCTCTCTCTCTCTTATAAACTGCTGATCTGGAGGAGAATGTCGACGTGATTTTGTAGCAATAGGAGTACACTTCACATCTAGGTTCTTGAATAGAGTTGGTGGTTCAACTTTGGCAGCAGCTACCCCACATACCACTAATGGAGGTTGTTTCCCTTTGAATATGATTCTTAATTGAAATGCTTGCTGATAAAGTCATGTCCCAAAATTGCCTCAGCACAGGCATTAGGCAGTAGTGATAGTTGAACATCTCGGTATTCCTTCTTATCATAAACAAGATTGACCAAACAATGACCCTTTGTATGGTTGGTGAGATTTGTTGTAGCCATACTAATGGTACTAGATATGGCAGTATTGACCAGTTATTTATACAAGGAATATCAGCCCTTATAATATAACTCTCTGTACTGCCAGAATCGACTAGTGCCATGATTGGCACATTATTATTTAGAATCTTGATCATTGAATCTTTCAATCCACTCATTCCAGCCGATGCTATAATTGATGATAGCTGGGGAGTCATCGCTGACGTCTGTTTTGATTTGGATTCTGCTGGGGACTGACAGATACTTTGAAAATGACCTTTTTTACCACATGATCTGCATATTGCATCTCGAGCAGGACATCTTGACCGGGGGTGCCTTTTGTACCCACAGAAGTAACACTTCGATGCAGTTTGCATTGCAGCAATAGCTGTGTCTGTTTCGCCTGTTGAATTCGATGACCCTTCTGTATTTCGCTTGATATCAGACTGAGCTGCAGCCGTAATGGCTTGTGTTGGCTGATAACTTTGACTGTGTTTTTCTGCCAACTCTAGGGATCAGGCATTATCAAAGGCTGTCTGCAGATCGAGTTCACTCTTTTCCAATAATCTTTGTCGAATTGGATTAGACTGAATACCACTGATAAATGCGTCTCTGATGGATTCTTGCTTATATTGTTCTTAATTTTGTCATATTCTTGTAATTGCAGTCTTTAGCTAATACTGTTAATTTTTGAAGAAACTGATCTAATGTCTGACCCATTTCTTGCTTGCTAGTTGCGAGTAGATGTCTTGCAAAAATCTCGTTTTTGGGTTTGTCATAGGCTGCCTCAATTGTTTCCATTGCAGTATCAAAGCTATTTATGTCGGCAATTATTTCGAATACGTTCGGTGCTACGAAATTTATTAATGTTGACAGCTTATTTGGTTGTCGATCTTCGGCTTCTAACGTAGCCAGAAAGTTCTCGAAAGTCTGTTTCCAATGTCGCCATGACTTTGCTGCATCGGGAGAGTTTGGGTCCGTATCGATACGGTTCGATCTAATATGTCGATCCATTTCTAAAAAAATACTTCAAGTTGATTAAATTGTCATGAATGTGATTAATAATGATGATGGCTTTTATAAACTTTAATCAACTTGAATGAAGCATGGCAAAATCATAAGTGAAAGACGGTGGAAGGACAAGGACGCAAATAGCGCCACCTGAAGTACTTCCGTCAATAACAAGACGAAAATAGAAATAGTAAAACAACGATCAATAATTATCACATAACTCTAGATGTAATGAACAGAAATTACTGAAATCAATTAGGCTTTTTCGTTTCACTAATTTAAATCATACATATAAATTTCACAAAGATTGGATAACTTTAGACGTTAGAGCATTCACCAAGTTCAATAAAATGAAACAAGGGCCATAACTCTGGATATAATAAACTGAAATTGCTGAACTTCAATAGGCTTCTTCGTTTAACTAATTCAAATCATGCATATAAATTTCAGAAAGATCGAAAAATAACTTTTGGCATTCAATAAAGTGAAACAAAGGCTATAACTCTAGACATAATAAAGGGAAATTCCTGAAATTCAACAGACTTCTTCATCTCATTAATGTAAACCACATATATCAATTTTAAAACAATAGAATGAAATGATAACTTTTGGAGAGAAATTGTGGACGACGGACGGAAATTGTGGACTGAGGACGGCAGGGACGACGACAATATACGTCCACATTTCCATGTGGGCGTATGAAAAAAGCTTACAGTAGCACGCTGGGCATTTGGTGTACTAGAAGGAAACTGTCTGTTAGTGAAACCAGTATAAGAATCAGGTACAGTACTCAGACCTGACCGAACACTCTCCCGATCTAGAAAATCATCAGCAATTGTACCACTATCACGTTGTAGTAATGATGCATGAAGTACTCCATCTCTATTCATGGCTGCAGGGTAGTTATTTACATCAAATCTCTTTTCTAATCTTTGAACGCGCCTTCTGATACAGTCCTCACTGAAAGAACAAAGAAACTATTCAGAACCATGACAACATTACTGGCTCATGCTCAGTGAGAATTTTTAAATTGAATATCAGGTAACAGAAACAGTTCAAAACAATTCATTTTAACAGCTGTAGAAATGCTACTCATTCCAAATACAATCATGCTTAGTTCCTTTAGGAACTGTCTCTGATCGAACGATGTCCACTGACAGTTCCTATCGCTTGCTATATAGCTGCAATTCATATTGTACATATTGCAGTTTTACATGCGTTGCAACCCACTTCTGTCAATTTCTAGGTCCTAAATGTTAGCGATTTAACCCCTCTTTAAAATATATGAAATTTTCGCTTTCAACAACATAGGAAAATGTACGATGCAATTTACGGTACGAATTGAAGTACGAAAGTGAGGTACCCGGTACAACGAATGAACTAAGTGCGAAACAGCCACGTGGCGTAATGAAACAGCCGACATCCCTAATCTTTTGACAACTGTGTCATACTCATAGGTTCCAAATGATTACACTTTAAACTAATTTAAAGCGATAATTTCATATTTTCAAAGAAATTCAAAACATAATTATTTCTATGTCTTTTGCTCAATAGGTTGTCAACTCACTATTAATAATAGTATGATACGACCATAGGCATTATTATCCACACTTAAAAATCATTGACAAGGAAATAACACAATTACCTCCCTTGGTTTTACATTCCCCCAATGGTATAGCTATCTTCAAACGTTTGAATTTAAAGTTGAAAATGATATATTTGCAAATTTCTCAACTGGCAATGGTGAATTATTGGATAAATAGGATTATTCTTTAACAAGGTAGGACTGTTTATAGATACCGGTACCATCTATTTCAACTTCAAGGCTTTATTTTAATACATTTTAAAAATATGAAATTGCAGCTTTAAATAGTTAAAAGCTTAGAAAACTAGTTCTTTCTAAGCTTCAAAAGCATCTGGCCTAGGTTAGTTACTTTTGCAACTGTCCTTTAGCGAACGATATTCGCTGACAGTTGCTATCCAGCCTTCTATAGCTGTAGTATGAAAATACCGTTCTTCCCCACCTCTGTTCTAAGGCTATTTTGGAATCCTTACCTACTATTTTCCACATTGATTCTACTTCATTCGCCAAAGGAATCATTTCATGCCACAGCTGACACATATTTATAAAGATTCAACACTATTTTCAAGTAGAATTCTGCGATTAAAAACATACACCAAATACGTTTAAAACTGAAGAGCGATAACGAGACCCGGACATGCGCAAACCGCATGTTTATTTCATCGCTAAATTGTACTTGAAAATCGAGTTGAATTATTATAAATTTGTGTCAGAAATAGTGAGAAAGGATTCCTTTTGGTGGAAAATAAAGAATTGTTGTGAAAAATAGACGGCAAAGGTTCTAAAACAGCCTGAGAATAGGGGTGGGGAATAGCGGTATTTTAACGAATTTTCATACTGCAGCTATAGAAGGCCGGATAGCAACTGTCAGCGAATATCATTCGCAAAAGGACAGCTGCAAAAGTAACTAGGCCTAGGTAGGAATTTACCATTCTATTAAAGTAATTATATATGAAAAGCATTTCAACTAACTTGTTTGAAGATGCAACTGACTCTATTTCATCCAACTCAACTTTTTCAAGTCTATTTATTTTTTTCAGATTACTTTCCGTTTCAGCTAATCGTTGTCTCAGATCTTGCACATTTCTCATCAATGTGAGTGGTCCTGTTTGATCCTCCATTTCAAGATATTTTTTAAGTAATCTGAGTCTGACTTGATTTTAGTTTGACAATCAAAAGCTATTTATAGATCATTGAAACAAGCCGCAACGTGCACGAAGTTTTAGAAATTGCGAACACAGCGTCATCAGTGTCAACCTTTCTTGGTACTTAATACTCATCAAAAATCAATGCTGTAAGCTTTCAAACTGATGGAAAATGTCGAAATAAAAACATTTTGATATTCATCCAATTATTTTAATGAAACAAAAACAAAACTTTGTTTCCTGAACTTGACATTTGTCGCCCATTAAACCGCCTCAAACTATGATTGGTTAATTTGGTTAAGGTCAAGGGCTAATCCAACTTCCGGTTACATTTTCGCTCTTTGCGCATGTTCTGTAGATGCACTTCCTTTTTAATAAAATAGAACGTGTAAACACGTAGAAATTTAATTTCTTGTGTTTCGTTTCTCCTCCTCAAAATGGTGAGGCTTCAAAATTTAATACAATTACACACACATATCAATAAATAATCATTGTTTCATAATTATATATGATAGATCATCGATTGCATTGATATCATTCGATATTGAACGGATTTGTTGTCTGTTCGACACGGTTCAACCGCCCAGATGGGACAGGAGATGAGTTGAAGTCAGTCAGGACTTCTGACAGATCCCTATGTCCGATCATTTCCCACCACCCCAAATTCGCCTCCCAAACCACACCATTAAACCCCACAATTTTATGTTCAATTTGATGCTCTTACACTGTTTTGTATAGCTGATGTCAGTGATGATCAACTGAACTTACAACTTAGATTTTACGTCAAAACATGTCTGATGAAGCTAGCTATGATAGGGAGCCTTCAGTTGGACGTTGCAAACTCAATTTCTTGATTAATGCATGCAACATCTTTAAAATAAGATAAGGTTATAATTAATTATGACTACTGTCTGTTCCAGGTGATACTCCAACTCGAAAAATTCTTGCCATGCCTTTATTGTTTGATAAAAATGGCTAAAACTTTGTGACATACCTGCATTTGTCCTCCCTTTGATTTCTCCCCTAAGAATAAATGACTAGACATCTGATCAAATTATGTATTCTCTTGTAAATTTCATATTATTTCGACATTGTCACTTTCTCAGACCATACATAAACATTACGACTGCGCGTGCGTATGGGACACTTGCATATCGCATTAGGGTAGACACGTACTTTATAAATTTGGTGCATTCGGTTAGAAATGTCTAGTGAAGGAGAATTCGCCTGTTTGTTTCACGACAATAATACTTATTAAATGCTAAGGAATACTAAGTAGTAATTTTTTGAACCGGTTCAACAGTGTAACTGAACCGTGACTGTTTACATCCTTATATGATAGTGAATGTTTATGATTAGAGTTAGACTGAGCATAGATAATTAGTTAGATTACCAGTACTTGATACATTTGGGTGGACTGGACATTGAACCCACATTTTTTTTTTACTTACCTGAACCTGTATTGATAAAAACATTTGATACTTGTGCCTTTTGTGGCAGAATATGATTTGAAGCAAAGCCTCAAATTCATTACCTGGATTGTTTTTTTTTCAGCCTTTTGTTAAAGTACAAAAAAACAAGGCTTACTTCAAGAGATATCAAGTCAAATTTAGGAGGAGGAGAGGTATGTTTTAATTCATAATAAATTTATAGTAGGACACTATTAAATATAAAGGCTACATATTTAATTGTTTGTGATCGTCCCCACTGTTGTAAAAAATTCTATCCGCCCAGTATTTTCAAAATAAATTTTTTTTACCCTCTTACCAATTTTAAAGAGGTTGGAAACAAAAGTGAAAGGATCAAAATGCAGCTATGCTACAAAATTCCTAAGTTGGCGCAACCAGTGGTAGCGTGACCCACCATAAATGAATAGGTTATGTGCCCTTGTTTTGAAATGAGTCTCGCTTAACCAGTCTACTGACCATTCTACCTTTGATTGACAGGTCGGGATAATCAAGACTACTTTTTTGCGAAACATAACCGAATGATGGAACAAGAAATTGAATTTAGAAACGCGCACATTAAGCAACTCAAGAATTGTTTTAAGAACCTTGTAAAAGTAAAATGAAACTACTGTTATTATCGTGTTCTTGCTAACGAAAGTGATTCAGAGATATTATTTATATAAATCAAAAGATGCCGCTCCTAACGGTACAGTTTATGATAAAGCAATTTAAGAAATAAAACGAACGAAATTTCTAAAGTGGCTGTAATGACCGAGAAGTTAAATTTTACTACTATTCAAAATCGTCAACAATAAATTTTTCCGGCTGTAATAATAGTTAATAGATTCGGGGCGTTTTTTTATGCGTAGTAAGCGAGATATCAATTCAAGACACGGTCACTGAAGCGAGCCCAGGGGCGTAAAAATATTTTTTAATCAATGAGCCCCGGGCTAGAGTAGTCTACTGTCAGACACTCGCCCGGCATGAAATTTCACTAGTCCGTCGTTGGACAAGGTACAAACTTGAATCGTCAATAATGTACACTGCAGATTGTCACCCATTTTACCATATTATATTAAATTTATTCTTTATTACTGAACTGTATTCTGTATTATATGGGGTATAGAAGTCGATGTGAAGTATACAGTTTTTCCAGCCTCAATCAATATGACGATTGTTCCTGGTCTAATACTGTGCCGATGTACGCCAACAGAAAGTGGCCTATAGGCCTAATATTAATTAATGTAAAATCCGTTTATAAATGAAGGACTAATTTGATTAATATTCCAAGTTTTGTTCTTGGTTAACTTGAACTAGTTTTTATTACAATATATCTGATAAATAGCGGACAACGCAGGTCTTAATCTATTTCTACGATATAACTAAAAACTAAAGTAGACATCTCGCGAGACATGTGAAATTGCGAGAGGTGGAAAGTGCTTCTTACATCCCCCATCATGCATTGTAGTCTAGATTATCACATGACTTTAAATTCTATTGACAGATCTATATTTAGCCCCATTATAAATCGAAGAGGTACAACCTTCCTGTGTTTACTACAGAAAAACTATTGTTATAATTGAGGTTTCCTTTGGATTGGAGAAATAAAAGTGCAGTTTTTCACATCTCATTTATCTAGTTTAAATCACACACTATAAAAAATGAGCAATGAAAGGGCACTAGCCCAGGACTAGTAGTACAGCCAAATAGATCACTAGCCCGTAAGTTATTTTTGGTAGTCCCGGGCGTCAGGCTAGTGGATTTTTACGCCCCTGAGCGAGCCCATTAGCCGTGTCGAGTCAAACTTTCTGTAGAGAAATTTATCAATGCACGGGTCACCCTACCTGGGGTACCATCTTGGACGCTGTTGCGCGTACTATAGTTTACAACAGGCTTGATTCCATCAATGATTTCTGAGCTTCATATATGTTCAATAATTATGTGTCATTCATACTTGCTACAATTTTCTGTGAGGGGTGTTGCACGCCAATAAAAGATTACAGATGTCGTCCTCGTACAAAAAGAGATGGCTGCCACTAAAATTTTGTTTGTAAAGGTTTTAATTGAAATGGTAATTTTCTCTCATCACAAATCAGACATTTGGCTTCTCTCGCAATCTTTTTAATTCTTCATCGCGATTCATGTTTATTCCTCATCTATTTTGTTTCTAATAATAAATGTGCCAAGTGAATTTTGGGATATATTTCGAGACTTTAGCAAAAAGGTTCCATTGCCCATGCATAACAGGGAGTTTGTTTTTTTTATGTGGTAGATTATCCAGTAATTTTCGTCAAAAATTGACCACGGACCCAGACCCTCCTTAAGTTGAAGACTAGGGGATTCTGGGTGACTGAGACTATTTGAGTGAAGATGAATGGCAATTGTTTGTAGAAGTGATTGTTGGCAATTCTCAAACTGAATTGATTCATTTTTTGTTGGCCTCTATATCTGATGTTATTCTTTACCTGGGGTCGTTCATGGATGTAGCTGACTAATAGAAGTCCAATGCTGCTTCTATTTATCTTACTAGAAAAATAACTAGAAGTGATTGTTGGCAATTCTCAAACTGAATTGATTCATTTTTCGTTGGCCTCTATATCTGATGTTATTCTTTACCTGGGGTCGTTCATGGATGTAGCTGACTAATAGAAGTCCAATGCTGCTTCTATTTATCTTACTAGAAAAATAATATGTTATAAGTAAATGAAGTTTATTAATGATTATAAAACAATATCCTTTATTACAGAGGGAAAGACTGACTACTACGCCAGAAAGCGATTAATCTTTCAAGAAAAATGTAAATATAACACACCTAAATATCGTATGATAGTCAGATTCTCTAATAAAGACATCACATGCCAGGTTTGTACCTTAAGTTGAATACATGGATGTTAATCTTGAGTGAGGAAGTGAGGGTACCATGAAAATGTGTTCATGTATAATGCACAGGCCTGTTTGAATAAAACCCAATGTTCACCGGCTATCTATATTAGTTATATAAGATTTTGAACATACCTGTATTACATGAGGTTATACGTGTACATGTATACGAAGAGTGAACAACTTACAATTTCTTAAATGTATCATTTGGTTTTGTCTATAACTTCCATGTCGTGGCAAGTAGATGTTGAGTTTGGATTTCGTGAAAATTCGACCAAAACTGCCGAATAAAATGGTTGCCTTTTGTATTGAAATACTGTAAACATCTGGTATATCAAGGTTGTGGACCCTCTAGAGTTTCAAATTTTGATCCGATTTTGATGAAACTTGAAATGTATCTTGCTTGTTCTCTATCCATCTCTTGCAAAAAGTGAGCGTATATAGCAAGGGCCAGTTTATCTAAATCTTACATAATGCCCCTTTAACGAGAAGCAGATTTGTGGAGATAATTTCAAAAATTCATAAATTGTGTTACATTGAATGCTTTGTAAAAACATTGAAATAAGTATTTTAATTTCAGATTGCCTATGCTAAAATTGTAGGAGATGTGGTTATCTGCAGTGCATATGCTCATGAGTTGCCCAGATACGGAGTTAAAGTTGGTTTAACCAACTATGCTGCTGCATACTGTACTGGACTTTTATTGGCCAGAAGAGTAAGTTGACAAAAGCACAATCTTAATAATTGTTATTAGTCATGGTTTGAACAAAGATAGTAGACTCTAAAACAAGAAATCAGTGTTTAAAATATATCTTATCAAAGCTTATCAACTTGAACTTGCCATTTTATCAGCTTATCTTGCATGTATCTTCCAAGTTACTTTGTGTAGTTAATATGTTGACGAACATCTCTTGACCAGTTAGGCCTATGTTATATGAGGAGTCTGTCTAAAACGATGTCTGCCAAAGTCAAATTATCTTTTCATTGGCTAAATGAAGGTTCAGGTCGGGTCATTGGACAGACGTCTGGAAAATCTTACTGTATAAAGAAACGAAATAAACAAAAAAATCTGAACTATATTTTGACTGCAGATTTATCTAAGCCTTTTCATACGCCCACATGTAAACGAATATTGCTGTTGCCCTTCTGAATATTTGTCCACCGCCTTTCGAAGAAAGTTGGGGGACTATTAAAATGGGTTTGTCTGTCTGTCTGCCTGGCTTTTGTCAAGCGTGGGGGCCCTTTTGTCTGCCTTTAGGGTCCCCCTAACTAGGGTACATTTTCATTTTTCTCGTCGGTTTTAGCATTTTTCTTTATAAAACACTTTTGGATGACACTTCGTCTACAGTTTGATTGCTCGATACGTTTGAAAAAAATAAATGTGCTATTAATTAATGTGTCATCTATTTTTTTGGGGATTTCGGCGGGGGACATCAGCCTCACTGTTGGCTTGTTTAAAATTAATATATATATTGTTGACTTTAGTGCAGTGATGAAAGTCTTCCGGATTTTCCTGTAATTCCGGATTTTGAGATTTCGGCGAAAATTCCACCAGATTTTTATAAAAAATCTATCTTTCAAAATTTAAAAAAAACCCCAGATTTTCTAAAGAGAAAAATTATGCCCGAAGACGCAGTGTTTTGCTTTTGCGGGCTCAGCAATATTGGTCATAACATTGCCTCAGCGTGTCTCGGAAATGTCGAGATTAAACGAGAACGGAAAGCAACTGGGCACAACCTAGTTTGTGTCAAGTGGACATAAAAACCCATTTCTCTCTCCCTCTCTCCAAAATATAAAGCCACACTATTGAATTTGTTTCTGGTATTAAATGCATTCAAATTGTTGCCTTTTCAGTTATTACAAAAATTTAAACTTGATGGTATTTACAAAGGACAAGAAGCACCAGACGGTGAAGCCTATCATGTTGAAAAGGTTCCAGACAAGCCTGGTGCTTTCCGTGCAATTTTAGATATCGGATTATCAAGAAGTTCTACTGGTGCTAAAGTTTTTGGTGTAATGAAAGGATCTGCTGATGGAGGTCTGGATATACCACACAGGTGTGTTGCAGTCTTCTTTTTTTTTTAATGAATTTAGGGCAGCATTACCATGTGCGTATTTGTTAACCCATATACAAGTCAAATATTTTCCAAAGCTTGCATGCACAATATCCAGTTTATGAACCCGGAAATGAAATGGGGTTACTGTTCTGCTCCTAAACTGGGCTAATGAATATGAGCATACGCAATACCGTGTGCTATGAGGGAAATTTGGTTTGGGCAGCGGCACTATGGTCTACACTTTTAGCGATTCCAACTGCCAAGGGATTTTGCGTGCATGTCAATGTGTACACAGGACCTCCATTTTTCGTAACCTCCAAATGACTGTACAGCTATCTTTGTCAGGCCCTCTGTTCTACATTTATGAATCCTAACAAAATTGAAAGTTTTATTCCCACCACACCTTCCTGTATGTAAAGGGGGATTGGATGGCCGAATGGTAAGCGCGCGCTGTATCATATGGCCTGCCATTGAGTAAACTGGTGTAGTTTCGAATCCCCAGTTGTACGTACGTGGCAAGAAGTAGGCTCGTCTGTCAACCCCGTGGGGTTTCTCCGGATATTCAGGTTTCCTCCCACTGCTAAAAACCCCTACCCGCAAGCGAATTATTAAAGCATATGTTAGTGCCAAAATGACCTAGTTTGTGTTGAGTAGTCGTTAAACCCCTTTTTATCTCCTGTATGTAAAAGCAATGTAAAGAACAGAAATGAAATAAACAAATGGTTGAAGAAGAGATAGACTACAGTAAAAATGTGATTACTTTTACAGTAACAAGAGATTCATCGGTTACGATAAAGAAGCAAAAAAATATGATGCTGGTGTTCACCGAGATCATATTTTTGCCAAGCATGTTGGTGATTACATGACACACTTAGAAGAAGAGGATGAAGAATTATTTAAAAAACATTTCAGTCGATTTATTAAACTTGGTATTACACCCGATAATGTAAGTTAACTTGTTTTGTTATGGGCTTGAAGGGGAAGCTTTTTTTGGCTGTCCTGTACTAACATTTTAAGCACAACTGCTTTGAACTGCTTGGATACTATTGATTTGTATTATAACACTAAGAATGATTTATTTTAAGGAAAAATAGAAATACTTGTATTTACCTAATAAAATAATAAAATTATTTTAATAGGAACTGACCGAGATAAAATAAGATATTGCAGATTCATAGGATGTATACCCCTTTCACCAAATTTGCTTGTTTTGGACGAAAATGCTTGAAGAATAAATTTTTGTTTAATTTTTATATGCCCACATTTTTTTGTGGATGCATATTGTCGTTGCCCCTGTCCGTCCGTCCACAATTGTTTGTGAACACTCTATAGGTCACAATTTTTATACACCCACATTGAAATGTGGTCGTATATTGGTCGTCACCCCCGTCCGTCCGTCAGTCCGCAATTGTGGACGCTCTGGAGGCTAAAGTTAATATCGGATTGACTTTAAATTCATACAGTGTTTAAGGGCATGAGACGAAGAAGCCTATTGTTTTTCATTGATTTTGGGGGGTTGGGATGGCCTAGTGGTCAAGAGTGCCGCACTTTGACCTCTGGCTGGCCGGTCACCTCTGGTTTGCGGCTGTGGTTTCGATCCCTGGTGTGAGCGTATGTGGCATGGAGATAGGGGCGCCTTCTCAACCTCGTGGGTTTACTCCAGGCACTCCGGTTTCCTCCCACTGCTAAAGACCCCTACGCGCATGCGAATTATTGAAATAACATTGATACCATATGTTAGTCCCAAAATGACCTAGTTTGTGTCGAGTGGACGTTAAATCCAATTTCTCACTCTTTTCAGCGATTTCCGATAATAACTACCAGAGTTATGGCCCTTGATCACTTCAAAGAATCTTGTGGACACTCTAGAGGCCAAAGTTAATATCCGATTGACTTTAATTTTATACACAGTGTTTAAGGTCATAAGACAAAGAAGCCTATTGATTTTCAGCGATTTCTGATAATTAGTGCCAGAGTTATGGCACTTGATCACTTCAAAAAATCTTGTGGACGCTCTAGAGGCCAAAGTTAATATCCGATTGACTTTAAATTTATACTCAGTGTTTAAGGTCATGAGACGAAGAATCCTATTGATTTTCAGCGATTTCAAATTATTACTGCCAGAGTTATCTCCCTTGATAACTTCAAAAATTCTTGTGACGCTATAGAGGCCAAACTTATCATCCGATTGACTTCAGATTGATACAGAGTTTAAGGTATTGAAACAAACAAGTATTTTGATTTTCAATGAA
This sequence comes from Patella ulyssiponensis, assembly GCA_963678685.1. Taxonomy (NCBI): domain Eukaryota; kingdom Metazoa; phylum Mollusca; class Gastropoda; family Patellidae; genus Patella; species Patella ulyssiponensis. The sequence continues at coordinate 54,945,845 of OY783227.1, read as the reverse complement.
TTTTTATAACTGAACAGCTAAATCCATGATATTAAATGTTTCGTATACTAATTGTTAGCGTGGGGCAAAACTTTATAAAAAGCAAACAAATTCTAATGATTTTCTGATAATTACAGAAAGAAATGTTACTCTTAATCAGATTTCAGTGTATTACAAATGTTTCATTACAGAAAAAAGTAAAAATATGTGACAACCCTTGTTGACTTGCCCGGACGATTTAGCTGCTGTGGGCATATGCAACCTATCTTTATCTGATTTCAATGAAACTTGAAATATAGGCTTATTGCCCTAAGATCTCATTTCCTTTTGATATTGGCCTGTATCGGACCATAAATTCGTGGATTATGGCCCCTGATTATACGAAAATTCAGGTTTTTAGCTTGTGAACTCTGTACATGTCGCAATGTTATCCGATTTGTTTTAAACTTTAATCTATGTTTATAACCCACAGATCGTGGTTCGTTTTGATATTCGGACCATAACTAACTGAATTATGGCTCCTGATTGTACGAAAAACCATGAGGTCACAATTTTTATCCGATTTAATAAAACGTTTCAATATATCCCTGTTACACCCTATGGACAGTCGTAAAAAATTTGACCGAAACTGACGAACAAACTGGCGGCCTCCCGCGTTCGCAAATAGTGTCAAAATATTGTGTATCGGGGTTGTAGACCCTATGAAGGTCACAATTTTCTTCTGATTATGGCCCCTGATTGTTCGAAAAATCACATTTTTGCCTTGCAGATTCTCTAAAAGGTCAAAATTTTTTCCCGATTTTAAAAGTCATTTGAATACATCACCATTCCACCATAATAACATTTCAATTTTGGGAAAATAGAATTGAAACTGTCCGACAAAGTGGCCGCTCTTTGTAAGCAAATTGTGTAGAAGCGTGTAATACGAAGGTTGTGGGTCCTCTAGAGGTCACAATTTTTATCTGATTTTGATGAAACTTAAAACGTCTTTATATCTCAAAGATCTCAGTTCCTTTGGATATTTGCACATTTCAGGCCATAAATTCTGAATTATTGCCCCTTATTGTACAAAAAATGGCGTTTGTTTCTTGCCAAATGTCAGTGTATTCTGCCTGGCAGTCGCTGGTGGATATTACTTTTGTTTTGTGATGTGTTAATGTATAATTCTGTATTTATTAGATGGAAGCCATGTATCAGAAATGCCATGCGGCTATCAGAGCTGATCCAAGCCCATCAAAACAACCTGTAAGAAAAGAATTCCCCAAAAAGAGGTTTGTATTCTCAACAACTTCAATTTCTAACAGGTTTGGTAGAGCATATTCTTGTCTGAAGTATTTCTGTACAAGTGTAAGAGTTTAATGTAGCATTATTTTATCAGGCCGGTGGAAAAAGAGAATAGTATTGATTTCTTGATTTCAATACAATTGGGTTATTTATATTTAAACGCTCACATTTTCTTGTGGACATACCCATGCCATGGTCATTGCTTTGAAACAATGCACATGCAGTTGTGGTGATCTGGTCTAGTGGGGGGGCCATACAATTTTCAACAATAACCAAATTTTATTTTGCACCATCGGGTAGCCAACATTGAAATAAAAAAAAAAGAAACCGCCCTCCCCCCCTACATTTTCAGGTGCCAATTGCCCGAGAAACAAGACATTTATTTTGTATGGCCTTAAGAAACACTGTTTCGTTTTGACATTGGTTGTCTAGGTGCAAAAAAAGTAGGACTCCACATTTTTATTTCTGCACCGAAAACTTATACTACTTATCCCATGGCTTGGAGATTTGATCCATTTGTTTGGTGCTCAGGTTGGTTTAACTGATTGGGAAGCAAACTGAATTGATATTTAAACAGCTTAATTTATGTGTATATTTCAGATGGAACAAGGCAAAGACACCAAAAGCTCAACGTGTTGCAATGATCAAGCAAAAGAAGGCTGGTTTTGTCAGGAAAGTGGCCGACGAGAAAGCTAGCAGAGAATAAACTGAATTGTTCTACAGACTTTCTAATGGTTAATAAAAGTTTTTGTCAGACAAAAATACTTTTGTTTTCTTTCAATATTTAGTTTGAATAAAAAAGAAATTGGTTCTTGTCACTTTTTATACGCCCACATTGAAGGTCCAGCGTCCACAATTGCTTGTGGACTCTCTAGAGGCTAAAGTTAATATCGGATTGACTTTAAATTTATACACAGTGTTTAAGGTCATGAGATGAAGACGCCCATTGATTTTCAGCGATTTCCGATAATTAGTGCCAGAGTTATGGCCCTTGATCACTTCAAAAAATCTTGAGGAAGCTCTAGAGGTCAAAGTTAATATCCGATTGACTTTAAATTTATACAGTGTTTACAGTCATGAGACAAAGACGTCTTGATTTTCAGCGAATTCCTATAATTACTACCCGAGCTATGGCCCTTGATCACTTCAAAAATCCTGTGGACGCTCTAGAGGCCCAAGTTAATATCCAATTGACTTTAAATTTACACACAGTATTTAAGGTCATGAGACAAAGAAGCCTGTTGATTTTCAGCGATTTCAAATAATTACTGCCAGAGTTATCTTCCTTGATCACTTCAAAAAATCTTGTTATGCTATAGAGGCCAAACTTATCATCAGATTGATACACAGAGTTTAAGGTGTTGAAACGAACAAGTATTTTGATTTTCAATGAATTTTGATAACTGAACAGCTAAATCCATGATATTAAATGTTTCCTATACTAATTGTTAGCCTGGGGTAAAACTTTATAAAAAGCAAACAAATTCTAGTAACTGTGGTGCCCCAACAAATTAGTTAACATCCCTTAAAAATGAAGAGTTATAATTAACATCTCAGTGGTTCTAAGGAACTGTAGTTTTGGTCTGTCTAGGAGTGTACTGGTATATGAATAATACCCCTTTACTCAAATGTTCTTAAAGGATGGCTATTATAATACATGCATGGACTTTGGATGCCCTTATATTAGCATGTGGAAGGCTGGCTTCAGTGTGTTTTATGTTGATTCTCATCTAGAATTTTCAAGGTCAAAATCCAGTTAACTTGCAATAAATGGCTTATTGCGGGGCATTTTTCTGGCTTCAAATTTAGACATTTATTCGCAAGCCCATAATCAACAATCAGGGACCGTGGTGGCTTGCTAATCTTTAGGTCCAGTGTTTGAATAAGTTTCCAAGGGATATTCTGGAGTGCTTAATTGTTAGTTTGCAGAGGGGCCTGGCAAGGAACACTGTCTATAGTTGTTCAGATGGGATGGAGAAAAGAACATGTGACAGTTGGAATTGAAGTGCGGATGCTGGTTTTCATTTTTCCAGGGGGTTGGTGGATGGCCAAATGGTTGGCGTGCGCGTGCTGTATTATACGGCCTGCCATTGAGTCAACTGCCATGGTTTCAAATCCCTGGTTGTTCGTGGCAAGGAGTAGGGTCGCCTGTCCAACTTCGTGGGTTTTCTCCGGGTACTCTGGTTTTCTCCCACTGCTATAGACCCCTATGCGCAAGCGAATCATTAAAATAAAATTAAACCATATGTTAGTCCCAAAATGACCTAGTTTGTGTCGAGTGGACGTTAAACCCCATTTCTCTCTCCATTTTCCCAGCCGTCAAAATTCTCGAGGGGGGGGGGGGTGGGTGCCCAATCCCCCTCATTTATAAAGAACAATAAAAACAAATCCCTCTTGCTTCCTAGTCTGTATGTCTTAGTGTGCCATGAAAGTTCCTTTGGATTTTCCGGAGTGCATTCTCCATGTTGGGAATCACGGTGGCTAAGTGGGTAAGGCGCTGGCTCGCTAGCCTCGTGGTCGATCCCAGCATTGGCGGAGAAAGTTCATCTCGATTTTCCAGCGTGGTTTCCCCTTGTCAGTGATGCAGAAAAGGGAGTCTGACAAGGACAGCTGTCAAGTCGTTTGGATGGGACAAAAAAACGAGGTCACGTGTACGTAAAAGATCCCTTGGCAGTTGGAATTCGATATAAGAGTAGGCCCTAGCGCCGCTGCCTGGGCAAAATTGCCCTTCTGGCACACTGTATGGCATATGCCCGTCTTCCATTAGCCCAGATTAGGTGCAGAAGAGTAGGAGGTTAAACCCCATTGCATTTCAATTCTCCATGTTCGGGTGGAATGGGGGTGGGGGGTGAACTTAAAAAGATAATTCCCACAAAAAAGAAAAATACAAATTAACAGCCCAATACATTTTTTATAACAATCGACATGAGGGAAGAAGCTAACTGATGCGTTAAATAGCAGATGTGACGTCAGTCCAACGCCAGTATCGGCAAACGCCACCATTATCCGTGGAATGTCGAGATCTCACGCCTTAATTCATTCTCTAAATTAGTTTCGGTCAATTCTTTCTCATTATCAAACTGGAAGCTGGCCCGAATTCCAATCAATTCCATTCTGAGTTGCTCAGTTGAAGATGTATACAACATTTTTTCACCAGGGTGGGCACCATTTGGGAACCTGAAATTAAATTACTTGTTTTGTAAACGTCTGGCATTAAATTCGAATACTTTCACTATAGTAGCAATGTCTCTAACTCTAAAATCATCCAAAATCTTCAACATTGAAAACACGAATTATTGGTCAATTTAAATCCACATTGATGCTGTGATCTTACCGGAAAAGGATGGGTTTCTTATATCCAATATTTCAGACAAAATAAACATTTTTTCATTGGTACACGGTGTACCATAATGCGTTTCATACCCAATTCTAGCAAGAGACTTGAGGAACGAGGCTCGAAACACTGCAGCAAATCAAACGGCGTATGTAGACTGGAATAACCAGACGCTAGAAATTTGCATGCGATTGAGATTGCTGACTTATTTCGCCGAAAATAACTGATGTTAAATTACAGTAAAAACGTAAACCATTGAATGTAAATCAGTTTATATACATTTATATTACAGTATTATATGCGATGCGACCCACTTGTGTCAATATCTAGGTCCCAAATGTTAGCGATTTAGCTCCTTTAATAATACATATACACCCACACCCAGGGGCGTAGCTGTGAAATATATATTGGGGAGGTCCGCAACGGTGGAGGGGGGGGGGGGGTACCCCCATAAATTTTGTTTAAAGTCTCAGTCTTCTGTAGACATTGTTTGGCATATTTTACGGGGTTAAACTAAAACATCACACCAATACAACGTTTATCATGTTTACAGACAGCGGCACTGGTCTTCCCCGAGAGACGAAGAAGCGTGGCTTACCCCCACCTAAGAAAATTGTGGAATATTTGACGGCTGCAAACACCTTTTCCTGCTATTTCAGCCCATGAACAAAGCAATTTCAAAGTGGTCTAATATTACCTAATTAAGGTGGCTTGCTGACTCGAATTCCAATCAATCGATTACACCCATGAAGACGGGACCGTTGGGAGAAATTTTTGAGAATTTAACTGCCACAAACGCGTTTTCCTGCTATTCCAGTCTGTAACCTGTGAATACAGCAACTTCAATTTGGTTCAATTTAGCCTACCTGGCTGCCCAGAATTCCAAACAACTAATCAATCGTCGCGGGCTATGGGAGCCTCACCCACCCGGAGAAAATTTTGAAAATTTAACCACCGCAAATGCGTTTTCTGCTATTCTAGCCTGTGTGAGCAACTCCAAAAGTGTCCAATGGTTTTGTAACCGAAATCCCACTCTGATTCCAACCATCCAATCACACTGTTGCATTCACAAGTAATAATCGATGCCCGAAAATGTCGCACAAAGTAGAGTGGCCCCAGACAAAATGTTTTAATCAATAGTCAACTCAGTATAAATTCGTGGTATTCAATTAAAAGAAAAGTGAAATTAGTGTTTTATTAGAAAGTTAGGGAAGCAAAACTAGAAATGCCCGAAGCAGGTTTACGGGCTGCGGCCAGTTTGTTTTCTTCGCAGGGCGAAGAAGCGGAGCTGACCTTGTATGGACCCCCCAAGAAAATTTTGGAATATTTGATGGCCGCAAACGCGTTTTATTGCTATTTCAGTCCTAAAATTAGTGTTTTATTAGATTTCGGGCACTTTATTTTGCCAAATTTTGGGGGGGGGGTCCAAGTATATTCAGACCCCCCTCCCCCAGGAAAACAATTGGGGGGGTCCGACCCCCCCCCGGACCCCCCCCCCCCCATGTATGACGCCCATGCCCACACCATTACGAATCCATTCATTCTTGTCTCTAACGATATTTCACACAAACTGGTATTTGATTTGGCCAAAATGTGTGACATTTCCTCCCATTGCTAAAGACACCAACGCGCAAAGGAATTAATGAAATAAAATTGAGACCTATTTTGTGCCAAGTGGACCAACGAAAATTGAACATATAGGCACCATACTTCCATTTCCACCAAGTTCCAATGAACCGGAAATGTCGATGCCATCGACATTTGAACATTGGGAAGTGATTCAACCTGATTTTATTTGATTCTCAATCGCTAATTAAGCTCTCACATAAAGTGTATCATTAAAGATACCTTATTGGAAGTCTTTTGGCCCAAATTGATTATACATACAACTGGCGGTAGTTTTTTCTTTAATGTCCATAGCAGTTATATCTCATAACAACCTCTCATGACGTCATCATAGGTTGATATATTCGGTTCATATCAACTGCTGATGACGTCATGACAGGTTGATATTTCATATCAACCGCTGAACACGTCACCCCAGGTCGATATATTCGGCTCATATCAACCGCTGATGACGTAGATGATCGAAATAACAGGCCTACAAAGAACACAGAAATAAAATTTTATTCTTTTGACAATAAAAACAAAATTGTTGTGTTACAGTTTGTAGCATTCAGAACCGAAATAGACTGCGTACTTATTAGCATATTTAAATCGGTTATCCATACCCCATGTCTAAGATATCTTTCAGAATTTTCTTTCCGCCAACATTATTTCTCCACACACTCCAAGACTTGAAAGTATTTATCGCCCAAAAGTTCCTTTGTAAAGTATTTTTGGATAAAGTCCACTTAAAACAGTCGGTCAAATCCTTCTCTAAACATACCTAATGTCAAGGTTTCCGTGGAGGTCGCGATGTCACAACCTCTGATTGGACGCTACTCTTCACGTAGATAACGTAGCTATAAGTTTACGAAATGTGAAGTAATCTAGCAACGTCCAGATGTAAAACTTGCAGTCGTTGCTTCAGGGACATGTAGATATACCAACTTCCAGTATATCATTCGAAAGAAAATTTAATTGTGTACGGCCACACTGATCAGCAGTGAATATTCACTAGGCCTCTACAATAACTAATTCGGGTGACATCTATCAATCTCCCAAACAGAGTTGCCAAAAATATTAACTTTTTCCCCTGACAAATAAAAGTCTAAAACATTTTTTGATGTATTAGAAAAATAAAGGCGTCTGAAGTATTTGTAGGTAAAAGTTTTTCCTGTTTAATGCAGCATTCTGTCCCATTCAGTAACGTCTTATGTAAACAATGCACGTGCCATTGAGCTAATGATTGACGTCGCGTGATGTGTTGAAGGCAGTCGTCTTTTACCAAGATATTTGAAGATTTTCGTAATCCTCTGTGAAACAGATTGGTACGAAGGCCCATTAGTACCAAACAAAAAAAAATATCAGTCCGTTAGAGCGAGTTTGTATCTCGTTTGAACGAATTAGTACCGGCCTAAATCAAAGAGTTTGATTTTATTATCCTATAGGCTATTTGTAAACAGAAGGCTTGTCTATCGCCGCGTTTTGTGGATGGATGGCCGAATGGTTAGCACAGGCGTGCTGTATCATGTCAATGGGTCAACTGGAGCGGTTTCAAATCCCCGGTTGTACGTAATGAGGAGTAAGGTCGCCTGTCCATACTTGGTGGTTTTCTCCGGGGGGGGGGGGTCTTCCGGTTTCCTCCCACTGCCAAGCGATCGATTGAAATAAAATTGAACCATATGCTAGTCCGCAAATAAATGACTTAAACCTTATTTAAAAATACATCGTCAAATTGCAGTCAATGGAATCCTTACCAATTAAAATATATTATGTGCTTCACGGTGGTGCCATCTTCCTCCAATGGTAAATTATATGTGACGTATCTGCAATGATTTTGTCTCTCGGTTTTAGTTAGTGTGTCAACTAAATCGGCGTGTGTTTTACCTGCAATTGAAATTTAAAAGTAAAACGATTATCTTATACTTGAAAGATAAATATCGGTGTCATCATGAATGGGCACATTGCCTTTCCATTGGACACAATGCGAAGCCATCACACAGATCAATCCGTTTTGGGCGCCACATGAATCAAGTTATGGTGTTAATCACGTGAGTCATTATGAGGCGCCGCACCATTTCGAGGGCGTCTCATATATAACGACTAGATTGGCGGGGCGCTCAACCAATGTCACTTGGTGTATGGGAAAAATCGGTTTCCCCAATATGAGCCGACGACGCCCTGTCCATTGGACGCAATGCGAAGCCAACGACCATTGCCTTTCCATTGGACACAATGCGAAGCCATCCCACAGATCAATCCGTTTTGGACGCCCAATGAATCAAGTTGTGGTGTTTATCACGAGAGTCATTCTGAGGCGCCGCACCATTTCGAGGGCGTCTCATATATAACGACTAGATTGGCGGGGCGCTCAACCAATGTCACTTGGTGTATGGGAAAAATCGATTTCCCCAATATGAGCCGACGACGTCCTGTCCATTGGAAGCAATGCGAAGCCAACGACCATTGCCTTTCCATTGGACACAATGCGAAGCCATCCCACTGATCAATCCGTTTTGGACGCCCCATGAATCAAGTTGTGGTGTTAATCACGTGAGTCATTCTGAGGCGCCGCACCATTTCGAGGGCGTCTCATAACGACGAGATTGGTGGGGCGCCCAACCAATGTCACTTGGTTTATGTCGCTATATATGAGGCGCCCTCGAAATGGTGCGGGGGCCCAAAACGGATTGATCTGTGGAATGCCTTAACCCGAAAGGGTGTTCATAATAATGGCATAATAATTTTCAAAATTCAAACAAGTTGTTTTCCTTCCTTCATATCAAATTTATATTGAAATTGTCGATCATTTTCAGGCGCATACCCTATTCTCCAAGGGTAGAGCACCCCAGATCCTTCTCCAAAGGTACAGTTCGCCGTGGACCGTCAAGTGTGTATGTTGGAGCCCCGAGAAGCCCCATCGGCGCCCCAGAAGCCCCTGTCCCGTAACAATTTGGGGCTAACTACGGGCCTGTAATGCCGGAGCCTTTGCTACAGCCTTTGTCGTTTTAAAATGTTTTTCTATTCCGGGCAGATTTCAAAAACTGTAAGTGATAGAATATTTATTTTATTCCAATGAAAATTGTTAATAGATAGTAGGCTACTTAAAAGCACCCTAGATCCTTCTCCAAAGGTACAGTTCGCCGTGGACCGTCAAGTGTGCATGTCGGAGCCCCCAGAAGCCCCATCGGCGCCCCCAGAAGCCTTTGACCCGTAACAATTTGGGGCTAACTACGGGCCTGGAATGCCGGAGCCTTTGCTACAGCATTTGTCGTTTTAAAATTGTTTTTCTATTCCGGGCAGATTTCAAAAACTGTAAGTGATAGAATATTTATTTTTTTCCAATGAAAATTTTTAATGGATAGTAGGCTACTTAAAAACAATTGCGATAGGCACAGGATAGCTAACCAGGAGATTTCCGGTTCGCTCCCGTAAAAAAACCCCTTGACTGTTGGAATTGAAAAAAATAGTAGGCCGTAGCACCGCTGTTCGTACAAACTTTCCCTCATAGCACACTGCAAGCCTGTCTTCAGAAAAGTGGGACGTTAAGCCCCATTTTACTTCGTTTCCATCTTGAAGTTTTATTCTCATTACAACAGTTTACTTCGTTATCAAATAACAAAAACTATAGCATACCCAGTTCAATTTATGTCATATATTTTGAAATCGTTCATAACAATATCTATTTTAATTTTACTCAATTATTGGGAGCCACGCTAGCACAGTCAGACTTTTGCTCACTATACCCAGTGCCGCACTTGTGGACCAAAGGACAACCTGTCAGGTCATTGACCAAGGTCAACACAAGTACGTGCCGAAAGCGCGTCACGAGCGCGCCGAAGGCACGCGATTGTCTGAGGGTGAGGGGGTCTTCCCCCGGAAAATTGACACCCGCAAACCCAATTTCGAAGCATTTCAGGCAAAAGCTTCCTATCTTTTCCTTCTCCTGTCTCGTTCCTGTCCTCTCCTCCCTTCTTTCTTTTCTCCCCCCCCCCTCTCCTTTCTTTCTCTTTTCTTTTTTCTTTTTTCTTTATAGACTTAGGTCCACTTTTTTAATGAGCTTAGGCCCACCTGTCACGTACAGGTGGACAGGTGGGTCCAGTCCGGCACTGACTTTAGCCTTGACGTCCCGTTTTCAATCCCTGCTTGCCAATGATCATCTTTTATTTCCCATTCCGCGTAGTTCTCAGAAACTGAAAGTTATAGAGGTCTGAAACCGACGATCTGGAATGCAACAGTGTCTAAAATCTCGGATGAGACGAAAACAAGAGGTCCCGTGAACACATTGGAGGACACGTGAATGGACCCTTAAAATAGCATTATGCAAGAGCAAAATCTGCTTATTACAGGTCTTTCTTTAGGCCTGAAATGTTATCTAAATAATCAATTACACATTAATTAACATATCCAGACCATAATAAACTCTTGATGTCAAGGTTAGCCTTCGATGTTGGCGGATTAAATTCCTATATGCCGCTTAATGGCCATCGATAATTAAATCAATCAAGTGGATAATCGAGACTATGCTGTTTATATTAATGATTTGAGTAATGATGACCGAGGCTATGTGAATATTTCAAACGCTTTTTTCTCGGCTAGTAGTGGATCAATTTGACTGAAATTTTCAGCAAATTATCTTTACACTATCTAGTTTTAACTATTATAGTGAGAACTGCCATCTTTTTATCTTATCTCCCATAATGTAACTTTAACTGTTGGAATTCGAAATTAGAGTAGGCCGTATCATCAGCGCTATCTGGTAAAAATTTCCCTCATAGCAAACTACATAGTTGTCTCCTTTTACTTTTTCAGATTATGCCCCCCCCCCGACCGGGAGAAATGTTTCTCGTCATAGTCAAGGCATTTAACTCATTTTCGGACAGTTGCGGCAATAGAAATGCCGACCACCTATTATCGTCGGTCTAGGCGAACATTATCACCAACAGAAAGTCTCTGTCCGAAATGGGTCGAATTTGCAGTAATTTAAAATGGCCGCCAGTTTTGACTGGAAAATGCCGATTTTTATCCAATTATCATAATATGATCGAGTTCGGTATCACAATATATCCTTCTGGGGTAGCTAAATCGATTGCCATACACATTTTGGCGATTATTTATACTGCGGAGTCAATAATTTAAAATAATTCCAGGTGGCGGTCGGTTTGGGCGGGAAAATGGCCACGTTTAGTGTCAAAATACGCGTTTTGGTGGCAGCCGATCCCATTTTTGACAATTAACTGCTTCCCCCGGAAAATATGTGGATATTCCATCGTTAATATTTTGGACCTAGAAATTGACACAAATGAGTTATAACGCAGATAATGTAATATGAATGTATATAAACTGATTTATATACAATCGTTTCCGGTTTTACTCTAATTTCAAATGAGTTATGTTTGGCGAAACTATAAGCCCAACTTTATTCAATATTATGGTGAACGATATCAAAGAATATCTTGGAAAAGACATTTCACTTGCCACGGATGACAGGACCCTCTGGTCAGAAACGTGTGAAAGGGGCCCTGGACGGATTCAAAAATCGGGCCAATGATTCGGGCTTCAAGATCTCGTCTCTAAAAACGGTAGGTATGTTAGTATGCTAGGACTCCGAAGTCACCCGGATGTCCTTGCAGCTCAATGGGCAAAACATAGAATTCAAAGACAAACCAAGGGAGACCACCACAGGCACTTGAAGGGATTAAAATAAGTTAAAATAAAACTTCTTACCACTGCTTAATACAAGAATACAAGGTAAGTCAGACGCCATCTTTGTTTTGACTGATTTACCATTATCGTCTGATATCATCTCTCAATACTCACTAGTTGTAACACTTCATGTCATTTTTATTGCTTAACGAGACTTTATTTGATTATTATTCACCTTCCGATGTAATTAAATTGGTCATTTAACACTGTTATTGATAACAAATCAAACTTGAACCGCTATCATTTATCGACGATCAACTTCCCGAGACCGGAAGAAACCCGAAAAAAGGTCAAAAGAAGTCTGTATCACCCAGTCCCTTTATAAACCTATCATTACTCGATATGTGCATAGGAACTGGGTGATCAAGTCTCGCTCAACAGCGGCCTCGCTTCGTAAGTTCTAGCACGTGATAAAGCCTACGAAGCGAGGCCGCTGTTGAGCGAGACTTGATCACCCAGTTCCTATGCACATATCGAGTAATGATAGGTTTATAAAGGGACTGGGTGATACAGACTTCTTTTGACCTTTTTTCGGGTTTCTTCCGGTCTCGGGAAGTTGATCGTCGATAAATGATAGTGGTTCAAGTTTGATTTGTTATCAATAACAGTGTTAAATGACCAATTTAATTACATCGGAAGGTGAATAATAATCAAATAAAGTCTCGTTAGCAATAAAAATGACATGAAGTGTTAGAACTAGTGAGTATTGTGAGATGATATCAGACGATAATGGTAAATCAGTCAAAACAAAGATGGCGTCTGACTTACCTTGTATTCTTGTATTAAGCAGTGGTAAGAAGTTTTATCTTAATTTATTTTAATCCCTTCAAGTGCCTGTGGAGACCACACATAGAATAACACGCATTCTGAACCTAATGAGAAATAGGGAACGAAGCGGGTTGCTCTCAAGATGATTTACCGTTCTCTAATAAGTCATGCCATCATTCTTTAATGCAAGACCCATTACACTAAAAAAACATTAGACACCATACAATATAAAGCGATTTGTATTGCTGTCGGGTACGGTGTAGGTATCAAGCGTCAAGCGTGAGTCATTGTGGAAAAGGCTGACCCTGGGGCATTGGGTCAAACTAAGCCGATTTCGGGAAGGTGATCTGCATTTCACGAAGTCTTATCCGGGCCAGGGACAACATCAAGAAGTCGTACGGCCAGGCAGTTTGCGAAATGGTTAGAGATTTCGGTCTCGATAAGTTCACCATCAATAGTATATAGCAGATACGATTAGGTCCCCTTGGACTCGGTGGATATCTTCCACGTCCTCAGGGTAGACAAAGGGAATAACCCATTGGCGGTCTCAAGCATCTCCCTTAGCTCATATCGAGAATACCTGGTCAAATTGGACTCACATAGACGGATCACACAACCCCGAGAACGGTAGTCCTACGACGGGCTTCGTGATTTATATCTCGGGGAAAAGGCTCTCCTTTGGATGGAATATACACTGTGTCTTATCCAAATAAGCTGGATCAAGCCTATTCTATGGCTTCCTCTCTCAAGTTTCTTAGGAGTCCCTTGTTACAAATGGTAAACTGTTAATATTGTCTTAAATATTGTATACCTTTTCCCGGTATTTAAATTGACAACAAAAATTCGTGTTTTCAATGTGGAAGACTAGACAATATTGAGTTAGAGACTTAGCTACTTTAGGAGTAGCCGAGTATGTCTAAGATCTATTGCATTTATCAAGCGTCAACTAAATTGCATTTAGACTCTCTGCGGAAGCAGTGTAGCCGACATGACGGAAGGGGCCTGTCTCACTCTCAGGTCACTATAGACGCAGTGTCGTGGGCGTGTCCGATTTCGATCAACAACCCCACACTTCCCACCGTCATTCCTAAATTTTAGGAAAGATAACAAGTATTGGAGGCCGAGTATAATAAGCCGACTAAGATCCATGGCCTAAGTTTAATAATGAGCGAGATAACAATTTCAGTGGCAGAAAATAAATTTAGGACAATAAAATTTGGTTTAAAGTCTTGACTTGAGTTCGACAATGAGCCTTGGGCCTGCTTGCACCTCCGAATGAGAGTAGGCACTTTAGGAGAGAGGGCCGGATCGGGCAAAATGTAGTTCTGTGGCACATGCTATAGAACTGATTTGACGTTTATGTGATCTATGACGTACCATTGACACTTGGGATAAAAGTCGTAAAGATCTGGACCTGAACATAGTTAGCTGCAATCAAGAACTAAACGGTCTGTGAGGAAAGAAAAACAAACAGCAACATAAAGATGTATTCCTTACAAAGGGTACCTTCTAAGCCAGACCAATGTAGTTACTGGTGACAGATTCGTGTTCGTGGTGACGGTTAGCATGTTGGCCTTGAATATGCCAACCGGCATAAACGTTCCCGTCGCCCGTGTTGCAGTTTTTTTTAAATTCATTAAGATTAATAAATAAAACTAAGACAAACTAATTGGTTTTGAATATTATGGAAATATTAATCCGGTTGTGAAATCTATTCTGGAAGTCATCCGTGGAAATCAGCATATTCTGTACGTACATCGAGTGCGAATGTTTTTATTGGTATCTCTGGATTTGGTTGGAACAAGGGAAGGGCAAAAGAAAAGGAAGCACAATGTTTTCTAAGCTCAGCCGCCTTATTAAAGCCCCCAATATCCATTATTTTCGAAATAACAGTGGAAATGGTTCATTGCATATCTGACAAACAGCCTACTGTATCCATTTGTGTCTCAAATAACATTTGAATCAATTTATGTATTAATTCGCCACGTGTTTCAATAGCCATGACCAGCTTTCGCAGTGACCAGTCGATATACCCATACGCCGCTATCGCAGTGAGCTGGAAGACACTTTAAATGAAATTTAGTTGATACTGGATGAATGCAAGTTTTAAGGTACACGGATTATCATTAATCCCCAATCCCTAATCAGAAATCTAAACGTATATTTTGATACCAAACATAATAATATGTAAAATTCGATTTTTTTCCGCCAAAAATGGCCGCCATCTTGACTCAGTGGTAATACTTATCATAAAAGTATGTATGGAAATGGATTCAGTTATCCGGAAAACGTGTATTTGGCTACCAAAAACGATCATATTATGATAATTGGATGGAAATTGGAATTTACCAGCCAAAACCGGTGGCCATGATTGACCAATATGGGCATGCATATTGGACTGGGGCAATTAATTGGTGATAACATAGGTCTAGACCGACCGTAACCCACTGTCTGCATTCTAATAATCCCCTTTCACTTACCTTTATCATCTACTGTAACTGCGTGCTTTGAATCGTCAATTTTGAAAATAACGTACAACCATTTTTCTTCGCTTAGCATTTCCTTGGAAGCTTCTAGGCATGTTTCGTCTGGGTATACATTCTAGAATGGTGTGGTATTATGAAAATTTGAACGAAATAAAATAATTACTATGATAAAAATATATCCACGTGGAAATACGACCACGTGGGAGCCACAGGGGAAAACGATCTAAGTCACATTTTTGTCTTTTCACATAAAAGGCAAAACAAACTTTTGGACGAAAATGCTTGACGTGAACAGAGCAACGAGTGGGTTTAATTACAACTTCAAAATGATGTTTAATACGAATCATAATTACCAGTACAACAAGTGACTTCAATTTTTCAACCAAATTTAGGTCAAATAAAGGGTACGATGGAGTATTTGTCCTTGTGGATCATTTCAGAAGGGCTTTGATTCGATGTGACTCCGCTGGTTTTTACCTGAAATTGATTGTTCCACAGAAAGCTTACACAATTTGCTACCAGATGGCGCCATTAACTGGGATTCATCGAAAAAGTGACTTAGGTCGTTTTCCCCCTGGACTCTTCATATGTCTCGACAACAGCTGATTAGAAAGGGAAACCTGGACGCTGCCCAAACTTGACAGACCGGGGGACACTGTGACAACATAATACGTCGACAGGGTAGCTAAACAGGGTAATAATATATATCTAGCAAGCAGAAGGGAGAGAGAGAGAGAGAAATGGGGTTTAACGTCCACTCGACACAACTAGGTCATTTCGGGACTTACATATATGGTTTAATTTTATTTCAATAATTCGCTTGCGCGTAGGGGTCTTTAGCAGTGGGAGGAAACCGAAGTGCCCGGAGGAAACCCACGAGGTTGAGAAGGCGCCCCTATCTCCATGCCACATACGCTCACATCAGGGCTCGAAACCACAGCCGCAAGCCAGAGGTGACCGGCGAGCAAGAGGTCGAAGCGCGGCACTCTTGACCACTAGGCCAGGATAGAGATTTTATGCTATTTTATGGTTATTCTAAAACACTGTACGCTTGTAAATATATACTAATGCAAAAACTGGAATGATTCAGCTATGAATTGGCACATATGGTCTCTGGATTGAAACTAAGTGACAATGCGCCTGACAGGCAGCTTGTTTTTTTGCTCTATAAAGATAGTGATTTTTATTGACAATTATTAGATTTTTCAACTTGAAAATTACTGACATACAGTATTATGTGTTTCTAGATAGCTTGAATGGAAAATTTTAACATTGCAATATCCGGATTACCGGTATACATACAATCTGTTTCACAGAGAATTACTTACGAATTATCTCTGTAACAGATGACTGTCCACAACACGTGCGTTGACTGCACGTGGCGTCAGTCATTGGCTCAACGGCTCGTGCAATGTTTACATAACACCCAACTGCTTCGGGCAAAATGATGCATTGTACTCATTTTAATACCCATTTACACTAAATAGGAAATATTTTTTAACTACAAATACTTCAAACGTTTTTATTTATTTTTCTTTCACCTCAAAAAAATCTTTGAGATTTTAATTTGTCGGAGTAAAAAAGTTAATATGCCGAACTCATTAAGTCTCGTCGATGTCATTCTTATCAGTGATTGTAGCGGCCATGCGAATATTCACTGCGGGATCAGTTTGCTGCTTCGCCCCGAAATTCGTTAACCATATCATAACTATGTAACCATTCACATTATTTTGTTAAAGACAGAATTCTGCTGAATCTATGATATAGGAATTAGCACTAGCTGCAATGGGTGATAACGGTTTAGAAATATATTATGCTGCGTTATAGTACACTGATCCACGAGAAAATGTTAAAAGTCTAATTTTGATAGGGTCTTTGTGGCGTTGGATGGGATTTGTTTAAATTCTCATAGGGTTGTTTATCTATTTCATTATTGTCGCGAAGGGTTTTTAATGTAGATTTCAGTTGTCTGTCTAGTTTGTCTGTAGGGTCCCTTTTAAATAGTTTGTAGGTTGAATTGTCTGATAAAGTGTTGTTAACTAGTTCATTCAGGTTACTGGTGTCAATTAGTACTGTGGCTTTACCTTTGTCAGCTGCTACTATTGATACATCTTTACTTTCCTTTAATTCTTTGATTGCTCTGGTTTCCTCTTTGGTTAGGTTAGGTTTGGTTATAGCTGGTTTCTCTAGAATCTTTTTGATTTGGTGTCTGATATAATCTATTTTACCATTCGGGGCTAGTTGCTGAAGACTTTATCTATGTTCGAGATGAACGTTTTAATTGGCAGTTTGCTGCTGGATGGCGATGGTATAAATTTAAGTCCTTTCGATAGGAGTTGTATCCGCTACACATAAATCCGGTGACACATTAGATTGGATTATTTCAAGACATTCTGATAATATAGTTAAGGATGTTTTCCTCATCTTATTTGAACTTCTTTTCCCTAAACCCTCCAATGCAACTACCATCCATTGTCGAAATATCAAAAAGTTATGTAGAGACGATTTTCAATCTGATCTTAAAAATTCTGTGCTCCTTACTGATCCTCCAGAATATGTGGATGACTTGGTAGATCTCTTTAATGTAACCCTCAAAATGTTATTAGTCAAACATGCTCCTGCTTCAGTGAAACAAATCAAACCCAAACCAGCGGAAGTGGCGACAGTCCAAACTTGAAGTTCACCGACAGATCTACAATGAAGTCCGAAATGACACAAACCTACAGCACTGTGTCCCTCAAGGATCCGTCTTGGGCCCCATCTTATTTACGCTGTATACTAGTCAACCTGGGCAGATCATAACAAACTTTAGTATTTCCCATCATATGTATGCCGATGATACCTAGTTACTTGATAGTTTTTCCGCCACAAATCAATCCAATAATCTTCTTAAGAACATTGAAACATGTATCCCAAGTATAAAATCATGGATGTCTTTTAACAAGTTAAAACTAAATGACGATAAAACGAAAGTTATTCAAGTAGGAAATTCTTTGATCAAACTCTCTAGTAAAGTAAAAAATCTTGAAGTTTATTTAGATAGTAACAACAGCATAAATAGTCTTGTGAAATATCTTACTAAAACATACTACTATCATATCAAGAACATTAGTAGTATTAGTCATCGTCTCACAACTGAAGCCACAGCTACACTCGCTCGCTCGCTAATTTTGTTACGACTAGACTATTGTAACAGTCTCCCCCTCGGCGTCCCACAGAACAATCTAATTAAAATATAGATCTATATTTCGTTTCGTTTTTTATACTTTCGATGGCCTACACTCATGTAGATCTAACTAGTTATAGTGGACGCTCACGTTCTATGACGTCAGGTATCAAGCACGGGACATTTGACCCGATAACGTCAGTCATTCGATTAACCAATTAGCGATCGCCATGCTTTTCAAAATCCACTTGTGTTTTGTTATGATTTCTATCCGCTGGTGTTAGTATAGACGTCGTTGGCTGGTAATATCTACCCACAGTTCCACGCATGAAAAGGTCAAACGGTCGATTCGACAGACCATTTGATTGGCTGACCCCTCATTTCAGGCAGAACGCCAGTTAAATAACAAGTCCTCCAGATCCAAGAGTAGTGAAGACAAGTAAAAACGAAATTTTGAACTATAAAAAACGAAACGAAATTGGATCTGTGTTTTAATCAGATTGCCCACAGAATTATTACAAAGGCTGCAAAAAATTCAAAATTTAGCGACTCGTCTAGTCATAAAAATTTCCGTTAAATCCAGTATAACCCCTGCTTTAAAATCGCTTCAATGGCTCCGTATCGCTGAATGAATTGACTTTAAAATTCTATCTATTGCGTATCGTTGTTTAAACGGAACTGGTCCCGCATACTTTGAATGGTATTTTCAGACTTTACCAACCACCAAGAAACCTTAGATCTCAGTCTCAACTTAACTTAGTTGTGCCTACATGGAAATTAAAATCATTTGGATTCAAGTCCTTGGAAGCTGCAATTAAGTGAAATTCACTAACCGTATCTCTCAAATCTGCCCCGTCACTAACAAAATCTAAATCACGTTTAAAGACACACCTGTTTGACAGTTCATACAGATAAACTTAGTTTTGTTAGCGGTTTGAAAAGACACTTTGTTCTGGAGTTTAGAGCAATATAAAAATCCTTATTATTATTATATTGCACATGGAAAAGATCCCGTGGTGGCACAAAACTTAATATTTATGGGGGATGGGATGGGAGGAGTTGCCTTTGAGAAATGTTTGTGTGGAATTCCCATGCGCGTAGGGGAGGAAACCGGAGGACCGGGAGACAATTCGCGAGGTTGGACAGGCGATCCTACTCATTTTCAGTAATGTCACGTACAAGCGGAAAAAAGAAACCACACCACTTGACCCAAATGCCACTTGGCTTTATGGGCGCCTCGCCAAATATTGCTGCTCCGCATTATGAATCACACGATAAACACCGCAACATGATTGATGGGGCACCCAAAACGGCGTGATCTGTCATGTGCCTTAACCCGGAAATTCAAACAAGTCGCACTCTTACCGATTCTGAACTTTTCGTTTTTCTCATAAAGGATTATAAATACGCTAAATTCGTCTTCCTTCCTTCATATTTTTATAATACGCCAATATCACAGATTCAGCATCAAAATGGAAATTTGCCGTCATTTTTCATGGTTTCTTCTCAGGTGTAAACCATACTTTCCAAAATTTTCTCTGGGGAGAGCACCCCGGGCCCTTATTCGAAGGTACATCGGCGATCTACAGACATGATGATTTAAAAAGCAAGACAGAAGTGAAATGAAATGAAAATTAGACTTGAGTGTTCTTCTTCGTCGGTCTGCTATCACCTTCCCGGCCCTCCCTCCAGCCCAAACTAAATTAAGTGATAAATGATAGAAAGAGAGATTGATTTTTTCTTACTGTCGATTTGAAAGTAAATGGTGGTATCCCCGCGCTTGCTTGATGCCATTCTCTCCCGGGCCTGTCATAAGCATGGTAGGATTTTTTTTGTACGCGATTTTGAACTGAGCTCTCTTACTGTGAAGTTTATCTGTGTATTGAAAAGTTGTATTCCTTGATAATAAATATTTAAATCTACTCACCATTTCGATTTAATGAAATTTAATGTATCTGTTGCGATGTTGACGTGCGATATTCTTTAAACTGAATACCTTTTAAAACCGGTTTCACCTTTTTATTTGAAAAAAGCTGATGCGTTTGACCGACCTTGAACGACAATAATTTGTTTTTATTTAAAGCCTGGTTTCTCGAGGTTTGGGTCGTGGAGTACTTTTCGTGGGGTCATGACGGAAACTTGAAAAAAAGCTATATTTTCATGAAAAAGATAAATCTGCGATACACCTCTAAGTACCACATTGCCAATCGTCTTCCTCTCTAACGCTCACGATTTGTTTCCTCCGTCCCTCATTACAACATTTTGATCTGTAAATAACGATGATGTTTCATTAGTTGACTCACACTGATTAGCAATGAATATTCGCTAGGTTCTCTGTGAAACAGATTGTAGTTGACTCTGTTCTTCGAGAGGTCGCGATCAGATGGCGGTTTATTACGGAAGCCCATAAGGGTCAACCAAATGAAAAAAAAAATTCTTACTATCTTGTAATTACAAGATAGTCTATCTTGTTATTACAAGATAGCTATCTTGTTATTACAAGATAGTCTAAGATAACCTATCTTGTAATTACAAGATAGACTATCTTGTTATTACAAGATAGCTATCTTGTAATTACAAGATACCGAGATGCCCATGAGTGACAATTTAAAGGTCATCATACACCGATTGCATGCTCCCATAAATACCATTGACTTCATACACCCACCAACTACATATTTATATCATGACTCATCAATTTTAATGCGCTCTTTGAAGCCACAGAACGCTATTTCTATTTTTCGGAAAACTTCTTTAAATTTTGATTTTTGGAAAGTAAGTAAGGAAAAGGATATTCGGAAAAATGGACCCTCCCTCAATGAAATGAGCTGACTGACATAGCGTCTAAAAGCAGTTTATTCATAGCTTGTGGTATCTCCTGACGAATACAATGTTTTGAGAGGGATTTGAAGCAAACGTTTGATAGATTAATTAGTTTGAATATATTTTTAGCCCAAATATATCATCAAATCACACAGTTTGTACACAGGGAAGGTATCTTTAAGGAGAACATGAAATCAATGTATCATAAATGATATTAATGAGGGAATGAAGTTAATGAGAGTATGAATAGTATTTAATTAGGGCACAACCAGGTGATGCCGATCCCGTGACATACAAAAGTACTTCGTTGGGCTGGAGGGTTGGATGGTCGATTTGTTAGCACGTGCGTGCTTTATCTTAAAAGCCTGTCATTGAGTCAACTGGCGTGGTTTCGAATCCCCGTTTGTACGTGACAAGGAGAAGGATCGCCTGTCCAACCTCGCCTGTCCTCCGGTTTCCTCCAACTGCTAAAGAGAGTGTGGGGGGTAACGTCCACTCGACACAAACTAGGTCATTTCGGGACTAACATATGGTTTAATTTTATTTCAATAATCGCTTGCGCATATGGATCTTTAGCAGTTGGAGGAAAGCGGAGGACCCGGAGAAAACCCACGATGTTGGACAGGCGACACTACTCCTTGTCGCGTACAACGGGCGATTCGAAGTCACGCCAGTTGACTCAATGACAGGCTTTACAATACAGTGAGCACGTGCTAACAAATCGACCTGCCAACCCTCCAGCTCAACGAAGTATTATTGTACGTTACGGGATCGGCATCATCAGGTTGTCACAAAGGCGTTTTATAGCTGAGGCGCTGGAGGCGCCAGCCTCCTCGCGAAAAAAAATCAAAAAAGGTGGAACAAATAAAACAGGAGAAAAATGCTAAAACCGATGAGAAAAATGAAATGTACCCTAGTTAGGGAGGGCCCTAAAGCCAGACAAAAGGGCCCCTTGTCAGACAAAAGGGCCCCTCTTTCCAAGGGAAAGGGCACCCGTGACCGAGTCAATCGTTTTCTTTACACTGTTACTGTCGTATCCACTACTGAATGAGAATGCATTGCATTGCACTGGTATGAAAATCCTCAATCAAGACACCCCCCCCCCTCAACCCCCGCGAAAGAGGGCCCTCAAAATAGTATAGCCTCCGCCATGATAAACCTTAAAACGCCCCTGGGTTGTCAGTCCTCCGGTTTCCTCCAACTGCTAAACAGAGATGGGGATGTGGTTTCACGTCCACTCGACACAAACTAGGTCATTTCGGGACTAACATATGGTTTAATTTTATTTCAATAATGCACTTGCGCGTAGGGGTCTTTAGCAGTGAGAGGAAAGATGAGGACACGGAGAAAAACCACGATGTTGGACAGGCGACCCTACTCCTTGTCACGTACAACGGGTGATTCGAAAGCACGCCGGTTGACTCAATGACAGGCTTTATGATACAGCGCGCACGTGCTAACCATTCGCCATCCAACCCCACCCCACTACTAAAGACCCCTGCGCGCAAACAAATTATTGACATTAAATTAAACCATATGTTATGACCTAGTTTGTGTCGAGTAGACGTTATACCCCATCCCCCCTCCCCCTCCCCCTTCTCTCTCTATCTCTCTCTCTCTCTCCCACACACACACTTCTTTGGCCTATAACTATCCAATAAATCAGTGTGGGACGACCTTGAAATAAATTAGTTTTTTTTCATCTGATTGACCCTAACGGGCTTCTCCGTATCTTGTAATACAAGAAAACTAATTTGGCTATCTTGTAATTACAAGATAGGCTATCTTGTAAATACAAGATAGTCAGAATATTTTTTTTTTCATTTGATTGACCCATATGGGCTTTGGCTATCTTGTAATTACAAGATAGTCAGAATATTTTTTTTTTCATTTGATTGACCCTTATGGGCTTCCGTAGTTTATGGAATGAAGTCGCAACAAACAAAAGTTTGAAACCATTGATTTAAAGGGATATAGACATTATGTTTACAGCTCTGCTGTCTTTAATGGATTCAATTTGGCAATTTACGAAAGCCCATAAGGGTCAATCAAATGAAAAAAAAAATATTCTGACTATCTTGTAATTACAAGATAGCCAAAGCCCAAGGTCGTCCCACACTGATTTATCGGATAGTTATAGGCCAAAGAAGTGTGTGGGGAGAGGGAGAGAGAGAGAGAGAGAGAGAGAGAGAGAGAGAGAGGAGAGAGAGAGAGAGAGAGAGAGAGAGAGAGAGAGAGAGAGAGAGAGAGAGAGAGAGAGAGAGAGAGAGAGAGAGAGAGAGAGAGAAGGGGGAGGGAGAGGGGGAATGGGGTTTAACGTCTACTTGACACAAACTAGGTCATTGTGTCGAGTAGATAGGTTATCTTAGACTATCTTGTAATAACAAGATAGCTATCTTGTAATAACAAGATAGACTATCTTGTACAAGATAGTAAGAATTTTTTTTTTCATTTGATTGACCCTTATGGGCTTCCGTAGCAATTTGACAATGGGACGAAAGCTGACGATGTGATTTATTAATTCCCGCTAACATTAATTGCTGGCTAGTAGGGGCTTGCTTGAGCTTCCAACTATCAGCCCTATATATAGTTTATATAGTGTACATGCTAATCTGCATCAACCGGATAGTTATCAATGTGCTATAAGATAAATTTTGCCCAGGTAGCGGTGTTTTAACCTAGTATTCGGCGAATTCAAACGGTTAGGAAATTTCAAAAATGAAATGAAATGAAAAGGGGTTTAACTCTCCTAATCTGGGCTAATGAAGACGGGCATTGTGCTAAAGGGAAATTTTGCCCGCGCAGTGGCGCTACGGCCTACTTTTATTGAATTCCAACTGCTAAGGGATCTTTTACGTGCACGCCAATGTATACACGGGACCACGGTTTCCGACCCATCCCAACGACTAGACAGTTGTCCTTGTCAGGCCCTCCGTCCTGCATCACTGACAAGAGGAAACGACGCCGGAAAATCTTGATGAACTTTTTCGGCCAATGCAGGGATCGAACACCCGACCTCCAGGCTAGCGAGCCAACGTCTTATCCATTTAGTCACATGATCCCCAGGAGATTTCAACTGTTATGGGTTATGTTACGAGATACCAACGTGTAGACCGACACGGGACCCGCATCACTGACAATGGGATCGATGCCGAAAAATCCCGAGGAACTTTCTCGACTTACACTGGGATCGAACCCAAGACCCGCTGTTTAACGAGCCAACGCCTTACTTAATTAACCGCCGTGCCCCCCACAAGTTATCATGGAGATATGTATTAAGGTTATTTAACATTTAATCAAGAAAACAAGCTCAAAATATATACAGTACCCCCCCCCCCCCCCCACCCGGCTTGGATTCAATCGGATTAAACCCGACACTTTTATTGTGCCATATAATTTTATATTGCCGCCATAAACAAGTTGTTTTTCGTTATTTTTCACTTGAAATATAATTGAAGTTACTAGCAATGGCGGACTTGATGGCAGTTGGCGGGATAAACCTGACATGACCAAAAAAAATTCGGGTGTGAATACAACAACTTCAAAGTGGTCAAACATAGCCTGCTTATGGTTGACTCGAATTCCAATCAACTAATCAATCGTTTACAGCATACGCATTTTCCAGCTATTACAGCGAGGTTTGGGAGCTTCGCCTTCCCGGGGAAATTTTTGGAAAGTTTAACGGCCACAAATGCTCTTTTCTGCTATTCTAGCCCCTGAGCACAGCAACCCCAAAGTTGTCCAATGGATTTATCATGAACCGTATCCTACTCTATGCCGACCTGAATTCCACCCATCCTATCAGACTGGTCCAGCCGTATTCACTAACAATAATCGATGCCCGAAAAAAGTTGCCTAAAGTACATGTAGAGTGGCTCCAGACAAAATGTTTTAATCCATTGGAAATTCAGTACAAATTCGTGATACATGTATTCAAATAAAAGAAAAGTAAAATTAAGCGGGTTTTATTTATTAGATTTCGGGCACTTTATTTTGCCAACTTGATGAAATAGTTTTTCTTCATGGATGTCCGAATAGTTAGATTGCCCGAAAGTTAGGGGACAGCCCTCCCCCCCTTTCCCCCGAAACCGTACGCCTATGGTTACCAGATTTCGCAACGGTTCATCGCTCTCATCTTTCAGGCATGGTTGCACCTCTTATCATTTAATTATTATAAGGCTCCACGCGTGTTTTTTTTGTAATTTGCATAATGCATAGAAGTATTAAAAGCACGATGGCTACAATATATATTTTATCTTCTATTTTACCATAATAATACGATATTCTTTAAACTTCATGCCTTTTAAACCCAGTTTCACATTTTAATTTGAAAAAAGCTGACTGTTTCACCGACCTTGAACGACAATAATTTGTTTTTATTTAAAGGGATATTATAGCGTACCGGTATTTAAAAAAAATATTTTAAAATGTGATTGACACTAGTTATTACCATTTACACTAACTAAACACATTTAAATAAAATTGTGTTTCGCTTTCTGCACCAACCGGACAATTTTGCCCAGATATTCGCATTTTCGTCCACCATTCGGCGAATTCCAACTGTTCAGGGTTATTTTACGCGTGATTTGTAATTTGTTGATGCATAAAAGCACGATGGCCACAACATATATTTATTCCTTACTTATCTTCTATTTCAACATAATAATATTCTTTTAATTAAAGAAAAACTTACACGATACCTGCTGATCAGTGAAATTGAAATTTTGGCTCCAGAAGTGCAGTCTCGATCGATTTAATACATAATTTATTTTTAAAGGTTGGATTAGTTTATGTTTTTCAAATTATACAAAATTAGATTATGTTGACGTGAGGGTTTATAGTGTTTGGTAATTATTTGAAATACAACAGAATAACACACGAAAACTGGTCATATTTCCAACTTTGAGGGAACAAATAGATAGGTTTATATAACCGATGGGCCAAAATTTGAAAAGGGTTTTCTGCAAGTCCACCACTAAGATATTTTGAACATTAATATACATATATTTATGGTTCATCTGAATACGATAAAAAATCTTGGCCCCCGGAAGGTCCACAATCGTCATACGTACTTCACATTTTATGTAAAAGTCAGTGGCCAAAACCCGGGAATTTGCGCACCAATATTGAACTCCTCTAAAATCTTTTAATCCTTGACAAAAATTGTGGCCTCTACTGTAACTTACAGTTTGATTTGCATCAAAATCGAACTTGTATGCGATTAGTTTGTAATAACCATATTTGAACGTTAATCAATATCAAGTGACCTCAAGCTTTGTAGGTTATTTTCGTACCATCAGAGACAATAATCTAAGACATATTTTAAATTTCATCTAAACTGGATAAAAAAATTCAAATTATGCAAATATGTCAACACCTTATCAAATTTAGAGAATAAAATCATCAATCGTTTTTTTTTTGTTAGGTAATGATTATTTCTTCTGATCACGAGGGAAAGAGTGACATATTTTATAAGGCAGTATTTGGTCATATATAACGTAATGGATCACCTGTTTGGTGCTATCAGTTGTGTCAAGTAAACCTGTGCTGCATGATTAAGAAAATTGTTACAGTGTCATTAAAGTTATATTCCCGGGTACAAACTGGGTGATTTGATGATATATTAGAACTAAAAACATATTCAAACCAGTTAATTTATCATAATTTTTCTTCAAATTGTTCTCAAAATATTGTTATTGCCAAGTATTGTAGCAATATAGTCGTGGTGACATTGTTTTTAAAGATTATAGACAAGGAATGAGGAGATAAGATATAGTTTTATGTTTCTAACATATTCACATAATATGTAGTATGTACTAAATATCACTTAGAGTAAAATGGCATATTGTTTTATAAAAAGGGTAGTTTAGCCAAAACATAACTTGCTCTATATGTCAACAACATGATAATTAATATCTCATGGGAAATTTATCTAGTAAATTTCCATATGGCCATTTAAGCGTGGGTTTTGACGTCATTGGGCTCAATTAACCAATCTCTCTAATTATTTACATCATGTTTGACCAATTAGATAATTGAATGTCCAAAACCAGTTGATACAAAATTAGGATACTCGTGAGAATTCAGCAGACTTCAATTAGATTCCAGAGGGTTACCATCTAAGAGTCCTAGGCACCGCGAGGTGTCTAGGTTGAGAAGAGTTTAGTTAGTATTGACTATAATTGTAATATGTACTATGCTTGTATGTATACCTATGCTACATAAAAGGTAAAAACGAACTGTTGCATTGTTATAACTGAAGAAGACAAACGTCTTAAGAAAACAGCAAGAAGAAATACACAACGTGAAGGAGAAGCAAAGACAGATAGAGACAAATTCTAGACGATCACAAGGCTACGAAAATATGTAGCAAGGAAAGATGCATGGGTCATACGTAGGATGTGGCGACCGGTTTGTCAAAGGTCCGTTCTCCACGTCTGACAAAAAGACCCATGGTATTACAGTATACCCTGCTACAAAAATCTATCAAAAGAGGCCATGATTGCGTGGGGGGGGGGGGGTTACACCTCTCCGTACCTATAGCAACGCCGGTAGAATTCATTACATGCACAAGATGATGTTGTCTGTAATCGCTGACTATTTACTACAAATTATGGAATCCTAATTAAATTCTCGGTTTATCCACTGCCCGCGTCTTTTTCCGCGATTTTTATCCCAGAAAGTGTTGTACGTCTAACTCTTCATAATCATATATTCTTAATCGCCAGGCTGACTATTAAGGGAACCCTTACATTGTTGTCCTGTAAACGAGTGTTTTTCAGGGAATCCAGTATTGTTCTAGTAAGATTGGATATCTCTACTTTCCATATATACAGCAAAATTATCATACTTTTATAGTCAATAACCACCCGGTAAATACTTATCTGGGAACCCAATTTTAAGCTCTTGAGATGATAACATTTACTGGTATTGAATGAACAGGCACACGTGAGACGCCTTGGTGGACCATCCTACATGTGTCTAGAGTGTCCACAAACAATAATGGACAGGCAGGGGTAACAACAATATACGACCATATTTAAACAGCTGGTAGTAGAAATAAAAAACAAATAAAATCATATTGAGTTTTATTCAATAATTTGCTTTCAAATAAAATAATTGCATAGAGATTTCTCTTTTATATTTTGTTTTCTTTTTACACATTAAATTGACTATCATACAATTATACATATTTACATCTATGTTGAATATTACTCTACAAATTACTTTTCTTAGAAACCTATTCAGTCATGGAATCAATGTGATTACTTTGTTGAATGATATACATGACATTTTACCCCCAAAGTGTGTATTCTGGTGGTAAATGTAGATGGTACATGTAGCTAAATGTACATGTATACTCTTGCTGTTGCACATAATCGTTTACTTTCATCAAATAGACTGTCCGTATACGCTAAGTGATCAGGAATGATTCCTGTACAAAAACAAATATATGATCAATAGACATTATAAAAGTAATCTGGAACAGTTTCTTGGTATTTAAAAAATGTTTTTCAGACCACTGACACAAGAACAATGGAAATTGTTAGTCATATACATTAGGTGTTCAAAGAACAGTAAATATACCTATACCCTAACAAGAATATCACTTTTTAAATATTTTCAAAAGCAGAAATTTGACTAAAAATATGATTACAAGTGAAACTTCTTTAACATCATAATGCATGACATTCAGACCTTTAATAACTCAATATAAAAGATTAAAACGTGTGGCATTTTGAAACTAAAACGGTTTGAACTGTAACATCTTAAAACGTCTATGTATCAGCAATATATTGGCAGATTTCTCTCGCATACAATCTTATATGAACATCTGCAATGTAACTACATCTATAGTAAAATTACATCAAAATAAATACCGTACACAATCAAAAAGATTCTCCCAGAACCAACTGGTAGGTCAATAGCAATAATTGCAATGATATATACAATAAGTTATTGTCACTGAGAAGCTCTATTCAGATACATTGTACATGTACCTTACAGAGTATAACAGTTGGGTAACACCTTCACAGTGTACAATGACAAGATGCTAATAACACTATAAAACATCAAAACTATACACCACTGGGTTACCCCAGGACAGTTCATAGCACTGATATTTGTTTTCATATAATATTTGACCTTGAAACCCAGGAATCGCAGCTACAATACTGTTTTTCACTGAAGACCACATGCATACTTTATATTGCACTTGTCATTTATAATAAATCACAGGAAGTTAACATCTTTAAATTCCTGCTGAAAGTTTATATATTATAAGTACTCTGACAAGCATAAGATAGCCTCGATTGATTGACAAATTAATTATTTTACAGTATGTATTTATTACTTGCCTCACACTACAGCACGGCTAGTGAAATGAACAGCTGTAGTAAATTGTTTGGAATAAGCTGACAAGGTATGCTTTCAAATATTTATGGCATAACTTATCTTTTTTTTCTTAAATCAATCTGATTTCAACTTGTCGATACATGATCTGTCAAAGTACATCAGATCAAAGTACAACCCAATATGGAGAAATGAAAGGTCAAGAATGAATGAATCAATGAATAGAATTTGTACTAAGGTTAAAGTTATATTCCCGGGTACAAACTGGGTGATTTGATGATATATTAGAACTAAAAACATATTCAAACTAGTTATTTTATCATAATTTTGCTTCCAATCGTTCTCAAAACATTGTAATTGACGAGTATAGCCTGCTATAAAAAATCTATCGAAAGAGACCATGTTTGCGTCAGGCGAATACCCCTCGCCGTAACCAATGGCAACGGTGGCGGATGACAGGGGAGAATGCATTGCATACACAAGACGATGTTGTCTGTAAGCGCTGACTATTTACTACAAATATCGAATCCTAATTAAATTCTCGGATTATCCACTGCCCGCGTCTTTTTCCGTGATTTTTATCCCAGAAATTGTTGTACGTCTAACTCTTCATAAAATTTTTCAACATGTACACAAATCGCTCAGTTCGCGTGCAGCCTTCAACGCCAAGCGTGCAGGTACCCTTATTCGTCGGGTTGACTATTAAGGGAACCCCTTACATTTTTGTCCTGTATACGCTCCATGAGTGTTTTTCAGGGAATCCAGTATTTTTCTAGTAAGATTGGATATCTCTACTTTCCATATATACCAAAATTGTCATACTTTTATAGGCAATAACCACCCGATAAATACTTATCTGGGAACCCAACTTTAACTTAAAAACTAATACTAATAATTTAGACCTGCATCACAAAGTCTTAATAAAAATATTTCATATTCATGTTCAACGTTGTTTTAATCGTGACATAGGGTAGCTTACATGTATTTCTAGTCTTCATATTCACTGTTGTGATATGCAAAATTTTGGATTACTTTCTGGTATTTAAAAGTTTAGAAATTTCTTGAGACTGAACCCCTTTTTACATCATTTAAAAATTTGTCTATATATAAAAGATTTCAGGTAATGCAGTATACAATGTCATTGCCTTGTAGTAATTATAACAGCAACTTATCTATGTTCAACCATTTACTTTATCAAGTTGGCGATATTGTCTAACCATACATGTAATTAAATAGAACTGGACCTCTAACTATAGTTTTACCTAAATGTATCTTCAACTCATCTTTACCATCACAATATCAAAGAGCCAAATCAAAGACTAGATTTTCTGGGTGACTTTAGGACAAATTAGAAGAATTACCACATATATATATATATACATGTATGTTACTCTTATTTACAGACATGAGAGTGGTGAGAAGTGAAATTGGCTGAAAATTTTCAATGCTGCCAATGCCCCCCCCCCCCCAGAAAAATTTTGAAATTAAGGCATGGCTTTAAGCCATTTCAAGTGTTTGGAATTTTTGAGAAATAGAACTGACACTGGTAATAAGGGATAAGATTTTTACCGTAACATTTAATATGAAAAGTGGCAAGAATTAATCATTCATTTATGGCACTTAGGTACTGACTAAGGGGAAGTCAAGTTGCCGACAATAGCTAATAGTCAAACGGCACAGTGCAGCCTTCATGTGTTTTGAACTTTGACAATGACTAACGAGCTCGTGAATCCCCTTTCTCCGTACGACCGTAGTTAATTTCTTCATTACACCAAAGGCAACATGCTTTTCCCCGCAGTTCAATTTTACGCAGAAATTTACTCACGCAACCCTTTTTTCCCCCACTATCCTTCATCAATTCGACTTCCTTTTCAAGTCAGTACCATCTCCATTTCTTTTTAGATCCGCTATCTATCTCTCGCGCACGTGTTTCGTCAGTTCTGTTGATTATTGACAACGTACTTCATTTACATAATTATGAATAGAGAAAAGCGATGACCTCGTAGCGAGAATAACCGACATGTTTTAACCAATCAGAATGCCGTTTAGCTGATTACGGAAACTGACGACTTTAACCGAATCAAGCCAAATGTGAAGGGAAAGCCAATCAGATCATTGAAGAATTTTTCCGTCAGAAGTCGTCATGAGCGTGGCGTAGATAACTGAAGGGTGTCCGATCGAAGCGAAAGCTATTTGCTGGAGTTATGTTCGTTTTCATATGTTTTCATACTCCGATAATTTTTGTTTGGATAATTTTCACCTGGCTTTTTTTGGTTTGTAGTCGAATTTAGCAAAATCTCATGTCTGTATTTAACAAAACCAAAAACCTGATGGGTTATGTTGATAAGATGTGAAACCCCATTCTTTTAAATAATAAAATAGAAAATATCACACATAATATTAAAATATATAATAAAGGAGTAAAACCTCTGATTTGGACCAAAATAAAGTATTGAATTAGGTACATGTAACAAGCCCAATTTGATGTACATGTAACTTTAAATTCAGCAGATTCACTATTAATTCTACATGTAGTTACATTACTTTCCTTTAGAGGCAGTGGTATCTAAGCATAGCCGGTATGTGCAGAACTAAATTTCAAATAAAGACAGATACACACAAATCATATGGCTTAATCAAGTCATTAAAGAGGTCTGGTAATTTTAATACTAGATTATTCCCACTCGACTAAATATTGAATCTTTCCCTCTACTGTCACTCTCTGAGCAATCACATTAAATTTATCAGTTTGAGCCAGACGATCTTCTTTACCTAAATAGCTTCCTACTTTCGATTTTAGTTTATTTATATCAACTTGTGTGTTCTTCACTGCTTCAATCACTTCTGAACTCACAACATTTTCTACATGGGATGATTTTGATTTTCTTTTTCGTTTTCTAACATTGCTGTTAATGTCTAGATTAAATAACTGACGCTGGGAACGTCTGCGTTTTTGTCCTAAAATGAGGGGTGTCTCTAATTGATCGTCTAATTGATCACATGACGTACATGACATATTATCCACTTCTGATAATGACGTAGTCTCACATAATGATGCACTTTCGCTTAAAGATATTGATTCACATATATCTAATATTTTCTGCTGAAAGTATTTTTTCTGTTCCAATTCTGCGTTTTGTTCAAGTTCTGTTTTAAATGGGTGATTGGCACCTTCGAAATTATCTACATGAGGTATTATGTTATCCAATGAAAATTGTTTTAATCTTGTTGGTTTAGATCGAGATTTAGGTTCAGCACTAACAAATTTTTCAAACTCTGAGAAGAATGTGGTATGTATGGGACTTCCATCGTAGCCAGTATATGATTGGTTAAAACTATGACATTCAGACAATACATTCTGAAAAAGACAAAAAATATTAATAATAAACGTAAAGTTTTCTGGCAACAATAACAACTCTATGAGTTATATCTAGACATTACACGACACAAATTGTCAACAAATAATAATGCAAACTATGTCATCAACAAAAATAAGATACACAGACAAAATTTTGAAATTCAAGGATGAAATGGAGGTATAACTTCTCATCAACACTTTAGTAAGATCATTTTGAGCTAATATTAAGAAGTTAGAGAAAACCAAGGTATCTAAAGAAAACACCCAAACATTTCAAGTACAAACCTCTTGACTTGACTTGCCAAAACAACAGGCCTTATTCTAGACAGCGCCTGTGTTACACCACTTTGTCATTACTTGTCTAAGTCTAAGAAAAGGGCAAGATTTAAATCCTCAAAAAACCCCAGAAAATATTACCTTGGTGGTAGCTTCTTGTAAGAGTTTCTTGGCTTTCTCACTTTTAAACACAATAGAATCATCAATATCTAGTCCATTCTTACGATATCGTAGAGGTATAGGTGAATTACTGTAATAATAATCCATATAAAAATTTTCACTGAAGATATACATAAACCAGAGTTTGTTCAGCAACTGGAGTTCTGTAATGACTATATTTGTCACGATGAAATGGTGATTTAACATCTTGTCCTTATCAAACTTATAGTATGGTTTACTAATTTGAGAATAAAAAAAGAGGTTGCCATGCCAGATACACCACTATATTGCAAGAGATGGACAGAAAACAAGCTAAGAAAAGCGATTTTTTGTACAATCTGGGGACATAATCCAGAAAGTTAGGATCCAATATGAACATTGACCAGTTTGTCTTCTTACATAGAAGCATATGATTTAGTTTTTAATTAATTCTAAATTTTTTTTTAGTTTAACTTTCAATTTCGGGAGGGGGGGGGGGCTGATTTTGCAACATTGAGAAAGCCTTATGGTCAAACATAAACTGCCCTTGCAATATCATAAATGTTTCGTTAATATGTTATCATTCTTTTACCATTGAATAGGAACAAATGTTTTAGTTTTTTTCCCCTTCATCTGTAAATTAGCCATGACATCATCAGTAATAGGTCCATCTATTGGCAATATTATGGTTGGAGCAGGCGGAGGTATCCTCACTCGTAAACCCCACAGTGTTGATTTTTTTCTAATTTCTCTACCAGAACAAAACCTTGAAATATAAATTGTTTTATAATCACTATTTACAATATTCCAACAGCACTCTTTGTGCATATGCGATTCACCATGCTAAGCGGATCACTAGTATTTCAAGGCCCTTTACCAACAAAATAATTCACATAAACTTCTCTGCAAACTAAATTTTATTTCTAAAATTTACAAGCAAAACATGCAGACCATTTTTGAAGATCAGCTTGAATTTTATCAGATTGTCTGCTTGCCTGCACCACCACCCCCCTTTTAAATAGAATAGCCCTAATTAAAGCCTACCTTGTTTTATGATGTTGACATATTTCTGTTATTTTATGTTGAACTTGCTGCATGGAACCAACATCTAGCTGAATAACATTAACTTATTTATCAAGCACAATTTAATATCAACTATGAATAGATACCCTAACAAAGAAATGTTTTCAATAATTTTGGCCAGTTAACAATTTGTGTTTCAAACTACAAGTTTGCTATTTATATTTCCGTACCAGGAAGTCAGTTTTTAAGTGCACACAACCCAGGTTTTGGCAAAACCCAGTCTATCAGAACTATCTAGTATTTCAACTTTGAGACCTCACTTTAACATACATTATGCAAGAGCTAAATCTGCCGAATGTAGGTCTTTGTTTAGGCCTGAATGACTATAAATTAAACACTGATCAACTGATCCAAGCCATAATCAAATCTCGATGGCACTAGATTTCTCTGATTTTAAATAGATTAGAACCGGTTCAGCCATATCTTGATTAATTTAAAGATAGATTGCCAGGCAACGAAACATACACCCACAGCAGCTAAATCGTCCGGGCAGTCAACAAAAGTTGTCACATATTTTTACTTTTTTCGGTAATGAAACATTTATAACACACAGAAATCTGAATATGATTAACAACTCAAAAAGTAATTATCAGAAAATCATTAGAATTTGTTTGGTTTTTATAAAGTTCTGCCCCATGCTAACCCTTAGTATACGAAACATTTAAAATCATAGATTTAGCTGTTCAGTTATCAAAATTCATTGAATATCAATACACTTGTTCGTCTCAAGACCTTATGTGTATCAATCTGAAGAAATTGGATGACAAGTTTGGCCTCTAGAGTGTTACAAAAATTTTTTCAAAGTGATCAAGGGAACTCAGGCAGTAATTATCGGAATACGCTGAAAATCAACAGGCTTCTTCGTCTCATGACTTTAAATTTAAAGTCAATCGGATATTAACTATAGCCTGTAGAGCGTCCACAAGCAATTGTGGATGCTGGACCGATGGACGGACGGGGGCGACTACAATATACGACCACATTTCAATGTGGGCAAATAAAAATGGAGGAGTGAGACTTGTTAGTATTGTTATTTTGTGGTCTGAACCCTCTCATTCTTTTGTAATAGAGTTATCTATATATTGTTAAAGGTCAAGGTTGTTTTAATAAATATGGCGGTCAAGATTAGTTGTTTTTAATATCTGAGTGGGAGTTTTCATGGTAGCAGAGCGTGGTTTTGCGAAAACATGCACTTAACTTATTGTAGTTGGCAGTAAAAGTGATAGTGCTTGTGTTGAGGTTATTTAATAGATGATAGAAGTGAAGATTTAGTGAATTTTACGAAATATTCCAGAACTTTTTCGGTGGCGTTTTTGGCGGGAAAACGAAGAGACCAAGGCGATTATGGCGACAAATAATAGTGGAAATCAGCGTGGGAATGACTATAGAACTCCACCGGCCTTTACAAGCACAAAACCCTATAATAGGTGGGTGGATGAAGTAAAAGTTTGGCAGATTGTTACTGAGCTAGCAAAAACAAAACAAGGCTCTGCGATAGCTCTGTCTTTACCTGAAGATGTTGGTTCAGTAAGAGATAAAGTGTTTAGTGAGTTAGGTGTTGACAAATTAGATAAAGATGATGGTGTAGAAGTTTTGATTCGGTTTTTGGATGGTATATACAAGAAAGATAATTTATCAGAAGCATATGAAGTGTATACCACATTTGATAGATATAAAAAAGCACCCACAATATACATGGAGGACTATATTAGTGAGTTTGAAAAACTGTATAATAAATCTGTGAAGTATAATATGAGATTGCCCCAAGCAGTGTTAGCTTTCAAAGTTTTAGATGGTGCTGGCTTAAATCATAGAGACAGGCAGTTGACATTAACAGGTGTAGATTATTCACAGGGTGACACTTTGTTTTCTCAAATGAATTCTTCCCTTAAGAAATTTTTTGGTAAACAATCTATGCCTGATAACTCAAATATTTCTACTGGTATAAAATTTGAACCAACATTTATGAGTGAGAGTGAAGCATTCTATACTCAAAATAGATGGAACAATTACGGAAACAGATCATTTAATACACGTTTTCAAGGATCACGAGGTCGTGGATCATACAGTGCAAGAGGCTTCCAACAAAACAGACCGAGCTTCACTGGAAATAATCTACAGAATAATGGCTCTCCTAGTAAGCCCAGACGAAACTCAAATCCATTAGGATCTGATGGACACCCAATGAAATGTAAAATATGTGAGTCAATTTTCCATTTTGCTCGGTCCTGTCCAGATTCATACGAAAATATGGAAAGAAAGGTTTATGAAAATTCAACAACACAAGAAGGAGTGCTTTTTACTGGAGGAGCTAAACACGAACAAATAGTTTTATTGACTGAATCTATAAACTCTGCTTTATTAGACAGTGCCTGCAGTTCAACGGTTACAGGAAGGCAATGGATGAATTGTTATTTGGACAGTTTGGATGATCGTCATTTAAGTAAAGTGACTAAATCACATAGTGAAACTATTTTTAAATTTGGTGGTGGCAGAAAATTAAAATCACAAGAAAAGATAACTTTTCCATGCGAATTAGGTGGTAAACAATGTATGTTAACAACAGATGTAGTTGACAGTGATATTCCACTACTATTAGGCAAGCCAGACATGAAGGCGGCAAAAGTTGTTATGGATTTAGAAAATGATCGCGCATCTATAAATGGAACCAATATTGAACTTCAATGTACATCTTCAGGACATTACTGTGTACCTCTTCAAATTAGTGAAGTTTCCAATGATGAAAATTCAGTTTACTACACTCTTGCGGATAAATCACCGGAAGAGCAAAAGAAAATTATTCTTAAGCTTCACAAACAATTTGCTCATCCATCTAGTCAGAGATTAGGAATGTTACTTCATGATGCTGGTGTAAACAGTTGTGATGATTTGGTGGGTCAAGTAAAAGATGAATGTAATGTCTGTAAAAAGTTTTCAACTGTAAAACCTAGACCAGTGGTTAGTTTACCTATGGCTTCTAATTTTAATGATGTTCTTGCAATGGATCTAAAACTGTGGAAAAATGGAATCTATTTCTTACATCTAATAGATTTGGCCACAAGGTTCAGTCTTGCTGCTGTAATAAGAGATAAAAATCCTTCAACTATTATAAATAAAGTTATGTTATTGTGGATAGGCAGTGGATTTGGTGTCCCAAAGAAAATATTAACAGATAATGGTGGAGAGTTCGCGAATGCTGAATTTAGAGACATGTCTGAAAACCTGAATATAGAAGTTTGTAATTCTGCTGCTTATAGTCCCTGGCAGAATGGTGTTTGCGAGCGCAATCATGCAGTCGTGGATGACTGTGTTGAGAAAATAATAGCTGACAATCCCAATATTGATTTAGAACTAGCTTTAGTGTGGGCAATTCATGCTAAAAACTCTCTTCATATGGTTTACGGTTACAGCCCATTTCAGTTAGTGTTTGGAAGTAACCCCAACCTACCCTCTGTGCTGCAAGATAAACCCCCAGCACTAGAGGGGAAGACAATCTCAGAAATTTTCTCGAATCATTTAAATGCATTGCATTTAGCGAGGAAGTCATTTATTCAAGCGGAATCGTCAGAACGCATCAGAAGAGCTTTACGGCGACAAATACGTTCAAGTGGAGAATCATTACAAACTGGTGATGCTGTTTATTATCGCAGAGACAATCAATGGAAAGGTCCTGGTAAAATTCTTGGTAGGGATGGAAAGGTTATATTTATTCGTCATGGTAGCATTTATATCCGTGCATCTCCCTGTCATATCATCAGAATAGCGGATGAGTTTAAAACTGATAAGTCTGCCAGCGATATTGATGATGCTGATGACATACATGTAGCAACAGAAACCCATCTTAATCATAGCCAAAATGACAGTGTAATACATGTAGATTCAATAGAAAAGGATTCTTCAAATGACAGTGTAACAGATTCCATAGAGAATGATTCTTCAAATGACAGTGTTATACATTTAGATCAAACTGAAGAAAAAGATTCTTCAAATGTTAAATTACCGAAGATTAAAGATACTATACGATATTTACCGGCAGGAGATGACAAGGAATGGGTGGAATGCACAGTTGTGAGTAGAGCTGGTAAAGTTCATGGTAAAAATCGTTACTGGTTAAATATTCAGAACAAGACTGATTCTTCTATTAGTGCTGTAGATTTTGAGAAAGGTGTTCAAATATGGGAATCTGTTATTCCTAACATTAATAATAGCAATCCATCTGATTGTGAGAACTCTCTATCAAGAAAAGAAGAGTGGGTGAACACTCACAATCAGGCAGAAGAAGTTAATAGTGTTTTTGTACCAACTGCTAGACATGATGAACATCAATGTCTAGAACTTGAAAACTGGAAATCGTTTAACGTATATGAAAGTGTGCCAGATCGCGGACAGCCTTTTATTTCGACACGTTGGGTTATAACCGAGAAGACATCAGAAAACAACAGTAAAATTGCTAAAGCTAGGTTAGTTGCTCGTGGCTTTGAGGAGGTTGAGAACATTCAGTGTGATTCCCCAACAGCTGGAAAAGATACATTGCGCATTTTTCTAGCTCTGAGTGCATGTTTATCATGGAAGTGTCAGACAATTGATATAAAAGCAGCATTTCTGCAAGGCAATGATATTGAACGCGATGTATTTTTAAAACCTCCGTCAGAAGCAAATGCTGACAACGAACTTTGGAAGCTTAAGAAATGTGTTTATGGGTTAAATGATGCCTCACGTATATGGTATTTTAGTGTTCGAGGTGAATTAATCAAACTTAAACATACATTATGGGAGAGCAAAAACAGACTTTTGTCGGTCTTCCTTTGGGCCTCAGAAGTCATAGAAATTATAAATTAGATCTTTATTTAAACAACAAGCCTAAAATGAACTATGTAGACCCACGGATGGCTTGGATTGGGCTCGGATTAAAACAGGATTTCGTTGACTGATTTAATCACTATGGCGTCGTGGGCGGGGCTTCTCCGTGACGTTGACGTCATCATACTTCCGGACTGTTTTCAATTCGTCTGCTAAGGGAGTCGCTTAGGCCTACCTGAAGTACAAAAGAGTACACGCAGGCAACGCAAGAAGTCGGCTATTTATTATAATTTATTTACAATACTGCCTCGTTGATTTGGTCCATTCCTTTCAAACTTTAATATCCTATCGCAGACTTTCTCTTCTTATCTATATATTAAAATCTTAATTCTAATTTATAGTAAAAAATAAATGTATACGAATTGAATTGCAGTCCTGTCTCAAATCGAATACGCTATCAGTACTAGTCATTGTAAACATTACTTGATAATCGAGACTATATAGGTGGAGTTAACGCCTGTCAATCAACAATCGGCCATAATGGAAAAAGGGTGTCGATAAATTTAACCCCCATTTCTAGTAAAAAATTATAGTGGTAACAACTTTGTTCAGGATAAAGTAATTTGACTGAAATTTTCAATATATTCTTGTTTCAGCATCTATTTTTGAACTGTTATAGCCAGAATGGCTAACTCCTTGTAAAAATCTCCCATAATGTATCTTTAAATGTAAACAATCTGATATTGATCCTTCTTTATTTTATTATTATCATGATCAGAAATTGAATGGTTTATTTTTAATGCATGTTGATGATTTCCTTTGGTCTGGTAATAATTGTTTTGAAAATAATGTTATAGATGTGTTACGTTTAAAATTTAAGATTGGTAAACAAGCAGAAGGCGCATTTCGTTATATCGGACTTGAATTGAATCAAAATAGTGAAGAAATAACTCTTGATCAGTTTTCATACATAAACAATATAGTTTCAATTCCAATTAGTTATAATCGATCATCACAAAAATTTGAGACACTTAATAGTATCGAGACAACTCAACTTCGTAGTGTTATAGGACAAATCAATTGGGTTGCCAATCAGACGCGACCTGATGTCTGTTTTGAAGTTTTACAGTTGAGTACCGCTTTAAAGGATCCACAAGTTAATGACATTCTTCATGCTAATAAAGTAGTGAAGAAATTAAAAACTGACTCTTGCTATTTAAAATTTCCAAATTTGGGATTAGTAAATGACCTACACTTGGTTTTGTTTTGTGATGCATCCTATGCCAATTTAAAAGATGGAACATCAAGTGCATGTGGTTTTGTTGTCTTCCTAGTGGGCCCAGGAAATAAGTCATGTCCACTAGCATGGAAATCATGTAAAATTCGCCGTGTAGTCAAGAGTTCGCTTGCAGCAGAAACTCTTTCAATGGTTGAAGGACTTGATACAGTAATATATTTACGGCACCTGATAAGTGAAATTTTGTTCTGTGGAAATAACTCTTCTATTCCTATCTTCACATATACTGACAATAAATCATTATACGAAAACATTCATTCCACTAAAGTCGTAGCTGAGAAAAGGCTACGTATAGACATAGCTAGTATTAAACAAATGGTGCAACAAGGTGAAATATCACAGATCATGTGGATAGACAGTTGTCATCAGATTTCTGACGCTTTAACTAAGCATGGTGCTTCTTGTGTTAAATTAACTGAAACATTCAGAAACGGACACTTAAGTATTTTATTGGACAAATGAACAACTCTCTGTAATTAATGTTTAATTTTATTTCTTAACAGATTGCTCATTCTGTTTATCTACTTTACTCCAAGTGTGGGTATTCAATATTATTTTACATTTCATACTTTTGCCATATTTACTATATATATGCAATGCATGCAGTTTGTCTCATCAAAAAAGAAAGAGAGGAATGTGTTAGTATTGTTATTTTGTGGTCTGAACCCTCTCATTCTTTTGTAATAGAGTTATCTATATATTGTTAAAGGTCAAGGTTGTTTTAATAAATATGGCGGTCAAGATTAGTTGTTTTTAATATCTGAGTGGGAGTTTTCAAGACTTAGCTTAGAACAACCAGTACGGTAGTTGCATATATCACACACGTCTGGTCAAACCTTCTAAGGCTAATATTTTTGCTCACAATAGAGTAATTTGAATGAAATTTTCAAATTATTCATTTTACATGATCTTTTTTCAAATCATTATAACAAGAATGGCCAACTCTATATTTAACTCTTCACTAATGTATCTTTAAGAAGGTCTGATTTTTATAATGGCCTATGGCTATATTTTAAATATCAATGGTTATGGTTGATTTGTAAGTGGGACTGTTTTAGAGTAGCTCTATACACTCCCCTCCATTCAACCAAAACTACACTGTCTAAAACCTGGAACTATAAAACTTACATTTGAAACTTGCATATCTTGTAAATTATTTATTATGAATGGTGCCACAACTTCCTCTATATCATAATATTTCTTCACACCTTGTATAGTTAGATTAAATAATACTAGTTGTAACAAATCTACCCTACAAAACAAAAACAAAATTATCTGTAAAAACACATTTTTCGTACATGGGCCATATACTACAGTGAAATCTGTCCACATTGTACGGTATCCTTAAAATAGAAATACGCCGGATTACACAGCATGACAGAGTACTCACTAGTATTATAATATTGTACCTTCGAACAGTTACCTCTATTACTTAGTTAATCCTGGTTATTAAATGATCATTTGATCCATTGGTTGTAATATTGATGTTGTATTTGGTGGCAAAAAATTTAATACTCAAGTTGCTATATGTATCACAGATGGTGCATTATCATTTGATAGTGGAGCCGATACAATCAAACTGTGAATAAATAACACTTGTTCTCCAAGTCCTACCATTGGCCGAACAATTGACTGACAAGTTGCTTTTGTCCATGTATTTAAAACGTTGTGGACCCACTGATTGAAGGTCGGATTATACAATGTTAATTCAATTTAAATTGTGTGACGGGACTGATGATTGATGTCGTAATATTCAGAATAAAGACTACTCAAAACTTTTTGGGTTGGTTGATATAAATCCAGACATGAAATGATGACAAATTTTACACAGAGAGAGAAATGGGGTTTAATGTCCACTCGACACAAACCAGGTCATTTCGGGACTAACATGGTTTAATTTTATTTCAATAATTCGCTTGCGCGTAGGGGTCTTTAGCAGTGGGAGGAAACCAGAGTGCCCGGAAGAAACCCACGAGGTTGAAAAGGCGCCCCTATCTCCATGCCAAACACGCTCATACCAGGGATTGAAACCACAGC
This sequence comes from Patella ulyssiponensis, assembly GCA_963678685.1. Taxonomy (NCBI): domain Eukaryota; kingdom Metazoa; phylum Mollusca; class Gastropoda; family Patellidae; genus Patella; species Patella ulyssiponensis. Next base: position 54,903,353 of record OY783227.1, on the reverse strand, counting down.
CGCAAGCCAGAGGTGACCAGCCTCCTAGAGGTCGAAGCGCGGCACTCTAGACCACTAGGCCATCCCAACCCCCCACAAATTTTACAGAATGCAGTAGTATTTAGAAGACATATGTGTCAACAGACCACTATTTTTGTGTACAGTGAGTCACCATTTTGTCAGGCAGTTTTGAACGATTCACTCGAAAATCAAACTCGACCATCATTACAGCGTAAATTTGTGACCTCTGGAGGGTCCATACTCTAAAAACATGATTTTTCGTACAATCTGATGCTATAATCTGTGAAGTTATGATCTGATATGTCGTCTGAGTTATATCTGAACATTGGCTATTTCTGTGGACCTAAACATTCAATTGATTCATTCTTTAAATTGAAAGTGTTTATATCCTTGAAAAGATAATGTACTTTACACTATACATTACAAAACCCTGCTTGTAAATTGAGAATGGTCAGCTACAACTTGATACTAACCATTTCATCTCAATACGTTTAATATATTCTGGTCCATTATTACAATGACAACACACAAAGACATAAAATCTATCACCATATAATAGAGGATGTTCTAAACACTGGATACATGCTGAAATATAACAATGGGAAAAAAAATAAATACCACTAAAAGTCCAACTAGTTCACAAACCAGCCCAGTTGCAATGTGACATCGTCGAGGTTGTGACCTGGTGATGTTAATGACGTCTGATTGGTACATGTACATCTCTGGCAAAGCCATCACAACCAAGATGACTTTCGCCTTTCAAGTTTTCTTTATAAAGTTATGAATAAAACTGTAGTTAATTTTTTAAAAAAATTGTGTAGTTTAAGTACACAAACCTCCTGTGACGTCACATTGACCCGTGATGAAGAAATGTATGAGCGGTTTGACACCTTTAATTTGTCTGCATCGGCCAGTGTTCAATAATGGAACGATCTTGTTTGGGATTATTTTTGTGGCAACGTTAAATAGGAACATTCCCGAAAGCATGGTTTTAATGAAATTATGTGTGTTATGTTGAAATTTTTAACTTTCAACAAATTTTTCTCGAAACAGGCCTTTCTGGATTCCGGACCTCAAACTTGAATTTCCTGATCACTGTTCAAAAATTAAACATTATACATCAATAATCATACATCAATAATCAATTGGATTGTTTAGTTTTTAACACTGATCAAGAAAATAAACACTTCTAAATTGACACTCATAACCAAAATTGAATGATCAGCTTTAAACTAGATACAAGTACAAATTAGATGATTTTTTGTGATTTTAAAAATTTGATATTGAAGAAAGGTGAAAGAATATAGTGGTAAATACAACAGATTAAATGATACCCAGGTTACAGTGTAATAGGCAGAAATTCGTATGGCTACATTTTGTGTTTATGTACAATATATTTTGTAGTCATTGAATGGAAATGGCTAAAATATTGTGTAATGACAAATGGGTTGCAAGGTGGGACCACAATGCAATTCTTACGTGATAAAATGGTTATTGTGTGACAGAATAGAACTATATAAAGAAGAATCAGCCGTTACAGGGGTGTCCACATAAGGTTGCAGCGATACCCAGGGGATGGCGATATATCACACTAATTAGGTCAGGTGATAAAATCATCGTCTGTAATCTCATGTATCGCTTTATCACAATATATAGAGATAATTCTAAAAAAATATCGCCATACTTTCATTTTTGATCACAATTCACATTAAATCGGTTCAAAATACCTCAAAAATGAAGAATAAATGAAATTGTAACAAGTACCAATAGTAGATTCATTCCATTTTCCAAATTTCACAACAGACTTACTTGTACTTCGAGACAGCTGTTTTCAAAGCAAGGGACCAACTGACCGACATAAGTCTCATGTATGAAGTACATTTCACTGAATAATATTAATCGTTATCATACACATGTTGCTACGCTTTGATATAGTCTGGTCCCATACCCCCACAAAGAGAGCATCCACTATATTTCACTGTATCCTCACATTCACGCTTGGTAGAGGACTGAGCAGTAGATAAGGATCGAAGCACTTTGAACGTTATAATTATTGACCATTGAATTGGGGTTTTATATACTAAGATATGACTAGTTTCTACATTCTGTCAAATGATGTCAAAGAGATTAAAATGTTCAACAATGGAGAAACCACAAGGTAATCATGACTTATATATCGATGGTACTAACTTGTTTACCATCAAGACCAATAAAAAGATTGTACATGCAATCATTTGTGTTGCCTTAACAACCCCTATGACATAAGTAAGTATATTTTACAGGCTCTAAGCAATGAACAAATATTTTAAGTACTTCATGTACTGTCAATACAAGAATAGACTTTAAACAGACCGAATGTAAGCCGTTTCTGTTTATCTATGATCGATACATCAGAAATGTTTGACACTATAACTAAAAGTACAGGATATTTATCAGACGTGAATTGTATGATTAAATGTAGAGTAGAGTGAGTAAACATACCTTCATGAAACCATTGTCGACATCTACAGCATTGTAACATTTTAGAATACCAGCTGAAATAACAGATTAAAATTAAAGTCAATTCAGGGAAAATTTTTTGTTCTAAACAAAATTATAAACAGTAGAATCTGTATGAACAGCCACTCCTATTGCGCGACATTGCCTTGTAAGCAATTTAATTTCCCTTGAGTGGCTGCTTAATACAGATTGTACTGTACTAGTACCCTAGCTGTACAAAAAGCTCATAACTAGGAATGCACTCAGTAATACAATTGTAAAATTTTCTCAAGTTCTTGTTTTGTTTTAATTATATGTTATGTTTATAAAAGACCCATTAACACTATTACCAAGTAAATATATGTAATCAACATTGGGCAATAACCTATTAAGTTGTTGTTGTTTATTACAGATTTAATGTCCAATACATATTATATGATATTATGGACAGATTGATTAAATTAAGTTATTTACACTTCATGGATTGAAAGTTGGTAAAACCATACAATTGGTTAACACACGAAATAAAAAGTCCTTGATATTAAAAAGTCAATCCAAATCACACCGCTGTCGTGAAAAGAGAGGGTGGGTCATCTTCTCCCTTTGTTATAATAAAAACATGTGAAAAATTTCTTGTATATTAAAAAGTCAATTTAAATCACACTTATAAAACTGTTGTCGTGCGAGCAGGTCATCTTCTCCCTTTGTCATAATAAAAACATGTAACCTATTAAGTTTTATACTCATTCAATATAGAAATAATGATGGGGTTGCCAGGCAATGAAACATACCCCACAGCAGCTAAATCCTCTGGGCAAGATTTGTCGCACATTTTTTACTTTTTTCGGTAATACATGAAACATTTATAATACACTAAAATCTGATTAAGAGTAACAACTCATTAAGAAATTATCAGAAAATAATTCGAATTTTTTAAAAAGTTATGCCCCTGCTAACGTTTAGTATAAGAAACGTTTAATATCATGGATTTAGCTATTAAGTTATCAAAATTTACTGAAAACCAATAGGCTTCTTCACCTCATGACCTTAAACACTGTGTATAAATTTAAAGTCAATCAGATAATTGCGGACGCCGGCCGACGACAATATACGACCACATGTCAATGTGGGTGTATAGAAAGACTAAACTACTTTAAATAAGATATATTGACAGTTAAAATATATTTATCTCAATAATGGATTGAATGATACATATTAAAATTAAAATATAATCTAAAGCAAGCTCGGGGTGAATGTGTATTCATTATATAAATGCATTATTACCAATCGGTGAAGATCTTTAAAGATTCAAAAACTATTTTTATTACCAACTTTATAACAATTTACTAAAACATTGTGTGGTTTATTTTACAAGATCGTCTTTCTTGATCTTGATAACATAAATTGATCAATGAGAAATAAGAACTTACTCTCCTGGTCCTCCACAATAACAATAATACTGTTCTACATTAGTTTTATGTTGAGCATCCCATGTTAATCTATGTAGCTGTAACAAAGATATCACAATTGTAATCAATCACAAAATTATCAACTGTTTGTGTATACCATGTAAAAGTTACATGTCTGCATAACCCTGGTGTCTCACTTTCTACATTTGGAGAAAGACAGAGAAATAGGGTTCAATGTCCAGGATAAATATGTAAATATTCATTTGACTAATCTGCTTGCATGCACATTCTATAGAAGTCGGAGGAAACCTGTTAAAATACTAAGACATTACTCTTTACCAATTTGAAACCCAGGTTCAAACCCATGACTTGCACAGATAACAGACTTTATAATTTATAGCAAACAGGTTATATCACTTAGTCAGTCTGTTCGACAGTAATAATCAAGTGGAAAACAACTTCAGCATTTTTCTCTACTTCGTTGTGTTATTGACAGATTTCAATCAAATTGTTGTAAGCAAATAATGATTTTGGTCAAAAAGATTCTTACTACACTAGAGCCAAAACACAGTATTTGATACTTACATTATAGGGAAGAGATTGCTTCATATCTTGAAATGTTTTGGCTAAAAATAAAGAAGAGTACATTTTCCCCTTTAAATCTAATTAAATACATAATAATTATAGATTTTGACACCTGCCAGACTTATATCATTATATCTTTTAACATCAACATGGAAACAAGCTTATCGATAGCAGATCCCATAATTTCACATTGTAATACACCGTCTTTAATAATCAAATTTAACTACAAATTCGTAATAATAATTCTACATGTAAGTATGATTTGTATACATGTACTTGTATCAGTTAGTGAAATGGGCACCAAAGTTTGAGGAATTTTGCTGTTTTCCGATTGCATCACAAAGCTACAAGGGAAATTTGATATCAAAACTGTTGAATGAGACTATTTGTAGATTGAGCATATATACAATATATGTTAAATCTAGAGGCATACATAACATTAAAAGACCTGTACCCACCATTTGGCCCCATTTTTAAAGCTCCTCCTTTCTGTAAAAATAAAAGATCAGGAATGAAATGAAATTCAACCTCCTACTGCGACTGAGCTTATGAAGATGGACATTCGTCATGAAGTGTGATATGAGGGAAATCTTATACAGACAGCAGCGCTACCGTCTACTCTTATTTCAAATTCTAACTGTCAAGGGTTTCTTTTTATGTGCAAACCAATGTGTACACAGGGCCTCTACTTTTCTTCACAGTTGAATGGCTATACGTTGTCCCTTGCCAGGCCAGCTCTTCTACACAATTGACACGGGGGGAAACACGCTGGAAAATCCTGATGTACTTTCTCGGTCAATGAAGGGATTGAACAAGTGATCCCTAGCGAACCACCATCCTACTCACTGGGCCACCCTGGATCCAAGAAAAAACCAAGAAAACAATAATTTTGATATTCTATATACAGAATTTACATCACTTAAGTCCAGGAATAGATCAATGGATAGATCAATAAATGTCCAATTTAATGTGTGTTGGGGATCAAATAAGTTTTGAGTTCTCTTAAGCCTTTGAACCCTGCTAAGAGTTCAAGAACCACTGCCTATTGTTTAAAGTCCCTCTAGAATGATCAAAATCAAAATAGCCATTGTAATTTTATAATTCAAGAGTTATAGGGACAGGGATTTGAGAGTCTTGTGTTCATTAATGCTAGCATAAACCATGTTGAAAGACAGCATAGAGAATTATTTAATACCTTCACATTTGTAGCAAAAACACACAGTCTACATAAAAACTCAACATCAGGTTTCAGTACATCTCCTTGTATAGGTGGATTATGACACTGTTGATGGTAACCTGTCAAATGACACAAACAAAGAGTTAATAACTGATAAGAATAATATGCATGATTTTGAGATATACATTCTGCATGTTTCCAGTATTCAAGGAATATTACAACCCCTTTGTATACAGTTCTGTGTCTCATCAACACTATACCCTGGTCATCTTAAGATTAACATGTGGTTAGCTTTTCTAACTATGGTCGAGTTGAACAATATTTTTAATGGTCGTCATTTTCTTATTTTGTACAAAATGCCGGATGTGCGCTTTACTTTCACCTCTCACTTGGGATAGTTCGTACCACAATATTTATATGGATATTAAATATTAAATATGGTCTTGATCGTATCTTTTTTTTATTTCAATTACCTAAAAGAGGTTAATATTTCTTTCACATCACTAATGGCCAAATTTTTTTATTAGAGCCACAGAAAATGACAATATATAAATTATAATAGAAACTGCACCGTTTCAAATAAGTGCAGGTAAGAAAAGTTGTGAATCAGCCAACGCTAACTATCACAGGCAAAACGAAACGACTGATAAAGTCAACAGAGTAATACTTTTCTGCGATTTCATTGGACATTAATTCTTCATTGGACATTAATTCCCAAGTCTCGATTACCATGCTTTTAATTTTCTATGATGACACTAATAACTATAACTGAAACAAGCTCTGGCTGATCTTGTATAAATACACTACATTAGCCAGACCATGCTTTGCACCATGGTTAATGAAAAGACTTGACAACAAAATTACCAGTCCTGTTTTTAGCACACGGTGAGGACATAATATAAAAATAAAGATTGTCAGACAATGTCAAAAGACTCTGCCATGCCCAAAATTTTTATTGCAAATTTAGATGATTCACGAAAACCACCCACGGTAATTGAAAATAGCGGAAACCCGTTAAATAACAGAAAAAAATCATGCCTGTATATACAGGCCTATTTACACCAATTGAACACCAGTGGCCTATCTGTGTTGAATTGATGGAATACATGATGTTGTTACGGGCGATGTTGTTACGAGCCCATTATAAATGCAATTAGTAACCTATTACTAACAAACCAAACCGTCTCACAAACTAGCAATTGAAAGGATTTTTTTTAAAAAGAAATGTTTGGTTTTTTTTTTTATAATTTTTAAGAATTTTACCTAAACCACAATTATCACAGAGAACAATTTCATTTGGTTTATCAGAGGCTTCTTCCTGACAAATACAACAAACAATTTCTCCCTGTATAGCACCGATCTGTATATCTTTATACAATATCCAATATTCTGAATTGTCTTCAAAACTCACAGAACATCGGCCATTCTTTTCATCAATCTGTCAAAAGAATAATTGTATGATTAAATCTCAAGAATGTCTCAAAACATATACAAGTATAAAATATATTTGAACTGTTAAGTTATCACATTATTAATTATACATGTATAATGATGTATATAATGTATAAATATATACGTTTCCTTTATCAATATTTCAAATTAGTTCAGATGGAACTAACAAGTCCTGGTTAGGTTTAACAGAGAGAAGTGGATTTAAAGTCCACCAACTCCAGTCTATTTAGTAATTATTATTATACAATACTAGACCCAAGGCTCACAACTGCGACATAAATGTGCTCATGTTTGCTTTACAAAGACAAGTACATGTACTGTAGAACAAGACAACGTTACGTGTTCATATGCTTTGATTTTTTTTCAAATTAGACTCAGGCTCTGGTACTGTACCTTGACAATGGAGCCTAAATAAAACAAGCCATCATTCCATCTAGCCAGTACTTCTTGATCCAATTTGAAGGTAACTGGTTTCGATGGCTTCATCGTTTCTTTTCCTAGTCGTTGATGATCCCGACAGACAGGAAATGAGTTGTTATTTATCTCCTTCACAGATCCTAACGGCCTCCCTCTTCTTCCACGAATTTTACCACTCATAACAAATATTTACCTCTTTTCTATCTAAATGAAAAAAACATTATATTTATAGTCGACGTCCAGTTGACTGCTGATTTTACTATTTGATATTGAATTCACTCAATATTTGTAAATGTATCAGATTATTCAATTTTTCTTAATCTGATCTTTTTTAATAGTAGCAATTTCACATAATTAATATTTCACCAAAAAAACCCCAAAACTCAAGGTTAAAAATCACAAGTTTGGAATGACATCAAATAACAAATACTGTACCCCCCGCTCCCAAACTACTACATGTATACGTGTAATTATAGATGTACAGTGTAAAACTACTATTGGCATTTATCATCAATTTAACAGTGACATAAGTTATTACAGAATTTAGTTTTAAGCGAAAATCTTTTTTGGGTTGACGTTTTTTGAAAAATGAGTAGTCAATTCATTATTTTTTTCTAATATTCATTAATTATCTGGTAAGGTTATCAAAATAGTTTCAACCCTAAAACTTTGACTTCAAGAGGGCAACTGGCATCAAGACTAGTACTGTATATAAACAGTCAGTCAGTCAGTCAAAGCATGAGCTATCATCTCCAATTGAATGACTTGTTTACCTAAACATAATAACAAGAAGAGTATAAAAAGAGGTATTGTAGCACACAAACCATGTTTGTTGATAAACTTACAGTTCACTTAATTATGTACCGTAGTCAGTGCATGTTTATTTAAGACAAAATAATTTGTGCTTTGGATTGTAGGCTTACATATTGTGGAAACCATTTCAATACCAGAGAATGAATAAATGATGCATATATTCATATATACGTTTCTTGATGTTTATGAGGTGTGGTTTGCCATTTTCACGTTTTGTATTGTCTGTGGCAGTGTGCATACGGTAACCATGATAAGATATTGAAAAAATAACATCACACTTCATCTTTAATTTAAATGAATTATTCTCTAATCTATGGTCAAATAAAATAAACTGTTTACTTTTGTTCAAACTCCTCTATATCAACATAGATGAGATGTATGCAACATCAGACAGCAGACAAATTCAGGTCCACAATAATAATTGATCATGGTATTCATCAGACCCTTACTTATGATGATTTGGTAAGCCAAGGGAGGTAACTACAAAATAGCTGAATACTGCCAGCCGGCATAATTCTTAAAAAATGTTGAGTTTTACCAGAAAAGTAACCACTACAAATATGTGTCATTAGAATAATTTTTCAAAAACAGACATCGGGTTGTCTAGTCAAGAACAGCTTGACTTGATAGGCCATTGGACCCCACTATTGACACGGCTAAGATTCCTGATCAGAATAGACGATTGACATTTTTCGATCTTCTTCGCCAAGACTTTAGACGATGTTTAGACATACTTATGATATCACCCTTGTATCAATCGAAAACAGTAATTAATTGGGATTCAATATATAGTACTCAACAACTGTATGAACCTGAAACTCACCAAAAAATGCTTCCGTCTAGATCACATCAGTTTTTCATGATATTCAACAACAAATCATCGTTGCATCTTAAAACGGACTTTCTCCCGCCATACTTTTTCTGAGCGTAGTAATTTCAACTTTAAATATTAATTTGATAAAACTACGAACTACGTTCTTAAAACTTTGCATCTCTAAAAGTTATCGTATGAATATCAGATGAGTTGTTGCAAATTGCATATCTTAGTACATTTCTATGGTAACCGGTATGACAATATAATGTTCGTAATTAGACTTATGTTAAATGCGCATACATTTCCTTAGAAAATATGGTATGTTGTTAGGTTAAACCATTACTTCCGGTTGTTCTCCCGCCTCATTTGATAAGACTATATGAGTTCGTTTTTTTTTTAAATTGAGTGTTCCTGACCTACATAGATAAGAATTTGTTTCATTAACCAATAAAATAATCCCTGGCATTGATTAAATGTTACTAATAACGCCCTGAAACTGTCTGGATCGACTGTGATAGGCTGAAATATTTGATTCACCAAAAGTCAAAAGTCTCTATTTAATTATTTCAATTATTTGACGAATTATTCGACTACAGTCGTCACACTCACATGTCGATTATGCCTCTTCTGTCAATCATGGGTCAGGTTATTTCTAAACTATATATATTCAGAGGCGGGTCCAGAAGGGGATTTGGATGGGAGGGGGTCCCTCCTACTGCCAAACTACGGAAAACAATTTTTTTTTTCTGAGAAAAGTGTGGTGGTGTATATCAGATGGCGGGTGGGATGGACATTCGAAGCGCGAGATATATGGACATAATGTGATATCTCAATTAATTCCCTGATTCTATTAATTCATAATAAAAATTGACGTCAACGGTCAAACGTACGGGGTGTTGGATTTCTCTCTTAAAGCTCCGTGTATGTTAGCTGGACTACGTGTATGTAGGCCTATGCCCACCGCGGCGGTCAGTGGCGGCGTCTGCCGCCGATGGTTTGAGGGTCAAAGCTGGGGCAAAGGCACGAACTTCAACTAGGGAGGGTAGGGGGCGGGGCTTCCCCAGAAATATTTGAAAAACAGGCTGCCAAGGGATCTTTGACGTGCACGCCAATGTGTACACGGAAACTCGGTTTTCGTCCCATCCGAACGACTATAGACAACTGTCCTTGTCAGACTTCCATTTTGCATCACTTACAAAGGGAAACCACGCCAGAAAATTTTGATGGACTTTCTCGGCCAATGCAGGGATCGAACACCCGACCTCCAAACTAGCGAGCCGTCTTAGCCACGTGAACCACATGCGTAAGTTTGAGAAGTGTCAACTGTCAACACCCCCCCCCCCCCTGAAAAATTTGATTCACAAAGAGCCTCTATATTAAAGATACATTATGAAAGATTAGATAAAGAGCTGTCAGTTCTCACTATAAAAGTTAAAAACTACATAATGTAAAGGGAATATGCTGAAAATTTCAACCAAATTGCTCCACCCATAACCGATATATTAGCGTTTGAATTTTAGGCCTAACCTCGATCATCATTACTAAATTCGGTACGATAAAAAACAACGTTCCGGTTATCCATTTTTGGATTAACGTTAAATCATTAAAGAGCGTTGAGCAGCCAATTGGATTCACACCCATTGAGAATCCGACACATATAAGATTACATCGAGAGTCAACATTTCAGGACCAAAGAATTAGACCTACAATTTAGGCAGATTTAACAAATTATTCGACAAATTATCGCGGTCGACACATGTCGATTATAACTTCTGTCAGTCATGTGCAGTTTTTTTTTATTTCTATACCCTCACAATATCACCTATCCTTATTAAAGTTACATTATGGGATAAGATAAAGAGATGGCAGTTCTCACTATAATAGTTAAAAACTAGATAGTGTAAAGGTAATTTGCTGAAAATTTCAGTCAAATTGGTCCACTATTAGCCGAGAAAAAAGCGTTTGAAATATTCACATAGCCTCGGTCATCATTACTCAAATCATTAATATAAACAGCATAGTCTCAATTATCCACTTGATTGATTTAATTATCAACGGCCATTAAGCGGCATATAGGAATTCAATCCGTCAACATCGAAGGCTAGCCTTGACTTTAAGAGTTTATTATGGTCTGGAAATGTTAATTAATGTCTAATTGATTATTTAGATAACATCTCAGGCCTACAGAAAGACCTGTAATCAGCAGATTTTGCTCTTGCATAATGCTATTTTAATAATCTCGTTATATCCCTAAGATCTCGTATAAGTTGGATTTTGGCACTTAAATTGGACCGTAACTTCACGGATTATTGCCCCCGATTGAACAAAATAGCCTGTTTGGCTCGTGGAACCCTATAGAGGCCACAATGTTATTTTTATTCTTTTTTTTTTCTCAGATTTTGATATCCCATAGATCTCGGATGAGTTCGTTTGCTCGTATTGGATTGTAACTTCACAGATATTAATGCCCATGACTATGCGATAATTGTTGCGTTTTTAGTTTGCGATCCCTCTTTGTCACAAGTTTTATTTGATTTTTTTTTTGCGGGGGGGGGGGCGAATGGTTAAAACGTGCGCGTTGTATCGTAAGGTCTCATTGAATCGACTGGCGTGGTTTCGATTCCCCGGTTGTACATGACGAGGAATAGGGTCCTTCCACAGCTAAAGACCCCAACGTGCAAGCGCATTATTGAAATGAAATTGAATAGTTTGTGTCGAGTGAACGTTAAACCCCATCTCCCCCATCCCCCACCCCTCTGTCCCTCTCTCTTTGGTTATTTTGAAAACCGTTTAAGTATATATTCATTAGACCATAATTACCGATGAGGTCGAATCTCGTGAAAATAGGGCCGAAACTTTCCGTCAAATGCACTTTACGCAAATACCAAGGGTGTGGACCACCCATAGAGGTCACAATTTTTATCCGATTCAGATGAAAATTGAAATATGTATCAAGGTTCTGGGATGGATTCGATTTTGCGCCCCCGGACTTTCGTTTGAAAATTATGATCCTGCCCTTTAAGGAAAATGTGAAATATGCTAGAGTCCACAAATTTTGTCCGATTTAGATGTTAAGGTACAGAAGATCTCGAATGAGTTTGATATTGGTTGTGCAACGAACCTTTTGCAGGAGGTATACCTCCCTTTCCCCCAAAAACATGTGAACGCGATAGGGCGGATCCTATCGATAATCAGCATTCAGTGACCTTTCATTCCAGAGTTATGTCTTTAGCCGGAAACTTGAACTCGATATATAGAGGCTACAGTTTTTAATCGATTTTTTTTTAATTCGATGTATGTATAACATTGGGACAATTTCATCGTAACATCTTAAAAGTTTAAAAACATAGGCCCCTACATTATGTCAGATTTAGATAAAGAGATGACCGTTCTTGCTATAATATTAATATGTTATTGAAAATAGCGTTTAAATTACTTAATTCTGGATAACGTTATCTATATTTGAAGTTTTGAGATTGTTATTATCGCAGCAATTTTTAAATGAAATCATTAAATGGAGGTCTTATTTTAATCTGTTTACCCAGGATCTACAGAGTTGATCATATAGGCTTGTCATGTTAATAATCATCTAAATAATAATTTATGTATCATTTGAATCTGAAATAAAACCATGTAAGTGGCAGATTTCTTTAAGCCACTGACATTCCAATCTATTAGAAACATATGAAGGATTTAACTCGGTCATCCTTATGTGCGAAATATAGGAATAAATGGAGGAAAATGATGAACGACAGCTTCGCGTTACCCATATTCACAACATCAGGTATTTTTGAAGGGGGGCCTGATTTAAAACTTGTAGCATCAGCATCATAACATTAACATTGAATTTTCCAGACCTAAAAATGCTATCTAATAGATATCCTTTAATCACAGGCACTTGAAGGGATTAAAATAAAACTTCTTACTACTGCTTGACTATATATATATAATATCATTCAAGGTATTACAGACGACATCTTTGTTGTGACTTTTTATGATATATTGTCTGCTTTCATCTCGCAATACTCACTAGTTCTAACACTTCATGTCATTTTTATTGCCAACGAGACTTTATTTGATCATTATTCACATTCAGATGTAATTAAATTGGTCCTTTCACAGCGTTATTAATAACAAATCAAACTTAAAAAGCTATCACTAGTCGATATTCAACTTGGCGAGCCCGGAAGTAACGCGAAATAAGGTCAAAAGAAGTCTGTATCACCCAGTCCCTTTATAAACTTATCATTACTCGATATGTGCATAGGAACTGGGTGATCAAGTCTCGCTGAACCGCGGCCTGATAAGTTTATAAAGGGACTGGGTGATACAGACTTCTTTTGACCTTATTTCGCGTTACTTCCGGGCTCGCCAAGTTGAATATCGACTAGTGATAGCTTTTTAAGTTTGATTTGTTATTAATAACGATGTGAAAGGACCAATTTAATTACATCTGAATGTGAATAATGATCAAATAAAGTCTCGTTGGCAATAAAAATGACATGAAGTGTTAGAACTAGTGAGTATTGCTAGATGACAGCAGACAATATATCATAAAAAAGTCACAACAAAGATGTCGTCTGTAATACCTTGAATGATATTATATATATATATATATATAGTCAAGCAGTAGTAAGAAGTTTTATTTTAATCCCTTCAAGTGCCCGTGCCTTTAATGGTATATCTATGATCTAAACAATATTAAAATTTACTGGATAATGATGAATACGCCCATTGTGACGACATAATGACATGACGTCATACATATAGTCATATCCAAGCCATACGGCTTTGAGTCATATTCTAGAATTAAGCAAAGCCCTGTATACGGCTTTAGAATTAAGCTGTGTGCATTAGCCATCTTGCTAAAAACTGTTATTTTCTCTGTTTTTTGACAGGCAAATTGTCATTTCAACTATCTGGTGAGTTGTTAATTTAACAAGTTCAATATTTCAAACTTTTTGATCATCTTTTTGATCCAGATTATCGTAGACTTTGGTCCAATTTGTCATAGACCGAAGGATCGCGAAAAATATTTCTCATTAAAACTCAAAGCCTTATGTTAATTGTATTAAAATTATCGCCAAATCGTTTATTTCATAACGATGAATACGTTCATAACGCTAGATTATAACAATGAATACGTCCAATTGTTACGACATAATGACATGGCGTCATCACCCATATTATTTTTTCACCCAATTTGAGAGGACATAGAAATAAACACAGGACTTTCCTCAACTGATCGGATGACGTCTTTACGAAAAATTTGTATTAAAATGAACGTCTTGGGATGCTCATTGTGACAGTTTATATAGTTTGGTGGCGACCATTTGGATTTCACAATATGTGTTTTTCATCTAGTGGGTGGTTGCACAGGATTCCTAAAAATAAACCCTTCAAACCTAGGTATAGACACCAAACTTAAACTTGTTCTCCTAACATGAATAATAAGGGCGTTTGGGTTAGTTATTTGAAATGGCGGCCATCTTGAATTATTGAAATCCGTGGTATCGATTTCCTATGGGTAGACACCATACTTGTTTGGTTCAGAGGTCAATATCCACATGTTATAGGAACTACTAGTGCACTTAAGCGTGAATTGGCGAGGCACAAATTTAAAATGGCGCCAAAAAGTTTTCCCAAGAGGTTAAGATGGGTAACTCCATAGAGGTTTAGTACTTGACCAATAGATCATAAATAAAACTAAAAACCACCCTCCACCCTCTTAATTCCCGCTAACATGCAATATTACAGTATCTCGACCACACTACTATGGCTATAGCCATATTCTGGTAATAAGACGTGTTTACTACTTATTTGCTCAAACTGACAATTTCCTAGCTTTTGAACTATCAGGCGAGTTGTTAAACATTTCAAGCCGTTATTCATATTTTTAGCCTAATTTCTTTGGAAACTAATAACAACACTGAAGGATAAGTTAAACAAAAATTCATAGCAAAGTGTTTTACAAGCATTACGTTAATTAAGCTTTCATATTACATATGAAAGCTTATTGTTTCTGTTAAGATTATTATTAAGCTTTCATATTACATATGAAAGCTTATTGTTTCTGTTAAGATTATTAAGCTTTCATATTACATATGAAAGCTTATTGTTTTTGTTAAGATTATTAAGCTTTCATATGTATTACATATGAAAGCTTATTGTTTCTGTTAAAGTTATTAAGCTTTCATATTACATATGAAAGCTTATTGTTTCTGTTAAGATTATTATTAAGCTTTCATATGTATTACATATGAAAGCTTATTGTTTCTGTTAAAGTTATTATTATTATTTTTTTTTTTTGTGTGTTTTCTGCAAATCGGATTTCTCAGAATCTATCCATAGGATCTTTCTGAAATTTTGACCTACCCCCCCAAAAATGGGGTGCGAACCTTGATTAAATGTATTTTCAAAACGTTTTACGAATCCGAAATCACCGAATTTTACGAACGAATGCATTTGACCTACAATGCTGTAACTTTGTGACTATTTGATCTATTTTACTAATTCTTTTTTCTTTGAGTATCCTAAGACATTTACTTCAAATCTGCAATTTCGGATTTTCGAATTTCGAAAATTCGTCGCTGTGATTTCGAACCGGAAGTTTACACAAACTCGACGACTTCTTTAGTAGTTGTACGATTTTCATGAAATTTAATATGTAAGTAGACCTTAATGATGCGACAAGAAAAATGACTTTAGAAATTTTCTAACTTATCTCCCCTTGGTGAAATTAAGGATCAAAGTTTTCAAAAAAATCGTCGAAATATAGGTCAGAATGACCTAGTTTTTTTTTTTGATACTAGACAAGGAATTACTGATTCGTACACAAAATATGGAGTTTGTCGATCGAACCGGAAGTGCCACCATCTTTAAACGTGAAAAATCAATAAGGCTTTTTTGCTATTTTACTTACAGACTCGGGAGTTATATTTTCTGAATCCTTGCAGGAAGGCCTAAAAAATGTCGCGAATAGAATTCTGATTTAGGTCAACCGGGTGTCACCATTTTGAATTGAAAATGAAAAATAGAAGCAATTTGAAGGGCCGAGACTTTGGAGCACAATAACTCTCATTCTAATTAAGCTAGAATGTTCAAACTTGTTGTAAGCGTTCAATAGGTCAATGTTATGATTGAGGTCAAAGATGAGCATTTTCTGCTTGGGGTAAGCAGAGATAAGCATGCTGATTTGTTGATTCTTTAGGGCACGATAACTTCGGTTATAATGAAGGGAGGGCGGTGAAACTTTTGTCAATAGAGAGTCTAATAGCTAGCCTGTTGAGTGAAATCATTGTATCATTTTTTTTAAATATCAGGGATAGCCGAAAAAAAGAGATTGAAAATCCAAAAAGTCGTATTTTTACAATTTGGAGCATGTTTAGAGGTCTTTCTCGTAAAGTCAACATACTATTTTTTGGGAACTTCTTCTACAAAGAGTCTTATTGGTAGTCTTTTATATGAAACCATCGATCAACAGTCCAACATATCAGGAGTAGAAGAACAAAAGGATCGAACATTGAAAACGGCACCCTTTCATTGTTAAGCGAAACATGCAGTGTGGGTGACTACAATCTACGCATTTAGTCATCGTATAGAGTTTATTCAACAGTATCGAATTCCAACTGCTTAGGGATATTTTACGTGCATTCCAATGTGTACACGGGACCTTGGTTTTTCGTCCCATCCGAATGACTAGACAGCTGTGCTTGTCAGGCCCTCCGTTCTGCCTCACTGACAAGGGGAACCACGCCGGGAAATCGAGATGAACTTTTTCCGTGCAGAACTTTCAATTCAGGCAAAACGTTTATTGCATACGATTAAGCTGGTCAGTTGGAGCTTATTTTCAAAAGTTTTGTAATAATCGGTTGGTAATTAAAGTACCGTGCACATTAAACTGTTAAAACAGAAAATTTCTCCCGGTTGAAATGTTTCTTGCTATAAGTCAGCAATTTTCCGAATTCAGGGAGGCTGGATGGCTCAATGGTTAGCATGTGCTCGCTGTATCGTAACGTTTGTCATTGAGTCAACGGGCGTCGTTTCGATCTCCCGGTTGCACGTGACATGGTGTATGATGTCCAACCTCGTGGGTTTTCTCCGTGTTCTTCGGTTTCCTCCCAACGGCTAAAGACCAGTACGTGCAAGGGGAGTTTTTAAATAAAATTAAAAAACATATGTTAGTCCCGAAATGACCTAGTTTGTGTCGAATGGACGTTAGGCCGCATTTCTCTCTTTCTCTTTTTAAAGTTTTGTAATAATCGGTTGGTAATCAAAGGTACTGTTAAAGTGATAAAACAGAAAATTTGGCCCGGTTGTAATGTTTCTCACTTTAAAGTCAGCAATTTGTCGATTTTAAGGGGCAAACGTTTATTGCGAACGATTAAGCTGGTCAGTTGGAGCTTATTTTCAAAAGTTTTGTAATAATCGGTTGGTAATTAAAGTACCGTGCACATTAAACTGTTAAAACAGAAATTTTCGCCCGGTTGAAATGTTTCTTGCTATAAGTCAGCAATTTTCCGAATTCAGGGAGGCTGGATGGCTGAATGGTTAGCATGTGCTCGCTGTATCGTAACGTTTGTCATTGAGTCAACGGGCGTCGTTTCGATCTCCCGGTTGCACGTGACATTGTGTATGATGTCCAACCTCGTGGGTTTTCTCCGTGTTCTTCGGTTTCCTCCCAACGGCTAAAGACCAGTACGTGCAAGGGGAGTTTTTCAATAAAATTAAAAAACATATGTTAGTCCCGAAATGACCTAGTTTGTGTCGAATGGACGTTAGGCCGCATTTCTCTCTTTCTCTTTTTAAAGTTTTGTAATAATCGGTTGGTAATCAAAGGAACTGTTAAAGTGATAAAACAGAAAATTTGGCCCGGTTGTAATGTTTCTCACTTTAAAGTCAGCAATTTGTCGATTTTAAGGGGCAAACGTTTATTGCGAACGATTAAGCTGGTCAGGGGGAGCTTATTTTAAAAAGTTTTGTAATATTCGGTTGATAACTAAAGGTACCGTGCAAATTAAACTGTTAAAATAGAAAATTTGGCCCGGTTGAAATGTTTCTCGCTGTAGGTCAGCAATTTGCCGAATTTAGGGAGGTTGCGTGGCTGAATGGTTAGCACGTGCGCTCTGTATCATAACGTCTGTCATTGAGTCAACTGGCCTTGTTTCGATTTCTTGGTTGTACGTGAAAAGGAGTATGGTCGCCTTACCAACCTCGTAGGCCGTAACGCCGCTGCCCGGGTAAAATTTCCCTCATTGCACACTTTATGGCGTATGCCCGTCTTCATTAGCCCATTGTAGGAGCAGAACAGTAGGACGTTAAACCCCATTCAATTTCATTTCATTTTCTCTATGTTGCTTATTTATTATAGTGGATAAATATTTTTCTGGTTCTAGCAATTATTTAATTTCTGCATAGAAATCTCTGGCCAGTTTTTTTTTTATTGCAGAGTGCCATTCTTGTATATTGCAGTCTATGACCCTTTGTTTAAAACATGCTTAAGAAGTCGT
The DNA here is from genome assembly GCA_963678685.1 of Patella ulyssiponensis. Classification (NCBI taxonomy): domain Eukaryota; kingdom Metazoa; phylum Mollusca; class Gastropoda; family Patellidae; genus Patella; species Patella ulyssiponensis. Next base: position 54,884,699 of record OY783227.1, on the reverse strand, counting down.
CACGATTTCCTACTTATAACCAAACATATTGGAAACCATAATTATATAACATATCTTGGAAGCCCGATTACAGCTATACAAGTTTCAGTTATTTCCCTTTAGTTTAAAGATTATTTTTTTGCCCGGGTGCAATGTTTCTCACTACATTTAAATTTGTAACTTTGTGAGTTTTTGACCGATTTTGATATTATGTCTTTATAATTTTCCAAATCTACATATTTAACGTACATATTCAAACAGTTGAGTTCAACCTGATCCAAAAAGTTTTAGTTTTGTTCAAAGTTATCTCATTTAATTTTTCGATGTTTTCTTACCATTTTCATTTCATTTTTCTGAAAGTTTTGAAATCGGAAGTCATCCCGATTACAGCAACACAAGTATCAGTTATTTCCCTTTAGTTTTCAGATTACTCAATGTTTCATACTATATTTAGACTTGTAACTTCGCGAGTTTTTGACCAATTTTGATAGTTTGTTATTCTTATCCTTTTATTTGAGATACTTGATATAATCGATGACACGTGACGATGAATATGAAAGCTTTCATATCTGCATGGGACAGTAGCAGATCTAGTTGTTATTTTTTTTTTTGTGTTTTATCCACAAATCGGATTTCTCAGAATCTAACCACAGTATCTTTATGAAACTTTTACCTATCCCCCCAAAAATGGGTGGTGGCTGTTGATTAAATATATTTTCAAAACGTTTTACGAATCCGAAATCACCGAAATTTACGAACGACAAAATGGACAATGCATAGTCGTAACTTTATTGTTTTTTGACCGATTTTACTAAATCTTTTTTCTTTGAATACCTTGAAAAAAATCATTTTCATCAGCAGTTTCACATTTTCGAATTTCGAAAATTCGTCGCTGTGATTTCGAACCGGAAGTTTAGACCAATTTGACAACTTCTTTAATAGTTGTGCGATTTTCATACAATTTAGAATATAAGTAGATCCTACCGATGTGACTTCAAAAATATAATTAGAAATTTTCTAAATTATCTCCCCTTGGTGAAATTAAGGATCAAAATTTTCAAAAAAATCGTCAAAATATAGGTCAGAATGACCTAATTTTTTTTTTCGATACTAGACAAGGAATTACTGATTCGTACACAAAATATGGAGTTTGTCGATCGAACCGGAAGTGCCACCATCTTTAAACGTGAAAAATCAATAAGGCTTTTTTGCTATTTTACTTACAGACTCGGGAGTTATATTTTCTGAATCCTTGTAGGAAGGCCTAAAAAATGTCGCGAATAGAATTTTGATTTAGGTCAACCGGGAGTCACCATTTTGAATTGAAAATGGAAAATAGAAGCAATTTGAAGGGCCGAGACTTTGGAGCACAATAACTCTCATTCTAATTAAGCTAGAATGTTCAAACTTGGTGTAACGTTCACTAGGTCAATGTTATGATGGAGTTCAAAGATGAGCATTTTCTGCTTAGGGTAAGCAGAGATAAGCATGTTGATTTGTTGATTCTTTAGGGCACGATAACTTCGGTTATAATGAAGGGAGGGCCGTGAAACTTTTGTCAATAGAGAGTCTAATAGCTAGCCTGTTGTGTGAAATCATTGTATCATTTTTTTTTAAATATCAGGGATAGCCGAAAAAAAGAGATTGGAAATCCAACTAGATCTGCTACTGTCCCATGCAGATATGAAAGCTTTCATATTCATCGTCACGTGTCATCGATTATATCAAGTATCTCAAATAAAAGGATAAGAATAACAAACTATCAAAAACTCGCGAAGTTACAAGTCTAAATATAGTATGAAACATAGAGTAATCTGAAAACTAAAGGGAAATAACTGATACTTGTGTTGCTGTAATCGGGATGAATGAGATAACTTTGAACAAAACTAAAACTTTTTGAATCAGGTTGAACTCAACTGTTTGAATATGTACGTTAAATATGTAGATTTGGAAAATTATAAAGACATAATATCAAAATCGGTCAAAAACTCACAAAGTTACAAATTTAAATGTAGTGAGAAACATTGCACCCGGGCAAAAAAATAATCTTTAAACTAAAGGGAAATAACTGAAACTTGTATAGCTGTAATCGGGCTTCCAAGATATGTTATATAATTATGGTTTCCAATATGTTTGGTTATAAGTAGGAAATCGTGACGACTTCTTAAGCATGTTTTAAACAAAGGGTCATAGACTGCAATATACAAGAATGGCACTCTGCAATAAAAAACTGGCCAGAGATTTCTATGCAGAAATTAAATAATTGCTAGAACCAGAAAAATATTTATCCACTGTCTGCTCCTACAATGGGCTAATGAAGACGGGCATACACCATAAAGTGTGCAATGAGGGAAATTTTACCCGGGCAGCGGCGTTACGGCCTACGAGGTTGGTAAGGCGACCATACTCCTTGTCACGTACAACCAAGAAATCGAAACAAGGACAGTTGACTCAATGACAGACGTTATGATACAGAGCGCACGTGCTAACCATTCAGCCACGCAACCTCCCTAAAATCGGCAAATTGCTGACCTACAGCGAGAAACATTTCAACCGGGCCAAATTTTCTATTTTAACAGTTTAATTTGCACGGTACCTTTAGTTATCAACCGAATATTACAAAACTTTTAAAAATAAGCTCCCCCTGACCAGCTTAATCGTTCGCAATAAACGTTTGCCCCTTAAAATCGACAAATTGCTGACTTCAAAGTGAGAAACATTACAACCGGGCCAAATTTTCTGTTTTATCACTTTAACAGTACCTTTGATTACCAACCGATTATTACAAAACTTTAAAAATAAAAGAGAAAGAGAGAAATGCGGCCTAACGTCCATTCGACACAAACTAGGTCATTTCGGGACTAACATATGTTTTTTAATTTTATTTAAAAACTCCCCTTGCACGTACTGGTCTTTAGCCGTTGGGAGGAAACCGAAGAACACGGAGAAAACCCACGAGGTTGGACATCATACACCATGTCACGTGCAACCTGGAGATCGAAACGACGCCCGTTGACTCAATGACAAAGGTTACGATACAGCGAGCACATGCTAACCATTCAGCCATCCAGCTTCCCTGAATTCGGAAAATTGCTGACTGATAGCAAGAAACATTTCAACCGGGCGAAATTTTCTGTTTTAACAGTTTAATGTGCATGGTACTTTAATTACCAACCGATTATTACAAAACTTTTGAAAATAAGCTCCAACTGACCAGCTTAATCGTATGCAATAAACGTTTTGCCTGAATTGACAGTTCTGCACAGAGAAAGTTCATCTCGATTTCCCGGCGTGGTTCCCTTGTCAGTAAGGCAGAACGGAGGGCCTGACAAGCACAGCTGTCTAGTCCTTCGGATGGGACGAAAAACCAAGGTCCCGTGTACACATTGGAGTGCACGTAAAATATCCCTAAGCAGTTGGAATTCGATACTGTTGAATAAGCTCTATACGATGACTAAATGCGTAGATTGTAGTCACCCACACTTCATGCTTCGCTCAACAATGAAAGGGTGCCGTTTTCAATGTTCGATCCTTTTGTTCTTCTACTCCTGATATGTTGGACTGTTGATCGATGGTTTCATATAAAAGACTACCAATAAGACTCTTTGTAGAAGAAGTTCCCAAAAAATAGTATGTTGACTTTACGAGAAAGACCTCTAAACATGCTCCAAATTGTAAAAATACGACTTTTTGGATTTTCAATCTCTTTTTTTCGGCTATCCCTGATATTTAAAAAAAATGATACAATCATTTCACACAACAGGCTACCTATTAGACTCTCTATTGACAAAAGTTTCACCGCCCTCCCTTCATTATAACCGAAGTTATCGTGCCCTAAAGAATCAACAAATCAGCATGCTTATCTCTGCTTACCCCAAGCAGAAAATGCTCATCTTTGAACTTAATCATAACATTGACCTAGTGAACGTCTACACCAAGTTTGAACATTCTAGCTTAATTAGAAGGAGAGTTATTGTGTTCCGAAGTCCGGGCCTTTCAAATTGCTTCTATTTTTCATTTTCAATTCAAAATTGTGACCATCACATGACCGAAATCAAAATTCTGATCCGATAGATTTTTAGGCATTCCTTCAAGGATTCCGAAAATATAACTCCCGAGTCTGTAAGTAAAATAGCAAAAAAGCCTTTTTGATTTTTCACGTTTAAAGATGGTGGCACTTCCGGTTCGATCGACAAACTCCATATTTTGTGTACGAATCAGTAATTCCTTGTCTAGTATCGAAAAAAAAAATTAGGTCATTCTGACCTATATTTCGACGATTTTTTTGAAAACTTTGATCCTTAATTTCACCAAGGGGAGATAATTTAGAAAATTTCTAATTATATTTTTGAAGTCACATTGGTAAGATCTACTTGTATACTAAATTTCATGAAAATCGTACAACTATTAAAGAAGTTGTCAAATTGGTCTAAACTTCCGGTTCGAAATCACAGCGACGAATTTTCGAAATTCGAAAATGTGAAACTGCAGATGAAAATGATTTTTTTCAAGGTATTCAAAGAAAAAAGAATTAGTAAAATCGGTCAAAAAATAACAAAGTTACGACTATGCATTGTCAGTTTTTTCGTTCGTAAAATTCGGTGATTTCGGATTCGTAAAACGTTTTGAAAATATATTTAAACAACGTTCGCACCCCATTTTTGGTGGGGTAGGTCAAAGTTTTAGAAAGATCCCATGGTTAGATTCTGAGAAATCCGATTTGCAGAAAATACACAAAAAAAAAATAATAACTAGATCTGCTACTGTCCCATGCAGATATGAAAGCTTTCATATTCATCGTCACGTGTCATTGATTGTATCAAGTATCCTAAATAAAAGGATAAGAAGAAAAAATTATCAAAATTGGTCAAAAACTCTCGAAGTTACAAGTCTAAATATAGTATGAAACATTGCACCCAGGCATAAAAATAATCTGAAAACTAAAGGGAAATAACTGAAACTTGTATTACTGTAATAAGACGGATAAGAAAATGAAATGAAAATGGCGGGAAAAAAAATTAAAAATGGCAGGTTGGACAGGCGACCTTACTCCTTGTCACGTACAACCGGGCATTCGAAAACACGCTAGCTAACTCAATGACAGGCGCGCGTGCTAACCATTCAGCCATCCAACCCCCCTTTGAAATCAGACACGTGCAATATGTCATATAGGAAGAATAAGAAGTCGCTCACAACATAATGGTAAATTAATGAGTTTAGGTCAAAAGGTTGAGCTACTGTTTTAGAGTACTTAATAGTTTTAAAGAGACACGTTAAGGGTTGTTCATAATTAAATGAAAGTTTAATTTTAAATAAGACCAATAAAATTAGGATTTAATAATGCCAGACTAATATTTCCAATATGTTTGGTTATAAGTAGGAAATCGTGACGACTTCTTAAGCATGTGTTAAACAAAGGATCATAGACTGAATTATACAAGAATGGCACTCTGCAATAAAAAAACTGGCCAAAGCAAGATTTCTATGCAGAAATTAAATAATTGCTAGAACCAGAAAAATATTTATCCACTATAATAAATAAGCAACATAGAGAAAATGAAATGAAATCGAATGGGGTTTAAGGTCCTACTGTTCTGATCCTAAAATGGGCTAATGAAGACGGGCATATGCCATAAAGTGTGCAATGAGGGAAATTTTACCCGGGCAGCGGCGTTACGGCCTACGAGGTTGCACAGGCGACCATACTCCTTGTAACGTACAACCAAGAAATCGAAACAACGCCAGTTGACTCAATGACAGGCGTTATGATACAGAGCGCACGTGCTAACCATTCAGCCACGCAACCTCCCTAAAATCGGCAAATTGCTGACCTACAGCGAGAAACATTTCAACCGGGCCAAATTTTCTATTTTAACAGTTTAATTTGCACGGTACCTTTAGTTATCAACCGAATATTACAAAACTTTTTAAAATAAGCTCCCCCCTGACCAGCTTAAGCGTTCGCAATAAACGTTTGCCCCTTAAAATCGGCAAATTGCTGACTTTAAAGTGAGAAACATTACAACCGGGCGAAATTTTCTGTTTTATCACTTTTACAGTACCTTTGATTACCAACCGATTATTACAAAACTTTAAAAATAAAAGAGAAAGAGAGAAATGCGGCCTAATGTCCATTCGACACAAACTAGGTCATTTCGTGACTAACATATGTTTTTTAATTTTATTTAAAAACTCTCCTTGCGCTTACTGGTATTTAGCCGTTGGGAGGAAACCGAAGGACACGGAGAAAACCCGCGAGGTTGGACATCATACTTCATGTCACGTGCAACCTGGAGATCGAAACGACGCCCGTTGAATCAATGACAGACGTTACGATACAGCGCGCACATGCTAACCATTCAGCCTCCCTGAATTCGGAAAATTGCTGACTTATAGCAAGAAACATTTCAACCGGGCGAAATTTTCTGTTTTAACAGTTTAATGTGCACGGTACTTTAATTACCAACCGATTATTACAAAACTTTTGAAAATAAGCTGCAACTGACCAGCTTAATCGTATGCAATAAACGTTTGGCCTGAATTGAAAGTTCTGCACGGAGAAAGTTCATCTTGATTTCCTGGCATGGTTCCCCCTTGTCAGTGAGGCAGAACGGAGGGCCTGACAAGCACAGCTGTCTTGTCGTTCGGATGGGACGAAAAACCAAGGTCCCGTGTATACATTGGAGTGCACGTAAAACATCCCTAACCAGTTGGAATTCGATACTGTTGAATAAGCTCTAAACGATGACTAAATGTGTAGATTGTAGTCACCCACACTGCATGTTTCGCTTAACAATGAAAGAGTGCCGTTTTCAATTTTCGATCCTTTTGTTCTTCTACTCCTGATATGTTGGACTGTTGATCGATGGTTTCATATAAAAGACTACCAATAAGACTCTTTGTAGAAGAAGTTCCCAAAAAATATTATGTTGACTTTACGAGAAAGACCTCTAAACATGCTCCAAATTGTAAAAATACGACTTTTTGGATTTTCAATCTCTTTTTTTTCGGCTATCCCTGATATTTAAGAAAATGATACAATGATTTCAAACAACAGGCTAGCTATTAGACTCTCTATTGACAAAAGTTTCACCGCCCTCCCTTCATTATAACCGAAGTTATCGTGCCCTAAAGAATCAACAAATCAGTATGCTTATCTCTGCTTACCCTAAGCAGAAAATGCTCATCTTTGAACTCAATCATGACATTGACCTAGTGAACGTCTACACCAAGTTTGAACATTCTAGCTTAATTAGAAGGAGAGTTATTGTTTTCCAAAGTCCCGGCCCTTCAAATTGCTTCTATTTTTCATTTTCAGTTCAAAATCGTGACCATCACGTGACCGAAATCAAAATTCGGATCCGATAGATTTTTAGGCATTCCTTCAAGGATTCTGAAAATATAACTCCCGTGTCTGTAAGTAAAATAGCAAAAAAGCCTTTTTGATTTTTCACGTTTAAAGATGATGGCACTTCCGGTTCGATCGACAAACTCCATATTTTGTGTACGAATCAGTAATTACTTGTATAGTATCAAAAAATTTTTTTAGGTCATTCTGACCTATATTTCGACGATTTTTTTGAAAAATTTGATCCTTAATTTCGTCAAGGGGAGATAATTTAGAAAATTTATAATTATATTTTTAAAGTTACATCGGTAACATCTACTTATACACTAAATTTCATGAAAATCGTACAACTATTAAAGAAGTTCTCAAATTGGTCTAAACTTCCGGTTCGAAATCACAGCGACGAATTTTCGAAATTGGAAAATGCGAAACTGCAGATGAAAATGATTTTTTTCAAGGTATTCAAAGAAAAAAGAATTAGTAAAATAGGTCAAAAAATAACAAAGTTACGACTATGCATTGTCAGTTTTTTCGTTCGTAAAATTCGGTGATTTCGGATTCGTAAAACGTTTTGAAAATATATTTAATCAACAGCCACCACCCATTTTTGGGGGGATAGGTAAAAGTTTCAGAACGATCCTATGGTTAGATTCTGAGAAATCCGATTTGTGGACAAAACACAAAAAAAAAATAACAATAATAATCTTAACAGAAACAATAAGCTTTCATATGTAATATGAAAGCTTAAAAAGACGTATCTTTACAATTTGGAGTATGTTTAGAGGTCTTTCTCGTAAAGTCAACATAATATTTGTTGGGAAATTCTTCTACAAAGAGTCTTATTGGTAGTCTTATATATGAAACCATCGATCAACAGTCCAACATATCAGGAGTAGAAGAACAAAAGGATCGAACATTAAAAACGGCACCCTTTCATTGTTAAGCGAAACATGCAGTGTGGGTGACTACAATCTACACATGTAGTCATCGTATAGAGCTTATTCAACAGTATCGAATTCCAACTGCTTAGGGATATTTTACGTGCACTCCAATGTGTACACGGGACCGTGGTTTTCGTCCCATCCGAACTAGACAGCTGTGCTTGTCAGGCTCTCCGTTCTGCCTCACTGACAAGGGGGAACCACGCCGGGAAATCGAGATGAACTTTCTCCGTGCAGAACTTTCAATTCAAGCCAAACTTTTATTGCATACGATTAAGCTGGTCAGTTGGAGCTTATTTTCAAAAGTTTTGTAATAATCGGTTGGTAATTAAAGTACCATGCACATTAAACTGTTAAAACAGAAAAATTTCGCCCGGTTGAAATGTTTCTTGCTATAAGTCAGCAATTTTCCGAATTCAGGGAGGCTGAATGGATGAATGGTTAGCATGTGCGCGCTGAATCGTAACGTCTGTCATTGAGTCAACGGGCGTCGTTTCGATCTTCAGGTTGCACGTGACATGGAATATGATGTCCAACCCCGTTTATTGCGAACGATTAAGCTGTTCAGGGGGAGCTTATTTTTAAAAGTTTGTAATATTCGGTTGATAACTAAAGGTACCGTGCAAATTAAACTGTTAAAATAGAAAATTTGGCCCGGTTGAAATGTTTCTCGCTGTAGGTCAGCTAGAATGTTCAAACTTGGTGTAGACGTTCACTAGGTCATTGTCTTGATCGAGTTCACAGCAGAAATAACAGTGAAACGATCAACGAACTCATAGCAGAAATAACAGTGGAAAACTTAACGAATTCATAGCATAAATAGCAGAAATGAAATGGGGTTTTACGTCCTACTCTTCTGCACCTGACCTGGGCTAATGGAAGACGCGGCATACGCCATACAGTGTGCTATGAGGGAATTTTTGCCCGGGCAGCGGCGCTACGGCCTACTCTTATATCGAATTCCAACTGCCAAGGGATCTTTTACGTGCATTCCAATGTGTACACGGGACCTCGGTTTTTCGTCCCATCCGAACGACTAGGCAGCTGTCCTTATCAGGCCCTCCTTCTGCATCACTGACAAAAGAAACCACGCCGGAAAATCGAGATGAGCTTTCTCGGCCAATGCAAGGATCGAACACCCGACCTCCAGGCTAACGAGCCAGCGCCTTGCCCACTTAGCCACCGTGATTCCCATAAATAGCAATGAAACGATCAACGAATTTATAGCAGTAATAACACTTCAACAATTAACGAATTCGTAGCAGAAATAACGGTGAAACAATTAACGAATTCGTAGCAGAAATAACAATGAAACGTTCAACGAAATCATAGCCGAAATAACAATGAAACGTTCAACGAATTAATAGTAGACGAGTTCATAGTAGAAAAAACAGTGAAACAATGAACGAATCATAGCAGAAACCACCAGAAGGCTATCCATACACTGTGAAATTTGAAACCTAAATGGCCCGGCTAGGAACAATATCTACATGCCCGTAAAAGACTACTTAACAGTTGGAATTCGAAAGAAAAGACCGTAACGACGCTGTCCGATCAAAATTTAGTTAATTCAGTCGGCGCAGACAGATAGGTCGTTAAAACCATTTCTGTTCAGTTCATTCCATTTCCTTAAATCTATGAAAGTTGTGTGAATTGGGAATCGGGTATTACTCAACAGTTTCAGGGGAGATAAGCCGTCTTTGAGATTGGAAATCAATTTTTGATATCGACTGTGTATGATTGCTACTAGATCGATTGTGATTCAGGTTCTAATCAGTTTGGATTGAAGAATCGGGGTGGTATATGTGTGGGGTGGGGGTGGTGGCACAAGACGCTATATCCCTTTCGCAACCACACACCTAACACATGCAGGGTATAGGTTGCGATCAGTTCTTTCAAGATTTTCATATATTTAAGCCACTTTATTACACGCCTCATCTGAAAATATCTGTGTTAGTGTAGATAAATGTTGACCAAATAACATCTTTCACCATTTTGACTTTCAGTTACAGAACTAGCATAGGGGCGTTTTAAGGTTTATCATGGCGGAGGCTGTACTATTTTGAGGGCCCTCTGTCGCGAGGGGAGGTTCTTGATTGATGATTGTCATGCCAATGCAATGGCTGCATTCTCATTCAGTAGTGGATTCGACAGTAACAGTGTATAGAAAACGATTGAGTTGGACTCGGGGGACCTTTCCCTTGGCCCTAGGGACCCTTTTGTCATTCGTGGGACCCTTTTGTCTGTCTTTAGAGCCCTCCCTAACTAGGGTACATTTTCATTTTTCGCATCGGTTGTAGCATTTTTCTCCCGTTTTATTTTTTCAACTGCTTTGATTTTTTTCGCGGAGAGGCTGGCGCCTCCAGCGCCTCAGCTATAAAACGCTTTTGAACTAGCAGTACTATTGACATAATACCGTTTTTTCCAGTAATGGTAACTCACTCGTTTCTGCACTGAATAACCATGACACGGAGAGAGAGAGAGAGAGAGAGAGAGAGAGAGAGAGAGAGAGAGAGAGAGAGAGAGAGACGGGGTGTTTAACGTCCACTCGACGCAAACTAGGTCATTTTGGGACTAACATATGGTTTAATTTTATTTCAATAATCTGCTTGCGCATATTAACAGTGGGAGTAAACCGCAGGTCCCGGGGTAAACCCAGGAGATTGGACAGGCGAGATTGTAGGTTAGGGTTAGGGTAAGCGCTAAGGTTAGGTCTTCGGTTAGGATTAGGATTAGCGATATCTCTATTTACATCTCGTGACCTTTGACCAAACGTAATGAAGACAGGATGTGACGTATATATGCACATTGAGGTTATCAAGCTATAGACCGGACTAGTAGTAAGCTATAAACGGATAAATAACAAGAGTTTATATGTATATTATTTTATTAAATTTATATATACCTTAACTCCCTGATTTACATATATACATTATGCATGAACAATAGAAACTATGTACTAGTATTTATAAGTATTAAAGCTATGGTAATATTATGCTATCAAATAGCCGTATTGTCTTAATATTTGTTGTAACCGCAACCTTGATAGTTATTGTAAGAAGGATAACGGTTGTAGTTGTTGTATCCGTTACCGTATCCGTTGTTATTGTAGTTGTTATATCCCTTCCCATATTCGTTGTTATTGTGGCCATTGTTGTAACCGTTGTTGTAATTGTAGGGGCCGTTGTAACTATTGTATCCTTTATTATTGTATTGTTTGTACTTGTATAGTCCGTTGTTGTATCGGTTGTATGGCCCGTTGTTGTATCCGTTGTAGTTGTATGATTGTTTGTAAGCTCCAATCTTTCCATGTCCAACAAGTCCGTTTCCAATTATACCGTGTCCGATAACGTTACCAACGATACCATGACCAATTCCGTGTCCAACAATACCGTGTCCGATACCGTTACCAACGATGTCATGCCCAATGCCGTTACCAATCTTTCCATGTCCAATAAGTCAGTGTCCGATTCCGTTTCCAATGATACCATGTCCGATACCGTTACCAAAGATACCATGACCAATTCCGTTTCCAACAATACCGTGTCCGATACCGTTACCAACGATGCCATGCCCAATGCCGTTACCAATCTTTCCATGTCCAATAAGTCCGTGTCCGATTCCGTTTCCAATGATACCATGTCCGATACCGTTACCAACGATACCATGACCAATTCCGTTTCCAACAATACCGTGTCCGATACCGTTACCAACAATACCATGACCAATTCCGTTACCAATAACACCGACTTTGCCAACAGCTACTATTCCGTGTCTGAGTCGGTTTCCTTGGATACCATGTCTAATACCATGGTTGAGTCCGTTGCCAATAGCTCCTACACCAACAAGACCATGTCCAACACCGGCATGTCCTCTTTCAAATCCTTTACCATTTCCGTTTCCAAAGACACCAACACTATGTCCGAAACCGTGTCCGATTTTAGAATCGATGTATTGGGAAGCAGCTACTGTCAAACAGACAGCGAAAGCGACGAAAGCCTGAAAAAGAAAAAAAAACATGTGTTTTACAGAAATATCCGTAGATTTGATTCCATACTAAAAAAAAAAATCGCGAGGGTTTATTTATTTATAACCAAAAACTTGACAATCAAGAAATTTTACAGTGCCGCCATTATTTAGTACATGATCGAGTTTTGGCGTTACCAGGCAAAATCACAAATAATGTTCAACTCTGGGTATTAATTTACACTTTTTATAATTTACCGTTCTGGCCCTATGAATATAAAACTGCCTTTAATACAATGTCAAGGGCGATAAGCAATAATACAACAGTGACGATGCAATACCATGTTCAACCCTCGATTTCTACCAGTTTTAAATTTAAAGATGGACCTATGGGTATGAATGCCAAGTGCGATAAGCAATCATATAAAAATTTAGTATGTAATGAAACTTATTAGTGCTATACCAAATTAGATATCAGGTTTCTTGTCCAGAAAGTTCAAGTATATCCCATCTGGGTCAGGATCCTTGTCACTACATACCGCTAATTGGAAGTATTGAAGATTATTTAGTCAACAAGTTAAATTTACTCTCTGTAGATTGTTACAATGTTTTACTGTATTAGCCCAGTCTGTACAGAACAGAGGGGCGAAAAAGCAAGTCCCATTTAAGATTTCAGGGACCGGGTATGCTTATCTTAAAACTTCAAAGATTTGAAATCTTATACGGAGTAGGGCAAAAGTCCTACTTTATACACCGACTGGACCATTGAAGACAAACAGATAGATTTTGCCCGGACATCTATATTACGATATACTCTATCAAGGAATCTTGTACGTGCACGCCAATGTGTACACTGAACATTGCTTTTCGTCCCATCCTGACAATTAGACACTATTCCCTGTCAGACCGGGCAGACCTACTGTCCTGTACAGCTAACAAGGGCAGTCAAGCCTGTACAATTGACTTTCTGGTCAAACCCCGGGAGAGAGCCCAAGACCTACTGGTTAGTTAATCAGTGTCTCTTATCACTGAGCCACCATGATCCCCATACATTAAAAACATGGAGTTCGTAGATGAGCATTTTATGCTTAGGGTAAGCAGAGATAAGCAATTAGATTGGTTGATGATTTCGGACACTTTCACTTCAGTCAGAGTGATGAAACTTGGTGTATAGTTTCATTACATCAATACCTTGAATACGTTCGACAATGAGAGCAGAGCGATGAGCAATTTGATTGGTCGAGAATTTGAAACAAAATAACTCTCCTTCTTATTGGGGCAGAATGTTCAATCTTGGTGAAGGCGTTCATTAGGTCAGTGCCATGAAGGAGTGCGAAGATGAGCATTGTCTGCTTACAGTCAGCAGAGATAAGCAATCTGATTGATTGATTCTTTGGGGCACGATAACTTTGGTTATAATGAAGTGAGAGTGACAAAATTCCAAATATAGATTCATTATGTCATTACCTTGACTAAGTTTGATGTTGAGAATTTCTGCGTAGATTTAGGAGCAATAAGCAATTTGACTGATCACATTGGAACATAACACCTCTGTTTTTAATTAAGGTAGAATTTGAACCGGTTGAATTGTTTTTCGTTATAATTCTTTTTCCTTTTTAAGATTCTTTATATAACTCATGAGATGCGACAGAAACTGACCGTGAATATGAAAGCTTTAATATCTGCTTAGCAGATCTAGTTATTAAGCTTTCATATGTATTACATATGAAAGCTTATTGTTTCTGTTAAAGTTATTATTATTAAGCTTTCATATTACATATGAAAGCTTATTGTTTCTGTTAAGATTATTATTGTTATTTTTTTTTTGTGTTTTGTCCACAAATCGGATTTCTCAGAATCTAACGATAGGATCGTTCTGAAACTTTTACCTATCCCCCCAAAAATGGGTGGTGGCTGTTGATTAAATATATTTTCAAAACGTTTTACGAATCCGAAATCACCGAATTTTACGAACGAAAAAACTGACAATGCATACTCGTAACTTTGTTATTTTTTGACCGATTTTACTAATTCTTTTTTCTTTGAATACCTTGAAAAAAATCATTTTCATCTGCAGTTTCGCATTTTCCAATTTCGAAAATTCGTCGCTGTGATTTCGAACCGGAAGTTTAGACCAATTTGAGAACTTCTTTAATAGTTGTACGATTTTCATGAAATTTAGTGTATAAGTAGATGCTACCGATGTGACTTCAAAAATATAATTAAAAATTTTCTAAATTATCTCCCCTTGACGAAATTAAGGATCAAAGTTTTCAAAAAAATCGTCGAAATATAGGTCAGAATGACCTAATTTTTTTTTTTTGATACTAGACAAGTAATTACTGATTCGTACACAAAATATGGAGTTTGTCGATCGAACCGGAAGTGCCACCATCTTTAAACGTGAAAAATCAAAAAGGCTTTTTTGCTATTTTACTTACAGACTCGGGAGTTATATTTTCAGAATCCTTGAAGGAATGCCTAAAAATCTGTCGGATCCGAATTTTGATTTCGGTCACGTGATGGTCACCATTTTGAATTGAAAATGAAAAATAGAAGCAATTTGAAGGGCCAGGACTTTGGAACACAATAACTCTCCTTCTAATTGAGCTACAATGTTCAAACTTGGTGTAGACGTTCACTAGATCAATGTCATGATTGAGTTCAAAGATGAGCATTTTCTGCTTAGGGTAAGCAGAGATAAGCATGCTGATTTGTTGATTCTTTAGGGCACGATAACTTCGGTTATAATGAAGGGAGGGCGATGAAACTTTTGTCAATAGAGAGTCTAATAGCTAGCCTGTTGTTTGAAATCATTGTATCATTTTTTTTAAATATCAGGGATAGCCGAAAAAAAGAGATTGAAAATCCAAAAAGTCGTATTTTTACAATTTGGAGCATGTTTATAGGTCTTTCTCGTAAAGTCAACATACTATTTTTTGGGAACTTCTTCTACAAAGAGTCTTATTGGTAGTCTTTTATTTGAAACCATCGATCAACAGTCCAACATATCAGGAGTAGAAGAACAAAAGGATCGAACATTGAATACGGCACCCTTTCATTGTTAAGCGAAACATGCAGTGTGGGTGACTACAATCTACACATTTAGACATCGTATAGAGCTTATTCAACAGTATCGAATTCCAACTGCTTAGGGATATTTTACGTGCACTCCAATGCCTATACGGGAGCTTGGTTTTTCGTCCCATCCGAACGACTAGACAACTGTGCTTGTCAGGCCCTCCGTTCTGTCTCACTGACAACGGGGAACCACGCCGGGAAATCAAGATGAACTTTCTCCGTGCAGAACTTTCAATCCAGGCCAAACGTTTATTGCATACGATTAAGCTGGTCAGTTGGAGCTTATTTTCAAAAGTTTTGTAATAATCGGTTGGTAATTAAAGTACCGTGCACATTAAACTGTTAAAACAGAAAATTTCGCCCGGTTGAAATGTTTCTTGCTATAAGTCAGCAATTTTCCGAATTCAGGGAGGCTGAATGGTTAGCATGTGCGCGCTGTATCGTAACGTCTGTCATTGAGTCAACGAGCGTCGTTTCGATCTCCAGGTTGCACGTGACATGAAGTATGATGTCCAACCTCGTGGGTTTTCTCCGTGTCCTTCGGTTTCCTCCCAACGGCTAAAGACCAGTAAGCGCAAGGGGAGTTTTTAAATAAAATTTAAAAAACATATGTTAGTCACGAAATGACCTAGTTTGTGTCGAATGGACATTAGGCCGCATTTCTCTCTTTCTCTTTTATTTTTAACGTTTTGTGATAATCGGTTGGTAATCAAAGGTACTGTAAAAGTGATAAAACAGAAAATTTCGCCCGGTTGTAATGTTTCTCACTTTAAAGTCAGCAATTTGACGATTTTAAGGGGCAAACGTTTATTGCGAACGCTTAAGCTGGTCATGGGGAGCTTATTTTTAAAAGTTTTGTAATATTCGGTTGATAACTAAAGGTACCGTGCAAATTAAACTGTTAAAATAGAAAATTTGGCCCGGTTGAAATGTTTCTCGCTGTAGGTCAGCAATTTGCCGATTTTAGGGAGGTTGCGTGGCTGAATGGTTAGCACGTGCGTTCTGTATCATAACGTCTGTCATTGAGTCAACTGGCGTTGTTTCGATTTCTTGGTTGTACGTGACAAGGAGTATGGTCGCTGTCCGACCTCGTAGGCCGTAACGCCGCTGCCCGGGTAATATTTCCCTCATTGCACACTTTATGGCATATGCCCGTCTTCATTAGCCCATTTTAGGAGCTGAACAGTAGGACGTTAAACCCCATTCAATTTCATTTCATTTTGTCTATGTTGCTTATTTATTATAGTGGATAAATATTTTTCTGGTTCTAGCAATTATTTAATTTCTGCATAGAAATCTTGCTTTGGCCAGTTTTTTTATTGCAGAGTGCCATTCTTGTATAATTCAGTCTATGATCCTTTGTTTAAAACATGTTTAAAAAGTCTTCACGATTTCCTACTTATAACCAAACATATTGGAAATATTAGTCGGGCATTATTAAATCCTAATTTTATTGGTCTTATTTAAAATTAAACTTTCATTTAACTATGAACAACCCTTAACGTGTCTCTTTAAAACTATTAATTACACTAAAACAGTAGCTCAACCTTTTGACCTAAACTCATTAATTTACCATTTTGTTGTGAGCGACTTCTTATTCTTCCTATATGATATATTGCACGTGTCTGATTTCAAAGGGGAGAGGGGGGGGGCTGAATGGTTAGCCCGCGCGCCTGTCATTGAGTTAACTAGCGTGTTTTCGAATGCCCGGTTGTACATGACAAGGAGTAAGGTCGCCTGTCCAACCTGCCATTTTTAATTTTTTTTCCCGCCATTTTCATTTCAATTTCCCATCCGTCTCATTACAGTAATACAAGTTTCAGTTATTTCCCTTTAGTTTTCAGATTATTGTTATGCCTGGGTGCAATGTTTCATACTATATTTAGACTTGTAACTTCGCGAATTTTTGACCAATTTTGATAATTTTTTCTTCAATGACACGTGACGATGAATATGAAAGCTTTCATATCTGCATAGGACAGTAGCAGATCTAGTTATTATTTTTTTTTTTTGTGTGTTTTCTGCAAATCGGATTTCTCAGAATCTATCCATAGGATCTTTCTGAAATTTTGACCTACCCCCCCAAAAATGGGGTGCGAACGTTGATTAAATGTATTTTCAAAACGTTTTTCGAATCCGAAATCACCGAATTTTACGAACGAATGCATTTGACCTACAATGCTGTAACTTTGTGACTATTTGGTGTATTTTACTAATTTCTTTTTCTTTGAGTATCCTAAGACATTTACTTCAAATCTGCAATTTCGGATTTTCGAATTTCGAAAATTCGTCGCTGTGATTTCGAACCGGAAGTTTACACCAACTCGACAACTTCTTTAGTAGTTGTACGATTTTCATGAAATTTAATATGTAAGTAGACCTTTATGATGCGACTTGAAAAATGACTTTAGAAATTTTCTAACTTATCTCCCCTTGGTGAAATTAAGGATCAAAGTTTTCAAAAAAATCGTCGAAATATAGGTCAGAATGACCTAGTTTTTTTTTTCGATACTAGACAAGGAATTACTGATTCGTACACAAAATATGGAGTTTGTCGATCGAACCGGAAGTGCCACCATCTTTAAACGTGAAAAATCAATAAGGCTTTTTTGCTATTTTACTTACAGACTCGGGAGTTATATTTTCTGAATCCTTGTAGGAAGGCCTAAAAAATGTCGCGAATACAATTCTGATTTAGGTCAACCGGGAGTCACCATTTTGAATTGAAAATGAAAAATAGAAGCAATTTGAAGGGCCGAGATTTTGGAGCACAATAACTCTCATTCTAATTAAGCTAGAATGTTCAAACTTGTTGTAGACGTTCACTAGGTCAATGTTATGATTGAGTTCAAAGATGAGCATTTTCTGCTTAGGGTAAGCAGAGATAAGCATGCTGATTTGTTGATTCTTTAGGGCACGATAACTTCGGTTATAATGAAGGGAGGGCGGTGAAACGTTTGTCAATAGAGAGTCTAATAGCTAGCCTGTTGTGTGAAATCATTGTATCAATTTTTTTAAATATCAGGGATAGCCGAAAAAAAGAGATTGAAAATCCAAAAAGTCGTATTTTTACAATTTGGAGCATGTTTAGAGGTCTTTCTCGTAAAGTTAACATACTATTTTTGGGGAACTTCTTCTACAAAGAGTCTTATTGGTAGTCTTTTATATGAAACCATCGATCAACAGTCCAAAATATCAGGAGTAGAAGAACAAAAGGATCGAACATTGAAAACGGCACCCTTTCATTGTTAAGTGAAACATGCAGTGTGGGTGACTACAATCTACGCATTTAGTCATCGTATAGAGTTTATTCAACAGTATCGAATTCCAACTGCTTAGGGATATTTTACGTGCACTCCAATGTGTACACGGGACCTTGGTTTTTCGTCCCGTCCGAACGACTAGACAGCTGTGCTTGTCAGGCCCTCCGTTCTGCCTCACTGACAAGGGGAACCACGCCGGGAAATCGAGATGAACTTTTTCCGTGCAGAACTTTCAATTCAGGCAAAACGTTTATTGCATACGATTAAGCTGGTCAGTTGGAGCTTATTTTCAAAAGTTTTGTAATAATCGGTTGGTAATTAAAGTACCGTGCACATTAAACTGTTAAAACAGAAAATTTCGCCCGGTTGAAATGTTTCTTGCTATAAGTCAGCAATTTTCCGAATTCAGGGAGGCTGGATGGCTCAATGGTTAGCATGTGCTCGCTGTATCGAAACGTTTGTCATTGAGTCAACGGGCGTCGTTTCGATCTCCAGGTTGCACGTGACATGGTGTATGATGTCCAACCTCGTGGGTTTTCTCCGTGTTCTTCGGTTTCCTCCCAACGGCTAAAGACCAGTGTGTACAAGGGGAGTTTTTAAATAAAATTTAAAAAACATATGTTAGTCCCGAAATGACCTAGTTTCTGTCGAATGGACGTTAGGCCGCATTTCTCTCTTTCTCTTTTTAAAGTTTTGTAATAATCGGTTGGTAATCAAAGGTACTGTTAAAGTGATAAAACAGAAAATTTGGCCCGGTTGTAATGTTTCTCACTTTAAAGTCAGCAATTTGTCGATTTTAAGGGGCAAACGTTTATTGCGAACGATTAAGCTGGTCAGGGTGAGCTTATTTTTAAAAGTTTTGTAATATTCGGTTGATAACTAAAGGTACCTAATAGCTAGCCTGTTGTGTGAAATCATTGTATCATTTTTTTTAAATATCAGGGATAGCCGAAAAAAAGAGATTGAAAATCCAAAAAGTCGTATTTTTACAATTTGGAGCATGTTTAGAGGTCTTTCTCGTAAAGTCAACATACTATTTTTTGGGAACTTCTTCTACAAAGAGTCTTATTGGTAGTCTTTTATATGAAACCATCGATCAACAGTCCAACAATCAGGAGTAGAAGAACAAAAGGATCGAACATTGAAAACGGCAACCTTTCATTGTTAAGCGAAACATGCAGTGTAGGTGACTACAATCTACGCATTTAGTCATCGTATAAAGTTTATTCAACAGTATCGAATTCCAACTGCTTAGGGATATTTTACGTGCACTCCAATGTGTACACGGGACCTTGGTTTTTCGTCCCATCCGAAGGACTAGACAGCTGTGCTTGTCAGGCCCTCCGTTCTGCCTCACTGACAAGAGGAACCACGCCGGGAAATCGAGATGAACTTTTTCCGTGCAGAACTTTCAATTCAGGCAAAACGTTTATTGCATACGATTAAACTGGTCAGTTGGAGCTTATTTTCAAAAGTTTTGTAATAATCGGTTGTTAAATAAAGTACCGTGCACATTAAACTGTTAAAACAGAAAATTTCGCCCGGTTGAAATGTTTCTTGCTAAAAGTCAGCAATTTTCCGAATTCAGGGAGGCTGGATGGCTGAATGGTTAGCATGTGCTCGCTGTATCGTAACGTTTGTCATTGAGTCAACGGGCGTCGTTTCGTTCTCCAGGTTGCACGTGACATGTGTATGATGTCCAACCTCGTGGGTTTTCTCCGTGTTCTTCGGTTTCCTCCCAACGGCTAAAGACCAGTACGTCCAAGGGGAGTTTTAAATAAAATTAAAAAACATATGTTAGTCCCGAAATGACCTAGTTTGTGTCGAATGGACGTAAGGCCGCATTTGTCTCTTTCTCTTTTTAAAGTTTTGTAATAATCGGTTGGTAATCAAAGGTACTGTTAAAGTGATAAAACAGAAAATTTGGCCCGGTTGTAATGTTTCTCACTTTAAAGTCAGCAATTTGTCGATTTTAAGGGGCAAACGTTTATTGCGAACGATTAAGCTGGTCAGGGGGAGCTTATTTTTAAAAGTTTTGTAATATTCGGTTGACAACTAAAGGTACCGTGCAAATTAAACTGTTAAAATAGAAAATTTGGCCCCGTTGAAATGTTTCTAGCTGTAGGTCAGCAATTTGCCGATTTTAGGGAGGTTGCGTGGCTGAATGGTTAGCACGTGCGCTCTGTATCATAACGTCTGTCATTGAGTCAACTGGCCTTGTTTCGATTTCTTGGTTGTACGTGACAAGGAGTATGGTCGCCTTACCAACCTCGTAGGCCGTAACGCCGCTGCCCGGGTAAAATTTCCCTCATTGCACACTTTATGGCGTATGCCCGTCTTCATTAGCCCATTGTAGGAGCAGAACAGTAGGACGTTAAACCCCATTCAATTTCATTTCATTTTCTCTATGTTGCTTATTTATTATAGTGGATAAATATTTTTCTGGTTCTAGCAATTATTTAATTTCTCCATAGAAATCTCTGGCCAGTTTTTTTTATTGCAGAGTGCCATTCTTGTATATTGCAGTCTATGACCCTTTGTTTAAAACATGCTTAAGAAGTCGTCACGATTTCCTACTTATAACCAAACATAATTTTTCGATGTTTTCTTACCATTTTCATTTCATTTTTCTGAAAGTTTTGAAATCGGAAGTCATCCCGATTACAGCAACACAAGTATCAGTTATTTCCCTTTAGTTTTCAGATTACTCAATGTTTCATACTATATTTAGACTTGTAACTTCGCGAGTTTTTGACCAATTTTGATAGTTTGTTATTCTTATCCTTTTATTTGAGATACTTGATATAATCGATGACACGTGACGATGAATATGAAAGCTTTCATATCTGCATGGGACAGTAGCAGATCTAGTTAAGCTTTCATATGTATTACATATGAAAGCTTATTGTTTCTGTTAAAGTTATTATTAAGCTTTCATATGTATTACATATGAAAGCTTATTGTTTCTGTTAAGATTAATATTATTAAGCTTTCATATGTATTACATATGAAAGCTTATTGTTTCTGTTAAAGTTATTATTAAGCTTTCATATGTATTACATATGAAAGCTTATTGTTTCTGTTAAAGTTATTATTATTATTTTTTTTTTTTGTGTGTTTTCTGCAAATCGGATTTCTCAGAATCTATCCATAGGATCTTTCTGAAATTTTGACCTACCCCCCCAAAAATGGGGTGCGAACCTTGATTAAATGTATTTTCAAAACGTTTTACGAATCCGAAATCACCGAATTTTACGAACGAATGCATTTGACCTACAATGCTGTAACTTTGTGACTATTTGATCTATTTTACTAATTCTTTTTTCTTTGAGTATCCTAAGACATTTACTTCAAATCTGCAATTTCGGATTTTCGAATTTCGAAAATTCGTCGCTGTGATTTCGAACCGGAAGTTTACACAAACTCGACGACTTCTTTAGTAGTTGTACGATTTTCATGAAATTTAATATGTAAGTAGACCTTAATGATGCGACAAGAAAAATGA
The DNA here is from genome assembly GCA_963678685.1 of Patella ulyssiponensis. Classification (NCBI taxonomy): domain Eukaryota; kingdom Metazoa; phylum Mollusca; class Gastropoda; family Patellidae; genus Patella; species Patella ulyssiponensis. The sequence continues at coordinate 54,862,616 of OY783227.1, read as the reverse complement.
CTTTAGAAATTTTCTAACTTATCTCCCCTTGGTGAAATTAAGGATCAAAGTTTTCAAAAAAATCGTCGAAATATAGGTCAGAATGACCTAGTTTTTTTTTTTGATACTAGACAAGGAATTACTGATTCGTACACAAAATATGGAGTTTGTCGATCGAACCGGAAGTGCCACCATCTTTAAACGTGAAAAATCAATAAGGCTTTTTTGCTATTTTACTTACAGACTCGGGAGTTATATTTTCTGAATCCTTGCAGGAAGGCCTAAAAAATGTCGCGAATAGAATTCTGATTTAGGTCAACCGGGTGTCACCATTTTGAATTGAAAATGAAAAATAGAAGCAATTTGAAGGGCCGAGACTTTGGAGCACAATAACTCTCATTCTAATTAAGCTAGAATGTTCAAACTTGTTGTAAGCGTTCAATAGGTCAATGTTATGATTGAGGTCAAAGATGAGCATTTTCTGCTTGGGGTAAGCAGAGATAAGCATGCTGATTTGTTGATTCTTTAGGGCACGATAACTTCGGTTATAATGAAGGGAGGGCGGTGAAACTTTTGTCAATAGAGAGTCTAATAGCTAGCCTGTTGAGTGAAATCATTGTATCATTTTTTTTAAATATCAGGGATAGCCGAAAAAAAGAGATTGAAAATCCAAAAAGTCGTATTTTTACAATTTGGAGCATGTTTAGAGGTCTTTCTCGTAAAGTCAACATACTATTTTTTGGGAACTTCTTCTACAAAGAGTCTTATTGGTAGTCTTTTATATGAAACCATCGATCAACAGTCCAACATATCAGGAGTAGAAGAACAAAAGGATCGAACATTGAAAACGGCACCCTTTCATTGTTAAGCGAAACATGCAGTGTGGGTGACTACAATCTACGCATTTAGTCATCGTATAGAGTTTATTCAACAGTATCGAATTCCAACTGCTTAGGGATATTTTACGTGCATTCCAATGTGTACACGGGACCTTGGTTTTTCGTCCCATCCGAATGACTAGACAGCTGTGCTTGTCAGGCCCTCCGTTCTGCCTCACTGACAAGGGGAACCACGCCGGGAAATCGAGATGAACTTTTTCCGTGCAGAACTTTCAATTCAGGCAAAACGTTTATTGCATACGATTAAGCTGGTCAGTTGGAGCTTATTTTCAAAAGTTTTGTAATAATCGGTTGGTAATTAAAGTACCGTGCACATTAAACTGTTAAAACAGAAAATTTCTCCCGGTTGAAATGTTTCTTGCTATAAGTCAGCAATTTTCCGAATTCAGGGAGGCTGGATGGCTCAATGGTTAGCATGTGCTCGCTGTATCGTAACGTTTGTCATTGAGTCAACGGGCGTCGTTTCGATCTCCCGGTTGCACGTGACATGGTGTATGATGTCCAACCTCGTGGGTTTTCTCCGTGTTCTTCGGTTTCCTCCCAACGGCTAAAGACCAGTACGTGCAAGGGGAGTTTTTAAATAAAATTAAAAAACATATGTTAGTCCCGAAATGACCTAGTTTGTGTCGAATGGACGTTAGGCCGCATTTCTCTCTTTCTCTTTTTAAAGTTTTGTAATAATCGGTTGGTAATCAAAGGTACTGTTAAAGTGATAAAACAGAAAATTTGGCCCGGTTGTAATGTTTCTCACTTTAAAGTCAGCAATTTGTCGATTTTAAGGGGCAAACGTTTATTGCGAACGATTAAGCTGGTCAGTTGGAGCTTATTTTCAAAAGTTTTGTAATAATCGGTTGGTAATTAAAGTACCGTGCACATTAAACTGTTAAAACAGAAATTTTCGCCCGGTTGAAATGTTTCTTGCTATAAGTCAGCAATTTTCCGAATTCAGGGAGGCTGGATGGCTGAATGGTTAGCATGTGCTCGCTGTATCGTAACGTTTGTCATTGAGTCAACGGGCGTCGTTTCGATCTCCCGGTTGCACGTGACATTGTGTATGATGTCCAACCTCGTGGGTTTTCTCCGTGTTCTTCGGTTTCCTCCCAACGGCTAAAGACCAGTACGTGCAAGGGGAGTTTTTCAATAAAATTAAAAAACATATGTTAGTCCCGAAATGACCTAGTTTGTGTCGAATGGACGTTAGGCCGCATTTCTCTCTTTCTCTTTTTAAAGTTTTGTAATAATCGGTTGGTAATCAAAGGAACTGTTAAAGTGATAAAACAGAAAATTTGGCCCGGTTGTAATGTTTCTCACTTTAAAGTCAGCAATTTGTCGATTTTAAGGGGCAAACGTTTATTGCGAACGATTAAGCTGGTCAGGGGGAGCTTATTTTAAAAAGTTTTGTAATATTCGGTTGATAACTAAAGGTACCGTGCAAATTAAACTGTTAAAATAGAAAATTTGGCCCGGTTGAAATGTTTCTCGCTGTAGGTCAGCAATTTGCCGAATTTAGGGAGGTTGCGTGGCTGAATGGTTAGCACGTGCGCTCTGTATCATAACGTCTGTCATTGAGTCAACTGGCCTTGTTTCGATTTCTTGGTTGTACGTGAAAAGGAGTATGGTCGCCTTACCAACCTCGTAGGCCGTAACGCCGCTGCCCGGGTAAAATTTCCCTCATTGCACACTTTATGGCGTATGCCCGTCTTCATTAGCCCATTGTAGGAGCAGAACAGTAGGACGTTAAACCCCATTCAATTTCATTTCATTTTCTCTATGTTGCTTATTTATTATAGTGGATAAATATTTTTCTGGTTCTAGCAATTATTTAATTTCTGCATAGAAATCTCTGGCCAGTTTTTTTTTTATTGCAGAGTGCCATTCTTGTATATTGCAGTCTATGACCCTTTGTTTAAAACATGCTTAAGAAGTCGTCACGATTTCCTACTTATAACCAAACATATTGGAAACCATAATTATATAACATATCTTGGAAGCCCGATTACAGCTATACAAGTTTCAGTTATTTCCCTTTAGTTTAAAGATTATTTTTTTGCCCGGGTGCAATGTTTCTCACTACATTTAAATTTGTAACTTTGTGAGTTTTTGACCGATTTTGATATTATGTCTTTATAATTTTCCAAATCTACATATTTAACGTACATATTCAAACAGTTGAGTTCAACCTGATCCAAAAAGTTTTAGTTTTGTTCAAAGTTATCTCATTTAATTTTTCGATGTTTTCTTACCATTTTCATTTCATTTTTCTGAAAGTTTTGAAATCGGAAGTCATCCCGATTACAGCAACACAAGTATCAGTTATTTCCCTTTAGTTTTCAGATTACTCAATGTTTCATACTATATTTAGACTTGTAACTTCGCGAGTTTTTGACCAATTTTGATAGTTTGTTATTCTTATCCTTTTATTTGAGATACTTGATATAATCGATGACACGTGACGATGAATATGAAAGCTTTCATATCTGCATGGGACAGTAGCAGATCTAGTTATTATTTTTTTTTTTTGTGTGTTTTCTGCAAATCGGATTTCTCAGAATCTATCCATAGGATCTTTCTGAAATTTTGACCTACCCCCCCAAAAATGGGGTGCGAACCTTGATTAAATGTATTTTCAAAACGTTTTACGAATCCGAAATCACCGAATTTTACGAACGAATGCATTTGACCTACAATGCTGTAACTTTGTGACTATTTGATCTATTTTACTAATTCTTTTTTCTTTGAGTATCCGAAGACATTTACTTCAAATCTGCAATTTCGGATTTTCGAATTTCGAAAATTCGTCGCTGTGATTTCGAACCGGAAGTTTACACCAACTCGACAACTTCTTTAGTAGTTGTACGATTTTCATGAAATTTAATATGTAAGTAGACCTTAATGATGCGACTTAAAAAATGACTTTAGAAATTTTCTAACTTATCTCCCCTTGGTGAAATTAAGGATCAAAGTTTTCAAAAAAATCGTTGAAATATAGGTCAGAATGACCTAGTTTTTTTTTTCGATACTAGACAAGGAATTACTGATTCGTACACAAAATATGGAGTTTGTCGATCGAACCGGAAGTGCCACCATCTTTAAACGTGAAAAATCAATAAGGCTTTTTTGCTATTTTACTTACAGACTCGGGAGTTATATTTTCTGAATCCTTGATGGAAGGCCTAAAAAATGTCGCGAATAGAATTTTGATTTAGGTCAACCGGGAGTCACCATTTTGAATTGAAAATGAAAAATAGAAGCAATTTGAAGGGCCGAGACTTTGGAGCACAATAACTCTCATTCTAATTAAGCTAGAATGTTCAAACTTGTTGTAGACGTTCACTAGGTCAATGTTATGATTAAGTTCAAAGATGAGCATTTTCTGCTTAGGGTAAGCAGAGATAAGCATGCTGATTTGTTGATTCTTTAGGGCACGATAACTTCGGTTATAATGAAGGGAGGGCGGTGAAACTTTTGTCAATAGAGAGTCTAATAGCTAGCCTGTTGTGTGAAATCATTGTATCATTTTTTTTAAATATCAGGGATAGCCGAAAAAAAGAGATTGAAAATCCAAAAAGTCGTATTTTTACAATTTGGAGCATGTTTAGAGGTCTTTCTCGTAAAGTCAACATACTATTTTTTGGGAACTTCTTCTACAAAGAGTCTTATTGGTAGTCTTTTATATGAAACCATCGATCAACAGTCCAACATATCAGGAGTAGAAGAACAAAAGGATCGAACATTGAAAACGGCACCCTTTCATTGTTAAGCCAAACATGCAGTGTGGGTGACTACAATCTACGCATTTAGTCATCGTATAGAGTTTATTCAACAGTATCGAATTCCAACTGCTTAGGGATATTTTACGTGCACTCCAATGTGTACACGGGACCTTGGTTTTTCGTCCCATCCGAAGGACTAGACAGCTGTGTTTGTCAGGCCCTCCGTTCTGCCTCACTGACAAGGGGAACCACGCCGGGAAATCGAGATGAACTTTTTCCGTGCAGAACTTTCAATTCAGGCAAAACGTTTATTGCATACGATTAAGCTGGTCAGTTGGAACTTATTTTCAAAAGTTTTGTAATAATCGGTTGGTAATTAAAGTACCGTGCACATTAAACTTTTAAAACAGAAAATTTCGCACGGTTGAAATGTTTCTTGCTATAAGTCAGCAATTTTCCGAATTCAGGGAGGCTGGATGGCTGAATGGTTAGCATGTGCTCGCTGTATCGTAACGTTTGTCATTGAGTCAACGGGCGTCGTTTCGATCTCCGGGTTGCACGTGACATGGTGTATGATGTCCAACCTCGTGGGTTTTCTCCGTGTTCTTCGGTTTTCTCCCAACGGCTAAAGACCAGTACGTGCAAGGGGAGTTTTTAAATAAAATTAAAAAACATATGTTAGTCCCGAAATGACCTAGTTTGTGTCGAATGGACGTTAGGCCGCATTTCTCTCTTTCTCTTTTTAAAGTTTTGTAATAATCGGTTGGTAATCAAAGGTACTGTTAAAGTGATAAAACAGAAAATTTGGCCCGGTTGTAATGTTTCTCACTTTAAAGTCAGCAATTTGTCGATTTTAAGGGGCAAACGTTTATTGCGAACGATTAAGCTGGTCAGGGGGAGCTTATTTTTAAAAGTTTTGTAATATTCGGTTGATAACTAAAGGTACCGTGCAAATTAAACTGTTAAAATAGAAAATTTGGCCCGGTTGAAATGTTTCTCGCTGTAGGTCAGCAATTTGCCGATTTTAGGGAGGTTGCGTGGCTGAATGGTTAGCACGTGCGCTATGTATCATAACGTCTGTCATTGAGTCAACTGGCCTTGTTTCGATTTCTTGGTTGTACGTGACAAGGAGTATGGTCGCCTTACCAACCTCGTAGGCCGTAACGCCGGTGCCCGGGTAAAATTTCCCTCATTGCACACTTTATGGCGTATGCCCGTCTTCATTAGCCCATTGTAGGAGCAGAACAGTAGGACGTTAATCCCCATTCAATTTCATTTCATTTTCTCTATGTTGCTTATTTATTATAGTGGATAAATATTTTTCTGGTTCGAGCAATTATTTAATTTCTGCATAGAAATCTCTGGTCAGTTTTTTTTATTGCAGAGTGCCATTCTTGTATATTGCAGTCTATGACCCTTTGTTTAAAACATGCTTAAGAAGTCGTCACGATTTCCTACTTATAACCAAACATATTGGAAACCATAATTATATAACATATCTTGGAAGCCCGATTACAGCTATACAAGTTTCAGTTATTTCCCTTTAGCTTAAAGATTATTTTTTTGCCCGGGTGCAATGTTTCTCACTACATTTAAATTTGTAACTTTGTGAATTTTTGACCGATTTTGATATTATGTCTTTATAATTTTCCAAATCTACATATTTAACGTACATATTCAAACAGATGAGTTCAACCTGATTCAAAAAGTTTTAGTTTTGTTCAAAGTTATCTCATTTAATTTTTCGATGTTTTCTTACCATTTTCATTTCATTTTTCTGAAAGTTTTGAAATCGGAAGTCATCCCGATTACAGCAACACAAGTATCAGTTATTTCCCTTTAGTTTTCAGATTACTCAATGTTTCATACTATATTTAGACTTGTAACTTCGCGAGTTTTTGACCAATTTTGATAGTTTGTTATTCTTATCCTTTTATTTGAGATACTTGATATAATCGATGACACGTGACGATGAATATGAAAGCTTTCATATCTGCATGGGACAGTAGCAGATCTATATAGTTATTATTATTTTTTTTTTTTGTGTGTTTTCTGCAAATCGGATTTCTCAGAATCTATCCATAGGATCTTTCTGAAATTTTGACCTACCCCCCCAAAAATGGGGTGCGAACCTTGATTAAATGTATTTTCAAAACGTTTTACGAATCCGAAATCACCGAATTTTACGAACGAAAAAACTGACAATGCATAGTCGTATCTTTGTTATTTTTTGACCGATTTTACTAATTCTTTTTTCTTTGAATACCTTGAAAAAAATCGTTTTCATCTGCAGTTTCACATTTTCGAATTTCGAAAATTCGTCGCTGTGATTTCGAACCGGAAGTTTAGACCAATTTGACAACTTCTTTAATAGTTGTACGATTTTCATGAAATTTAGTATACAAGTAGATCTTACCGATGTGACTTCAAAAATATAATTATAAATTTTCTAAATTATCTCCCCTTGGTGAAATTAAGGATCAAAGTTTTCAAAAAAATCGTCGAAATATAGGTCAGAATGACCTAAAAAAAATTTTCGATACTCGACAAGTAATTACTGATTCCTACACAAAATATGGAGTTTGTCGATCGAACCGGAAGTGCCACCATCTTGAAACATGAAAAATCCCTAAGGCTTTTTTGCTATTTTACTTACAGACACGGGAGTTATATTTTCTGAATCCTTGAAGGATGGCCCAAAAATCGTAGGGAGCAGAATTTTGATTTCGGTCACGTGATGGTCACCATTTTGAATTGAAAATGAAAAGTAGTAGCAATTTGAAGGGCCGAGACTTTGAAACACAATAACTCTCCTTCTAATTGAGCTAGAATGTTCAAACTTGGTGTAGACGTTCACTAGGACAATGTCATGATTGAGTCCAAAGATGAGCATTTTCTGCCTAGGGTAAGCAGAGATGGGCATGCTGATTTGTTGATTCTTTAGGGCACGATAACTTCGGTTATAATGAAGGGAGGGCTGTGAAACTTTTGTCAATAGAGAGTCCAATAGCTAGCCTGTTGTGTGAAATCATTGTATCATTTATTTTAAATATCAGGGATAGGCGAAAAAAAGAGATTGAAAATCCAAAAAGTCGTATTTTTACAATTTGGAGCATGTTTAGAGGTCTTTCTCGTAAAGTCAACTTAATATTTTTTGGGAACTTCTTCTACAAAGAGTCTTATTGGTAGTCTTTCATATAAAACCATCGATCAACAATCCAACATATCAGGAGTAGAAGAACAAAAGGATCGAACATTGAAAACGGCATCCTTTCATTGTTAAGCGACACATGCAGTGTGGGTGACTACAATCTACACATTTAGTCATCGTATACAGCTTATTCAACAGTATCGAATTCCAACTGCTTAGGGATATTTTTTTTTCGTCCCATCCGAACGACTAGACAGCTGTGCTTGTCAGGCCCTCCGTTCTGCCTCACTGACAACGGGGAACCACGCCGGGAAATCAAGATGAACTTTTTCCGTGCAATTCAGGCCAAACATTTATTGCATACGATTAAGCTGGTCAGTTGGAGCATATTTTCAAAAGTTTAGTAATAATCGGTTGGTAATTAAAGTACCGTGCACATTAAACTGTTAAAACAGAAAATTTCGCCCGGTTGAAATGTTTCTTGCTATAAGTCAGCAATTTTCCGAATTCAGGGAGGCTGAATGGCTGAATGGTTAGCATGTGCGCGCTGTATTGTAACGTCTGTCATTGAGTCAACGGGCGTCGTTTCGATCTCCAGGTTGCACGTGACATGGAGTATGATGTCCAACCTCGTGAGTTTTCTCCGTGTCCTTCGGTTTCCTCCCAACGGCTAAAGACCAGTAAGCGCAAGGGGAGTTTTTAAATAAAATTAAAAAACATATGTTAGTCACGAAATGACCTAGTTTGTGTCTAATGGACATTAGGCCGCATTTCTCTCTTTCTCTTTTATTTTTAAAGTTTTGTAATAAACGGTTGGTAATCAAAGGCACTGTAAAAGTGATAAAACAGAAAATTTCGCCCGGTTGTAATGTTTCTCACTTTAAAGTCAGCAATTTGCCGATTTTAAGGGGCAAACGTTTATTGCGAACGATTAAGCTGGTCAAGGGGAGCTTATTTTTAAAAGTTTTGTAATATTCGGTTGATAACTAAAGGTACCGTGCAAATTAAACTGTTAAAATAGAAAATTTGGCCCGGTTGAACTGTTTCTCGCTGCAGGTCAGCAATTTGCCGATTTTAGGGAGGTTGCGTGGCTGAATAACGTCTGTCTTTGAGTCAACTGGCGTTGTTTCGATTTCTTGGTTGTACGTGACAAGGAGTATGTTCGCCTGTCCAACTTCGTAGGCCGTAACGCCGCTGCCCGGGTAAAATTTCCCTCATTGCACACTTTATGGCATATGCCCGTCTTCATTAGCCCATTTTAGGAGCCGAACAGTAGGACGTTAAACCCCATTCAATTTCATTTCATTTTCTCTATGTTGCTTATTTATTATAGTGGATAAATATTTTTCTGGTTCTAGCAATTATTTAATTTCTGCATAGAAATCTTGCTTTGGCCAGTTTTTTTATTGCAGAGTGCCATTCTTGTATAATTCAGTCTATGATCCTTTGTTTAAAACATGCTTAAGAAGTCGTCACGATTTCCTACTTATAACCAAACATATTGGAAATATTAGTCTAGCATTATTAAATCCTAATTTTATTGGTCTTATTTAAAATTAAACTTTCATTTAACTATGAACAACCCTTAACGTGTCTCTTTAAAACTATTAAATACTCTAAAACAGTAGCTCAATCTTTTGACCTAAACTCATTAATTTACCATTTTCTTGTGAGCGACTTCTTATTCTTCCTATATGACATATTGCACGTGTCTGATTTCAAAGGGGGGTTGGGTGGCTGAATGGTTAGCACGCGCACCTGTCATTGAGTTAACTAGCGTGTTTTCAAATGCCCGGTTGTACGTGACAAGGAGTAAGGTCGCCTGTCCAACCTGCCATTTTTAATTTGTTTTTCCCGCCATTTTCATTTCAGTTTCTCATCCGTCTCATTACAGTAATACAAGTTTCAGTTATTTCCCTTTAGTTTTCAGATTATTGTTATGCCTGGGTGCAATGTTTCATACTATATTTAGACTTGTAACTTCGAGAGTTTTTGACCAATTTTGATAATTTTTTCTTCTTATCCTTTTATTTAGGATACTTGATACAATAAATGACACGTGACGATGAATATGAAAGCTTTCATATCTGCATGGGACAGTAGCAGATCTAGTTAAGCTTTCATATGTATTACATATGAAAGCTTATTGTTTCTGTTAAAGTTATTATTATTATTTTTTTTTTTTGTGTGTTTTCTGCAAATCGGATTTCTCAGAATCTATCCATAGGATCTTTCTGAAATTTTGACCTACCCCCCCAAAAATGGGGTGCGAACCTTGATTAAATGTATTTTCAAAACGTTTTACGAATCCGAAATCACCGAATTTTACGAACGAATGCATTTGACCTACAATGCTGTAACTTTGTGACTATTTGATCTATTTTACTAATTCTTTTTTCTTTGAGTATCCTAAGACATTTACTTCAAATCTGCAATTTCGGATTTTCGAATTTCGAAAATTCGTCGCTGTGATTTCGAACCGGAAGTTTACACAAACTCGACGACTTCTTTAGTAGTTGTACGATTTTCATGAAATTTAATATGTAAGTAGACCTTAATGATGCGACAAGAAAAATGACTTTAGAAATTTTCTAACTTATCTCCCCTTGGTGAAATTAAGGATCAAAGTTTTCAAAAAAATCGTCGAAATATAGGTCAGAATGACCTAGTTTTTTTTTTTGATACTAGACAAGGAATTACTGATTCGTACACAAAATATGGAGTTTGTCGATCGAACCGGAAGTGCCACCATCTTTAAACGTGAAAAATCAATAAGGCTTTTTTGCTATTTTACTTACAGACTCGGGAGTTATATTTTCTGAATCCTTGCAGGAAGGCCTAAAAAATGTCGCGAATAGAATTCTGATTTAGGTCAACCGGGTGTCACCATTTTGAATTGAAAATGAAAAATAGAAGCAATTTGAAGGGCCGAGACTTTGGAGCACAATAACTCTCATTCTAATTAAGCTAGAATGTTCAAACTTGTTGTAAGCGTTCAATAGGTCAATGTTATGATTGAGGTCAAAGATGAGCATTTTCTGCTTGGGGTAAGCAGAGATAAGCATGCTGATTTGTTGATTCTTTAGGGCACGATAACTTCGGTTATAATGAAGGGAGGGCGGTGAAACTTTTGTCAATAGAGAGTCTAATAGCTAGCCTGTTGAGTGAAATCATTGTATCATTTTTTTTAAATATCAGGGATAGCCGAAAAAAAGAGATTGAAAATCCAAAAAGTCGTATTTTTACAATTTGGAGCATGTTTAGAGGTCTTTCTCGTAAAGTCAACATACTATTTTTTGGGAACTTCTTCTACAAAGAGTCTTATTGGTAGTCTTTTATATGAAACCATCGATCAACAGTCCAACATATCAGGAGTAGAAGAACAAAAGGATCGAACATTGAAAACGGCACCCTTTCATTGTTAAGCGAAACATGCAGTGTGGGTGACTACAATCTACGCATTTAGTCATCGTATAGAGTTTATTCAACAGTATCGAATTCCAACTGCTTAGGGATATTTTACGTGCATTCCAATGTGTACACGGGACCTTGGTTTTTCGTCCCATCCGAATGACTAGACAGCTGTGCTTGTCAGGCCCTCCGTTCTGCCTCACTGACAAGGGGAACCACGCCGGGAAATCGAGATGAACTTTTTCCGTGCAGAACTTTCAATTCAGGCAAAACGTTTATTGCATACGATTAAGCTGGTCAGTTGGAGCTTATTTTCAAAAGTTTTGTAATAATCGGTTGGTAATTAAAGTACCGTGCACATTAAACTGTTAAAACAGAAAATTTCTCCCGGTTGAAATGTTTCTTGCTATAAGTCAGCAATTTTCCGAATTCAGGGAGGCTGGATGGCTCAATGGTTAGCATGTGCTCGCTGTATCGTAACGTTTGTCATTGAGTCAACGGGCGTCGTTTCGATCTCCCGGTTGCACGTGACATGGTGTATGATGTCCAACCTCGTGGGTTTTCTCCGTGTTCTTCGGTTTCCTCCCAACGGCTAAAGACCAGTACGTGCAAGGGGAGTTTTTAAATAAAATTAAAAAACATATGTTAGTCCCGAAATGACCTAGTTTGTGTCGAATGGACGTTAGGCCGCATTTCTCTCTTTCTCTTTTTAAAGTTTTGTAATAATCGGTTGGTAATCAAAGGTACTGTTAAAGTGATAAAACAGAAAATTTGGCCCGGTTGTAATGTTTCTCACTTTAAAGTCAGCAATTTGTCGATTTTAAGGGGCAAACGTTTATTGCGAACGATTAAGCTGGTCAGTTGGAGCTTATTTTCAAAAGTTTTGTAATAATCGGTTGGTAATTAAAGTACCGTGCACATTAAACTGTTAAAACAGAAATTTTCGCCCGGTTGAAATGTTTCTTGCTATAAGTCAGCAATTTTCCGAATTCAGGGAGGCTGGATGGCTGAATGGTTAGCATGTGCTCGCTGTATCGTAACGTTTGTCATTGAGTCAACGGGCGTCGTTTCGATCTCCCGGTTGCACGTGACATTGTGTATGATGTCCAACCTCGTGGGTTTTCTCCGTGTTCTTCGGTTTCCTCCCAACGGCTAAAGACCAGTACGTGCAAGGGGAGTTTTTCAATAAAATTAAAAAACATATGTTAGTCCCGAAATGACCTAGTTTGTGTCGAATGGACGTTAGGCCGCATTTCTCTCTTTCTCTTTTTAAAGTTTTGTAATAATCGGTTGGTAATCAAAGGAACTGTTAAAGTGATAAAACAGAAAATTTGGCCCGGTTGTAATGTTTCTCACTTTAAAGTCAGCAATTTGTCGATTTTAAGGGGCAAACGTTTATTGCGAACGATTAAGCTGGTCAGGGGGAGCTTATTTTAAAAAGTTTTGTAATATTCGGTTGATAACTAAAGGTACCGTGCAAATTAAACTGTTAAAATAGAAAATTTGGCCCGGTTGAAATGTTTCTCGCTGTAGGTCAGCAATTTGCCGAATTTAGGGAGGTTGCGTGGCTGAATGGTTAGCACGTGCGCTCTGTATCATAACGTCTGTCATTGAGTCAACTGGCCTTGTTTCGATTTCTTGGTTGTACGTGAAAAGGAGTATGGTCGCCTTACCAACCTCGTAGGCCGTAACGCCGCTGCCCGGGTAAAATTTCCCTCATTGCACACTTTATGGCGTATGCCCGTCTTCATTAGCCCATTGTAGGAGCAGAACAGTAGGACGTTAAACCCCATTCAATTTCATTTCATTTTCTCTATGTTGCTTATTTATTATAGTGGATAAATATTTTTCTGGTTCTAGCAATTATTTAATTTCTGCATAGAAATCTCTGGCCAGTTTTTTTTTTATTGCAGAGTGCCATTCTTGTATATTGCAGTCTATGACCCTTTGTTTAAAACATGCTTAAGAAGTCGTCACGATTTATAACCAAACATATTGGAAACCATAATTATATAACATATCTTGGAAGCCCGATTACAGCTATACAAGTTTCAGTTATTTCCCTTTAGTTTAAAGATTATTTTTTTGCCCGGGTGCAATGTTTCTCACTACATTTAAATTTGTAACTTTGTGAGTTTTTGACCGATTTTGATATTATGTCTTTATAATTTTCCAAATCTACATATTTAACGTACATATTCAAACAGTTGAGTTCAACCTGATCCAAAAAGTTTTAGTTTTGTTCAAAGTTATCTCATTTAATTTTTCGATGTTTTCTTACCATTTTCATTTCATTTTTCTGAAAGTTTTGAAATCGGAAGTCATCCCGATTACAGCAACACAAGTATCAGTTATTTCCCTTTAGTTTTCAGATTACTCAATGTTTCATACTATATTTAGACTTGTAACTTCGCGAGTTTTTGACCAATTTTGATAGTTTGTTATTCTTATCCTTTTATTTGAGATACTTGATATAATCGATGACACGTGACGATGAATATGAAAGCTTTCATATCTGCATGGGACAGTAGCAGATCTAGTTATTATTTTTTTTTTTGTGTTTTATTCACAAATCGGATTTCTCAGAATCTAACCATAGGATCGTTCTGAAACTTTTACCTATCCCCCCAAAAATGGGTGGTGGCTGTTGATTAAATATATTTTCAAAACGTTTTACGTATCCGAAATCACCGAATTTTACGAACGAATGCATTTGACCTACAATGCTGTAACTTTGTGACTATTTGACCTATTTTACTAAATCTTTTTTATTTGAGTACCTTGAGACAATTACTATAAATCTGCAGTTTCAGATTTTCGAATTTCGAAAATTCGTCGCTGTGATTTCGAACCGGAAGTTTAGACCAATTTGACAACTTCTTTAATAGTTGTACGATTTTCATGAAATTTAGTATCTAAGTAGATCTTACCGATGTGACTTCAAAAATATAATTAGAAATTTTCTAAATTATCTCCCCTTGACGAAATTAAGGATCAAAATTTTCAAAAAAATCGTCGAAATATAGGTCAGAATGACCTGATTTTTTTTTTGGATACTAGATAAGTAATTACTGATTTGTACACAAAATATGGAGTTTGTCGATTGAACCGGAAGTGCCGCCATATTTAAAAGTGAAAAATCAATAAGGCTTTATTGCTATTTTACTTACAGACTCGGGAGTTATATTTTCTGAATCCTTGATGGAAGGCCTAAAAAATGTCGCGAATAGAATTTTGATTTCGGTCACGTGATGGTCACCATTTTGAATTGAAAATGAAAAATAGAAGCAATTTGAAGGGTCGGGACTTTGGAACACAATTACTCTCCTTCTAATTAAGCTAGAATGTTCAAACTTGGTGTAGACGTTCACTAGGTCAATGTTATGATTGAGTTTAAAGATGAGCATTTTCTGCTTAGGGTAAGCAGAGATAAGCATGCTAATTTGTTGATTCTTTAGGGCACGATAACTTCGGTTATAATGAAGGGAGGGCGGTGAAACATTTGTCAATAGAGAGTCTAATAGCTAGCCTGTTGTGTGAAATCATTGTATTATTTTTTCTAAATATCAGGGATAGCCGAAAAAAGAGATTGAAAATCCAAAAAGTCGTATTTTTACAATTTGGAGCATGTTTAGAGGTCTTTCTCGTAAAGTCAACATAATATTTTTTGGGAACTTCTTCTACAAAGAGTCTTATTGGTAGTCTTTTATATGAAACCATCGATCAACAGTCCAACATATCAGGAGTAGAAGAACAAAAGGATCGAACATTGAAAACGGCACCCTTTCATTGTTAAGCGAAACATGCAGTGTGGGTGACTACAATCTACACATTTAGTCATCGTATAGAGCTTATTCAACAGTATCGAATTCCAGCTGCTTAGGGATATTTTACGTGCACTCCAATGTGTACACGAGACCTTGGTTTTTCGTCCCATCCGAATGACTAGACAGCTGTGCTTGTCAGGCCCTCCGTTCTGCCTCACTGACAAGGGGAACCACGCCGGGAAATCGAGATGAACTTTCTCCGTGCAGAACTTTCAATTCAGGCAAAAACGTTTATTGCATACGATTAAGCTGGTCAGTTGGAGCTTATTTTCAAAAGTTTTGTAATAATCGGTTGGTAATTAAAGTACCGTGCACATTAAACTGTTAAAACAGAAAATTTCGCCCGGTTGAAATGTTTCTTGCTATAAGTCAGCAATTTTCTGAATTCAGGGAGGCTGAATGGCTGAATGGTTAGCATGTGCGCACTGTATCGTAACGTCTGTCATTGAGTCAACGGGCGTCGTTTCGAACTCCAGGTTGCACGTGACATGAAGTATGATGTCCAACCTCGTGGGTTTTCTCCGTGTCCTTCGGTTTCCTCCCAACGGCTAAAGACCTGTAAGCGCAAGGGGAGTTTTTAAATAAAATTAAAAACATATGTTAGTCCCGAAATGACCTAGTTTGTGTCGAATGGACATTAGGCCGCATTTCTCTCTTTCTCTTTTATTTTTAAAGTTTTGTAATAATCGGTTGGTAATCAAAGGTACTGTAAAAGTGATAAAACAGAAAATTTCGCCCGATTGTAACGTTTATTGCGAACGCTTAAGCTGGTCAGGGGGAGCTTATTTTTAAAAGTTTTGTAATATTCGGTTGATAACTAAAGGTACCGTGCAAATTAAACTGTTACAATAGAAAATTTGGCCCGGTTGAAATGTTTCTCGCTGTAGGTCAGCAATTTGCCGATTTTAGAGAGGTTGCGTGGCTGAATGGTTAGCACGTGCGCTCTGTATCATAACGTCTGTCATTGAGTCAACTGGCGTTGTTTCGATTTCTTGGTTGTACGTGACAAGGAGTATGGTCGCCTGTCCAACCTCGTAGGCCGTAACCGCCGCTGCCCGGGTAAAATTTCCCTCATTGCACACTTTATGGCATATGCCCGTCTTCATTAGCCCATTTTAGGAGCAGAACAGTCGGACGTTAAACCCCATTCAATTTCATTTCATTTTCTCTATGTTGCTTATTTATTATAGTGGATAAATATTTTTCTGGTTCTAGCAATTATTTAATTTCTGCATAGAAATCTTGCTTTGGCCAGTTTTTTTATTGCAGAGTGCCATTCTTGTTTAAACAAACATGATCCTTTGTTTAAAACATGCTTAAGAAGTCGTCACGATTTCCTACTTATAACCAAACATATTGGAAATATTTGTCTGGCATTATTAAATCCTAATTTTATTGGTCTTATTTAAAATTAAACTTTCATTTAACTATGAACAACCCTTAACGTGTCTCTTTAAAACTATTAAGTACTCTAAAACAGTAGCTCAACCTTTTGACCTAAACTCATTAATTTACCATTTTGTTGTGAGCGACTTCTTATTCTTCCTATATGACATATTGCACGTGTCTGATTTCAAAGGGGGGTTGGGTGGCTGAATGGTTAGCACGCGCGCCTGTCATTGAGTTAACTAGCGTGTTTTCGAATGCCCGGTTGTACGTGACAAGGAGTAAGGTCGCCTGTCCAACCTGCCATTTTTATTTTTTTTTCCCGCCATTTTCATTTCATTTTCTCATCCGTCTCATTACAGTAATACAAGTTTCAGTTATTTCCCTTTAGTTTTCAGATTATTGTTATGCCTGGGTGCAATGTTTCATACTATATTTAGACTTGTAACTTCGCGAGTTTTTGACCAATTTTAATAATTTTTTCTTCTTATCCTTTTATTTAGGATACTTGATACAATCAATGACACGTGACGATGAATATGAAAGCTTTCATATCTGCATGGGACAGTAGCAGATCTAGTTATTATTATTTTTTTTTTTTGTGTGTTTTCTGCAAATCGGATTTCTCAGAATCTATCCATAGGATCTTTCTGAAATTTTGACCTACCCCCCCAAAAATGGGGTGCGAACCTTGATTAAATGTATTTTCAAAACGTTTTACGAATCCGAAATCACCGAATTTTACGAACGAATGCATTTGACCTACAATGCTGTAACTTTGTGACTATTTGATCTATTTTACTAATTCTTTTTTCTTTGAGTATCCTAAGACATTTACTTCAAATCTGCAATTTCGGATTTTCGAATTTCGAAAATTCGTCGCTGTGATTTCGAACCGGAAGTTTACACCAACTCGACAACTTCTTTAGTAGTTGTACGATTTTCATGAAATTTAATATGTAAGTAGACCTTAATAATGCGACTTGAAAAATGACTTTAGAAATTTTCTAACTTATCTCCCCTTGGTGAAATTTGGAATCAAAGTTTTCAAAAAAATCGTCGAAATATAGGTCAGAATGACCTAAGTTTTTTTGTCGATACTAGACAAGGAATTACTGATTCGTACACAAAATATGGAGTTTGTCGATCGAACCGGAAGTGCCACCATCTTTAAACGTGAAAAATCAATAAGGCTTTTTTGCTATTTTACTTACAGACTCGGGAGTTATATTTTCTGAATCCTTGTAGGAAGGCCTAAAAAATGTCGCGAATAGAATTCTGATTTAGGTCAACCGGGAGTCACCATTTTGAATTGAAAATGAAAAATAGAAGCAATTTGAAGGGCCGAGAATTTGGAGCACAATAACTCTCATTCTAATTAAGCTAGAATGTTCAAACTTGTTGTAGACGTTCACTAGGTCAATGTTATGATTGAGTTCAAAGATGAGCATTTTGTGCTTAGGGTAAGCAGAGATAAGCATGCTGATTTGTTGATTCTTTAGGGCACGATAACTTCGGTTATAATGAAGGGAGGGCGGTGAAACTTTTGTCAATAGAGAGTCTAATAGCTAGCCTGTTGTGTGAAATCATTGTATCATTTTTTTTAAATATCAGGGATAGCCGAAAAAAAGAGATTGAAAATCCAAAAGGTCGTATTTTTACAATTTGGAGCATGTTTAGAGGTCTTTCTCGTAAAGTCAACATACTATTTTTTGGGAACTTCTTCTACAAAGAGTCTTATTGGTAGTCTTTTATATGAAACCATCGATCAACAGTCCAACATATCAGGAGTAGAAGAACAGAAGGATCGAACATTGAAAACGGCACCCTTTCATTGTTAAGCGAAACATGCAGTGTGGGTGACTACAATCTACGCATTTAGTCATCGTATAGAGTTTATTCAACAGAATCGAATTCCAACTGCTTAGGGATATTTTACGTGCACTCCAATGTGTACACGCGACCTTGGTTTTTCGTCCCATCCGAAGGACTAGACAGCTGTGCTTGTCAGGCCCTCGTTCTGCCTCACTGACAAGGGGAACCACGCCGGGAAATCGAGATGAACTTTTTCCGTGCAGAACTTTCAATTCAGGCAAAACGTTTATTGCATACGATTAAGCTGGTCAGTTGGAGCTTATTTTCAAAAGTTTTGTAATAATCGGTTGGTAATTAAAGTACCGTGCACATTAAACTGTTAAAACAGAAAATTTCGCCCGGTTGAAATGTTTCTTGCTATAAGTCAGCAATTTTCCGAATTCAGAGAGGCTGGATGGCTCAATGGTTAGCATGTGCTCGCTGTATCGTAACGTTTGTCATTGAGTCAACGGGCGTCGTTTCGATCTCCAGGTTGCACGTGACATGGTGTATGATGTCCAACCTCGTGGGTTTTCTCCGTGTTCTTCGGTTTCCTCCCAACGGCTAAAGACCAGTACTTGCAAGGGGAGTTTTTGAATAAAATTAAAAAACATATGTTAGTCCCGAAATGACCTAGTTTGTGTCGAATGGACGTTAGGCCGCATTTCTCTCTTTCTCTTTTTAAAGTTTTGTAATAATCGGTTGGTAATCAAAGGTACTGTTAAAGTGATAAAACAGAAAATTTGGCCCGGTTGTAATGTTTCTCACTTTAAAGTCAGCAATTTGTCGATTTTAAGGGGCAAACGTTTATTGCGAACGATTAAGCTGGTCAGGGGGAGCTTATTTTTAAAAGTTTTGTAATATTCGGTTGATAACTAAAGGTACCGTGCAAATTAAACTGTTAAAATAGAAAATTTGGCCCGGTTGAAATGTTTCTCGCTGTAGGTCAGCAATTGGCCGATTTTAGGGAGGTTGCGTGGCTGAATGGTTAGCACGTGCGCTCTGTATCATAACGTCTGTCATTGAGTCAACTGGCCCTGTTTCGATTTCTTGGTTATACGTGACAAGGGGTATGGTCGCCTTACCAACCTCGTCGGCCGTAACGCCGCTGCCCGGGTAAAATTTCCCTCATTGCACACTTTATGGCGTATGCCCGTCTTCATTAGCCCATTGTAGGAGCAGAACAGTAGGACGTTAAACCCCATTCAATTTCATTTCATTTTCTCTATGTTGCTTATTTATTATAGTGGATAAATATTTTTCTGGTTCTAGCAATTATTTAATTTCTGCATAGAAATCTCTGGCCAGTTTTTTTTTATTGCAGAGTGCCATTCTTGTATATTGCAGTCTATGACCCTTTGTTTAAAACATGCTTAAGAAGTCGTCACGATTTCCTACTTATAACCAAACATATTGGAAACCATAATTATATAACATATCTTGGAAGCCCGATTACAGCTATACAACTTTCAGTTATTTCCCTTTAGTTTAAAGATTATTTTTTTGCCCGGGTGCAATGTTTCTCACTACATTTAAATTTGTAACTTTGTGAGTTTTTGACCGATTTTGATATTATGTCTTTATAATTTTCCAAATCTACATATTTAACGTACATATTCAAACAGTTGAGTTCAACCTGATTCAAAAAGTTTTAGTTTTGTTCAAAGTTATCTCATTTAATTTTTCGATGTTTTCTTACCATTTTCATTTCATTTTTCTGAAAGTTTCGAAATCGGAAGTCATCCCGATTACAGCAACACAAGTATCAGTTATTTCCCTTTAGTTTTCAGATTACTCAATGTTTTATACTATATTTAGACTTGTAACTTCGCGAGTTTTTGACCAATTTTGATAGTTTGTTATTCTTATCCTTTTATTTGAGATACTTGATATAATCGATGACACGTGACGATGAATATGAAAGCTTTCATATCTGCATGGGACAGTAGCAGATCTAGTTATTATTATTTTTTTTTTTTGTGTGTTTTCTGCAAATCGGATTTCTCAGAATCTATCCATAGGATCTTTCTGAAATTTTGACCTACCCCCCCAAAAATGGGGTGCGAACCTTGATTAAATGTATTTTCAAAACGTTTTACGAATCCGAAATCACCGAATTTTACGAACGAATGCATTTGACCTACAATGCTGTAACTTTGTGACTATTTGATCTATTTTACTAATTCTTTTTTCTTTGAGTATCCTAAGACATTTACTTCAAATCTGCAATTTCGGATTTTCGAATTTCGAAAATTCGTCGCTGTGATTTCGAACCGGAAGTTTACACCAACTCGACAACTTCTTTAGTAGTTGTACGATTTTCATGAAATTTAATATGTAAGTAGACCTTAATGATGCAACTTGAAAAATGACTTTAGAAATTTTCTAACTTATCTCCCCTTGGTGAAATTAAGGATCAAAGTTTTCAAAAAAATCGTCGAAATATAGGTCAGAATGACCTAGTTTTTTTTTTTCGATACTAGACAAGGAATTACTGATTCGTACACAAAATATGGAGTTTGTCGATCGAACCGGAAGTGCCACCATCTTTAAACGTGAAAAATCAATAAGGCTTTTTTGCTATTTTACTTACAGACTCGGGAGTTATATTTTCTGAATCCTTGTAGGAAGGCCTAAAAAATGTCGCGAATACAATTCTGATTTAGATCAACCGGGAGTCACCATTTTGAATTGAAAATGAAAAATAGAAGCAATTTGAAGGGCCGAGACTTTGAAGCACAATAACTCTCATTCTAATTAAGCTAGAATGTTCAAACTTGTTGTAGACGTTCACTAGATCAATGTTATTATTGAGTTCAAAGATGAGCATTTTCTGCTTAGGGTAAGCAGAGATAAGCATGCTGATTTGTTGATTCTTTAGGGCACGATAACTTCGGTTATAATGAAGGGAGGGCGGTGAAACTTTTGTCAATAGAGAGTCTAATAGCTAGCCTGTTGTGTGAAATGATTGAATCATTTTTTTAAATATCAGGGATAGCCGAAAAAAAGAGATTGGAAATCCAAAAAGTCGTATTTTTACAATTTGGAGCATGTTTAGAGGTCTTTCTCGTAAAGTCAACATACTATTTTTTGGGAACTTCTTCTACAAAGAGTCTTATTGGTAGTCTTTTATATGAAACTATCGATCAACAGTCCAACATATCAGGAGTAGAAGAACAAAAGGATCGAACATTGAAAACGGCACCCTTTCATTGTTAAGCGAAACATGCAGTGTGGGTGACTACAATCTACGCATTTAGTCATCGTATAGAGTTTATTCAACAGTATCGAATTCCAACTGCTTAGGGATATTTTACGTGCACTCCAATGTGTACACGGGACCTTGGTTTTTCGTCCCATCCGAAGGACTAGACAGCTGTGCTTGTCAGGCCCTCCGTTCTGCCTCACTGACAAGGGGAACCACGCCGGGAAATCGAGATGAACTTTTTCCGTGCAGAACTTTCAATTCAGGCGAAACGTTTATTGCATACGATTAAGCTGGTCAGTTGGAGCTTATTTTCAAAAGTTTTGTAATAATCGGTTGGTAATTAAAGTACGGTGCACATTAAACTGTTAAAACAGAAAATTTCGCCCGGTTGAAATGTTTCTTGCTATAAGTCAGCAATTTTCCGAATTCAGGGAGGCTGGATGGCTGAATGGTTAGCAGGTGCTCGCTGTATCGAAACGTTTGTCATTGAGTCAACGGGCGTCGTTTCGATCTCCAGGTTGCACGTGACATGGTGTATGATGTCCAACCTCGTGGGTTTTCTCCGTGTTCTTCGGTTTCCTCCCAACGGCTAAAGACCAGTACGTGCAAGGGGAGTTTTTAAATAAAATTAAAAAAACATATGTTAGTCCCGAAATGACCTAGTTTGTGTCGAATGGACGTTAGGCCGCATTTCTCTCTTTCTCTTTTTAAAGTTTTGTAATAATCGGTTGGTAATCAAAGGTACTGTTAAAGTGATAAAACAGAAAATTTGGCCCGGTTGTAATGTTTCTCACTTTAAAGTCAGCAATTTGTCGATTTTAAGGGGCAAACGTTTATTGCGAACGATTAAGCTGGTCAGGGGGAGCTTATTTTTAAACGTTTTGTAATATTCGGTTGATAACTAAAGGTACCGTGCAAATTAAACTGTTAAAATAGAAAATTTGGCCCGGTTGAAATGTTTCTCGCTGTAGGTCAGCAATTTGCCGATTTTAGGGAGGTTGCGTGGCTGAATGGTTAGCACGTGCACTCTGTATCATAACGTCTGTCATTGAGTCAACTGGCCTTGTTTCGATTTCTTGGTTGTACGTGACAAGGAGTATGGTCGCCTTACCAACCTCGTAGGCGGTAACGCCGCTGCCCGGGTAAAATTTCCCTCATTGCACACTTTATGGCGTATGCCCGTTTTCATTAGCCCATTGTAGGAGCAGAACAGTAGGACGTTAAACCCCATTCAATTTCATTTCATTTTCTCTATGTTGCTTATTTATTATAGTGGATAAATATTTTTCTGGTTCTAGCAATTATTTAATTTCTGCATAGAAATCTCTGGCCAGTTTTTTTTATTGCAGAGTGCCTTTCTTGTATATTGCAGTCTATGACCCTTTGTTTAAAACATGCTTAAGAAGTCGTCACGATTTCCTACTTATAACCAAACATATTGGAAACCATAATTATATAACATATCTTGGAAGCCCGATTACAGCTATACAAGTTTCAGTTATTTCCCTTTAGTTTAAAGATTATTTTTTTGCCCGGGTGCAATGTTTCTCACTACATTTAAATTTGTAACTTTGTGAGTTTTTGACCGATTTTGATATTATGTCTTTATAATTTTCCAAATCTACATATTTAACGTACATATTCAAACAGTTGAGTTCAACCTGATTCAAAAAGTTTTAGTTTTGTTCAAAGTTATCTCATTTAATTTTTCGATGTTTTCTTACCATTTTCATTTCATTTTTCTGAAACTTTTGAAATCGGAAGTCATCCCGATTACAGCAACACAAGTATCAGTTATTTCCCTTTAGTTTTCAGATTACTCAATGTTTCATACTATATTTAGACTTGTAACTTCGCGAGTTTTTGACCAATTTTGATAGTTTGTTATTCTTATCCCTTTATTTGAGATACTTGATATAATCGATGACACGTGACGATGAATATGAAAGCTTTCATATCTGCATGGGACAGTAGCAGATCTAGTTATTGTTATTATTATTTTTTTTTTTTGTGTCATTTCTGCAAATCGGATTTCTCAGAATCTAACCATGGGATCTTTCTGAAACTTTGACCTACCCCCCCAAAACTGGGTGGCAGTTTTTGATTAAATATATTTTCAAAACGTTTTACGAATTCGAAATCACAGAATTTTACGAACGAGTGAATTTGACCTGCATTACTGTAACTCTGTGACTATTTGACCTATTTTACTAATTCTTTTTTCTTTGAGTACCTTGACAAAAATCATTTTCAACTGCAGTTTCAGATTTTCGAATTTCGAAACTTCGTCGCTGTGATTTCGAACCGGAAGTTGAGACCAACTTGACAACTTCTTTAATAGTTCTACGATTTTCATGAAATTTAGTATGTAAGTAGATCTTACCCACGTGACTTCAAATATATAAATAGAAATTTTCTAAATTACCTCCCTTTGGTGAAATTAAGGATCAAAGTTTTCAAAAAAATCGAAGAAATATAGGTCAGAATGACCTGATGTTTTTTTTGGGTACTAGATAAGTAAATACTGATTCGTACCCAAAATATTGAGTTTGTGGATTGAACCGGAAGTGCCGCCATCTTGAAACGTGAAAAATCACAAAGGCTTTTTTGCTATTTTACTTACAGACACGGGAGTTATATTTTCTGAATCCTTCAAGGATGGCCTAAAAAACGTTCGGAGTAGAATTTTGATTTAGGTCAATTGATAGTCGCCATTTTGAAGTGAAAGTGAAAAATAGAAGCAATTTGAAGGGCCGAGAATTTGGAACACAATAACTCTCCTTCTAATTGAGCTAGAATGTTCAAACTTGGTGTAGACGTTCACTAGGTCACTGTCTTGATTGAGTTCAAAGATAAGCATTTTCTGCCTAGGGTAAGCAGAGATAAGCAAGCTGATTTGTTGATTCTTTAGGGCACGATAACTTTGGTTATAATAAAGGGAGGGCGATGAAACTCTTGTCAATCGAGAGTCTAATAGCTATCCTGTTGTGTGAAATCATTGTATCATTTTTTCTTAAATGTCCGGGGTAGCCGAAAAAAAGAGATTGAAAATCCAAAGAGTCGTATTTTTACAATTTAGAGCATGTTTAAAGGTCTTTCTCGTAAAGTCAACATGTGTTTCCTGCAAATCGGATTTCTCAGAATCTAACCATAGGATGTTTCTGAAACTTTGACCTACCCACCCAAAAATGGGTGGTGAGTATTGATTAAATATATTTTCAAAACGTTTAAAGCATTCGAAATCACCGAATTTTACGAACGAGTGAATTTGACCTGCATTACTGTAACTTTGTGACTATTTGACCTGTTTTACTAATTCTTTTTTCTTTGAGTACCCTGACAAAAATCATTTTCAACTGCAGTTTCAGATTTTCGAATTTCGAAAATTCGTCGCTGTGATTTCGAACCGGAAGTTGAGACCAACTTGACAACTTCTTTAATAGTTCTACGATTTTCATGAAATTTAGTATGTAAGTAGATCTTACCGATGCAACTTTAAAGATGTCCTTAGAAATTTTCTAAATTATCTCCCCTTCGTGAAATTATGGATCAAAGTTTTCAAAAAAATCGAAGAAATATAGGTCAGAATGACCTGATTTTTTTTTTAGATTCTAGATAAGTAAATACTGATTCGTACACAAAATATTGAGTTTGTGGATCGAACCGGAAGTGCCGCCATCTTGAAACGTGAAAAATCACAAAGGCTTTTGCGATATTTTACTTACAGACATGGGAGTTACATTTTCGGAATCCTTGAAGGAATGCCTAAAAATCTCTCAGATCAGAATTTTGATTTCGGTCACGTGATGGTCACCATTTCGAACTGAATATGAGAAAAGGTGAAAAATCGACATTAACGAGCACGTGAATGAAAGCAATAGGCCGTAGTTTGGAGAATATGTCTCCTATTTCCAAAATGAATACATTTCTGGATAGTCGGGATCAGGGTCGAAATGTTGTTATTTGAAAATGTCACATTTTCGAATTTTGTCTTTGATGTTTTTCGTGCCGATAAAGTTGTTTACGATTGAAAAATCATAAAAACTTCGCTATATTTTGACCGATTTTAATGATTTTTTTTTTGTTGATGAGATTATTTACATGACCCATGACATGTGACAGGAAGTGACTGTTAATATGAAAGCTTTAATATCTGCTTTGCAGATCTAGTTATTATTTTTTTTTTTGTGTATTTTCTGCAAATCGGATTTCTCAGAATCTAACCATGGGATCTTTCTGAAACTTTGACCTACCCCCCCAAAAATGGGGTGCGAACGTTGTTTAAATATATTTTCAAAACGTTTTACGAATCCGAAATCACCGAATTTTACGAACGAAAAAACTGACAATGCATAGTCGTAACTTTGTTATTTTTTGACCGATTTTACTAATTCTTTTTTCTTTGAATACCTTGAAAAAAATCGTTTTCATCTGCAGTTTCACATTTTCGAATTTCGAAAATTCGTCGCTGTGATTTCGAACCGGAAGTTTAGACCAATTTGACAACTTCTTTAATAGTTGTACGATTTTCATGAAATTTAGTATACAAGTAGATCTTACCGATGTGACTTCAAAAATATAATTAGAAATTTTCTAAATTATCTCCCCTTGGTGAAATTAAGGATCAAAGTTTTCAAAAAAATCGTCGAAATATAGGTCAGAATGACCTAAAAAAAAATTTCGATACTCGACAAGTAATTACTGATTCCTACACAAAATATGGAGTTTGTCGATCGAATCGGAAGTGCCACCATCTTGAAACATGAAAAATCCCTAAGGCTTTTTTGCTATTTTACTTACAGACACGGGAGTTATATTTTCTGAATCCTTGAAGGATGGCCCAAAAATCGTAGGGAGCAGAATTTTGATTTCGGTCACGTGATGGTCACCATTTTGAATTGAAAATGAAAAGTAGTAGCAATTTGAAGGGCCGAGACTTTGAAACACAATAACTCTCCTTCTAATTGAGCTAGAATGTTCAAACTTGGTGTAGACGTTCACTAGGTCAATGTCATGATTGAGTTCAAAGATGAGCATTTTCTGCCTAGGGTAAGCAGAGATAGGCATGCTGATTTGTTGATTCTTTAGGGCACGATAACTTCGATTATAATGAAGGGAGGGCTGTGAAACTTTTGTCAATAGAGAGTCCAATAGCTAGCCTGTTGTGTGAAATCATTGTATCATTTATTTTAAATATCAGGGATAGGCGAAAAAAAGAGATTGAAAATCCAAAAAGTCGTATTTTTACAATTTGGAGCATGTTTAGAGGTCTTTCTCGTAAAGTCAACCTTAATATTTTTTGGGAACTTCTTCTACAAAGAGTCTTATTGGTAGTCTTTTATATAAAACCATCGATCAACAATCCAACATATCAGGAGTAGAAGAACAAAAGGATCGAACATTGAAAACGGCATCCTTTCATTGTTAAGCGAAACATGCAGTGTGGGTGACTACAATCTACACATTTAGTCATCGTATACAGCTTATTCAACAGTATCGAATTCCAACTGCTTAGGGATATTTTTTTTCGTCCCATCCGAACGACTAGACAGCTGTGCTTGTCAGGCCCTCCATTCTGCCTCACTGACAACGGGGAACCACGCCGGGAAATCAAGATGAACTTTTTCCGTGCAGAACTTTCAATTCAGGCCAAACGTTTATTGCATACGGTTAAGCTGGTCAGTTGGAGCATATTTTCAAAAGTTTAGTAATAATCGGTTGGTAATTAAAGTACCGTGCACATTAAACTGTTAAAACAGAAAATTTCGCCCGGTTGAAATGTTTCTCGCTGCAGGTCAGCAATTTGCCGATTTTAGGGAGGTTGCGTGGCTGAATAACGTCTGTCTTTGAGTCAACTGGCGTTGTTTCGATTTCTTGGTTGTACGTGACAAGGAGTATGTTCGCCTGTCCAACTTCGTAGGCCGTAACGCCGCTGCCCGGGTAAAATTTCCCTCATTGCACACTTTATGGCATATGCCCGTCTTCATTAGCCCATTTTTGGAGCAGAACAGTAGGACGTTAAACCCCATTCAATTTCATTTCATTTTCTCTATGTTGCTTATTTATTATAGTGGATAAATATTTTTCTGGTTCTAGCAATTATTTAATTTCTGCATAGAAATCTTGCTTTGGCCAGTTTTTTTATTGCAGAGTGCCATTCTTGTATAATTCAGTCTATGATCCTTTGCTTAAAACATGCTTAAGAAGTCGTCACGATTTCCTACTTATAACCAAACATATTGGAAATATTAGTCTGGCATTATTAAATCCTAATTTTATTGGTCTTATTTAAAATTAAACTTTCATTTAACTATGAACAACCCTTAACGTGTCTCTTTAAAACTATTAAATACTCTAAAACAGTAGCTCAACCTTTTGACCTAAACTCATTAATTTACCATTTTCTTGTGAGTGACTTCTTATTCTTCCTATATGACATATTGCACGTGTCTGATTTCAAAGGGGGGTTGGGTGGCTGAATGGTTAGCACGCGCGCCTGTCATTGAGTTAACTAGCGTGTTTTCAAATGCCCGGTTGTACGTGAGAAGGAGTAAGGTCGCCTGTCCAACCTGCCATTTTTAATTTGTTTTTCCCGCCATTTTCATTTCATTTTCTCATCCGTCTCATTACAGTAATACAAGTTTCAGTTATTTCCCTTTAGTTTTCAGATTATTGTTATGCCTGGGTGCAATGTTTCATACTATATTTAGACTTGTAACTTCGAGAGTTTTTGACCAATTTTGATAATTTTTTCTTCTTATCCTTTTATTTAGGATACTTGATACAATCAATGACACATGACGATGAATATGAAAGCTTTCATATCTGCATGGGACAGTAGCAGATCTAGTTGTTATTTTTTTTTTTGTGTTTTATCCACAAATCGGATTTCTCAGAATCTAACCACAGTATCTTTATGAAACTTTTACCTATCCCCCCAAAAATGGGTGGTAGCTGTTGATTAAATATATTTTCAAAACGTTTTACGAATCCGAAATCACCGAAATTTACGAACGACAAAATGGACAATGCATAGTCGTAACTTTATTGTTTTTTGACCGATTTTACTAAATCTTTTTTCTTTGAATACCTTGAAAAAAATCATTTTCATCAGTAGTTTCACATTTTCGAATTTCGAAAATTCGTCGCTGTGATTTCGAACCGGAAGTTTAGGCCAATTTGACAACTTCTTTAATAGTTGTGCGATTTTCATTCAATTTAGTATATAAGTAGATCCTACCAATGTGACTTCAAAAATATAATTAGAAATTTTCTAAATTATCTCCCCTTGGTGAAATTAAGGATCAAAGTTTTCAAAAAAATCGTCGAAATATAGGTCAGAATGACCTAATTTCTTTTTTCGATACTAGACAAGGAATTACTGATTCGTACACAAAATATGGAGTTTGTCGATCGAACCGGAAGTGCCACCATCTTTAAACGTGAAAAATCAATAAGGCTTTTTTACTATTTTACTTACAGACTCGGGAGTTATATTTTCTGAATCCTTGTAGGAAGGCCTAAAAAATGTCGCGAATAGAATTTTGATTTAGGTCAACCGGGAGTCACCATTTTGAATTGAAAATGAAAAATAGAAGCAATTTGAAGGGCCGAGACTTTGGAGCACAATAACTCTCATTCTAATTAAGCTAGAATGTTCAAACTTGGTGTAGACGTTCACTAGGTCAATGTTATGATGGAGTTCAAAGATGAGCATTTTCTGCTTAGGGTAAGCAGAGATAAGCATGTTGATTTGTTGATTCTTTAGGGCACGATAACTTCGGTTATAATGAAGGGAGGGCGGTGAAACTTTTGTCAATAGAGAGTCTAATAGCTAGCCTGCTGTGTGAAATCATTGTATCATTTTTTTAAATATCAGGGATAGCCGAAAAAAAGAGATTGAAATTCCAAAAAAGTCGTATTTTTACAATTTGGAGCATGTTTAGAGGTCTTTCTCGTAAAGTCAACATAATATTTTTTGGGAACTTCTTCTACAAAGAGTCTTATCGGTAGTTTTTTATATGAAACCATCGATCAACAGTCCAAAATATCAGGAGTAGAAGAATAAAAGGATCGAAAATTGAAAACTGCACTCTTTCATTGTTAAGCAAAACATGCAGTGTGGGTGGCTACAATCTGCACATTTAGTCATCGTATAGAGCTTATTCAACAGTATCGAATTCCAACTGCTTAGGGATATTTAACGTGCACTCCAAGGTGTACACGGGACCGTGGTTTTCGTCCCATGCGAACTAGACAGCTGTGCTTGTCAGGCCCTCCGTTCTGCCTCACTGACAAGGGGGAACCACGCCGGGAAATCGAGATGAACTTTCTCCGTGCAGAACTTTCAATTCAAGCCAAACTTTTATTGCATACGATTAAGCTGGTCAGTTGGAGCTTATTTTCAAAAGTTTTGTAATAATCGGTTGGTAATTAAAGTACCATGATCATTAAACTGTTAAAACAGAAAATTTCGCCCGGTTGAAATGTTTCTTGCTATAAGTCAGCAATTTTCCGAATTCAGTGAGGCTGAATGGCTGAATGGTTAGCATGTGCGCGCTGTATCGTAACGTCTGTCATTGAGTCAACGGGCGTCGTTTCGATCTCCAGGTTGCACGTGACATGGAATATGATGTCCAACCCCGTTTATTGCGAATGATTAAGCTGTTCAGGGGGAGCAATGGCTGCATTCTCATTCAGTAGTGGATTCGACAGTAACAGTGTATAGAAAACGATTGAGTTGGACTCGGGGGCCCTTTCCCTTGGCTGGCCCTAGGGACCCTTTTGTCATTCGTGGGACCCTTTTGTCTGTCTTTCGAGCCCTCCCTAACTTGGGTACATTTTCATTTTTCGCATCGGTTTTAGCATTTTTCTCCCGTTTTATTTTTTCAACTGCTTTGATTTTTTTCGCGGGGAGGCTGGCGCCTCCAGCGCCTCAGCTATAAAACGCTTTTGAACTAGCAGTACTATTGACATAATACCGTTTTCTCCAGTAATGGTAACTCACTCGTTTCTTCAAGAATCATTCGGCATTCCAGGTATGCTACATTCTATTCGCTGTCTTCCATAGGAGCGGTAAGATGTGACCTGTTTGTGGGAAAATCCCTAAACAATATGCGAGGGTGGAATAATTGTACATTACTTTAAGGTTTGCGTGAAGTAATTGATATATCGAAATTACAGTTATATGCACTGAATAACCATGACACGGAGAGAGAGAGAGAGAGAGAGAGAGAGAGAGAGAGAGAGAGAGAGAGAGAGAGAGAGAGAGAGAGAGAGAGAGAGAGAGAGAGAGAAATGGGTTTAACGTCCACTCGACGCAAACTAGGTCATTTTGGGACTAACATATGGTTTAATTTTATTTCAATAATCTGCTTGCGCATATTAACAGTGGGAGGAAACCGCAGGTCCCGGGGTAAACCCAGGAGATTAGACAGGCGAGATTGTAGGTTAGGGTTAGGGTAAGCGCTAAGGTTAGGTCTTGGGTTAGGATTAGGATTAGCGATATCCCTATTTACATCTCGTGACCTTTGACCAAACGTAATGAAGACAGGATGTGACGTATATATGCACATTGAGGTTATCAAGCTATAGACCGGACTAGTAGTAAATAACAAGAGTTTATATGTATATTATTTTATTAAATTCATATATATCTTAACTCCCTGATTTACATATATACATTATGCATGAACAATAGAAACTATATACTAGTATTTATAAGTATTAAAGCTATGGTAATATTATGCTATCAAATAGCCGTATTGTCTTAATTTTTGTTGTAACCGCAACCTTGATAGTTATTGTAAGAAGGATAACGGTTGTAGTTGTTGTATCCGTTACCGTATCCGTTGTTATTGTAGTTGTTATATCCCTTCTCATATTCGTTGTTATTGTGGCCATTGTTGTAACCGTTGTTGTAATTGTAGGGGCCGTTGTAACTATTGTATCCTTTATTATTGTATTGGTTGTACTTGTATCGTCCGTTGTTGTATCGGTTGTATGGCCCGTTGTTGTACCCGTTGTAGTTGTATGATTGTTTGTAAGCTCCAATCTTTCCATGTCCAACAAGTCCGTTTCCAATTATACCGTGTCCTATACCATGACCAATTCCGTGTCCAACAATACCGTGTCCGATACCGTTACCAACGATGTCATGCCCAATGCCGTTACCAATCTTTCCATGTCCAATAAGTCCGTGTCCGATTCCGTTTCCAATGATACCACATCCGATACCGTTACCAACGATACCATGACCAATTCCGTTTCCAACAATACCGTGTCCGATACCGTTACCAACGATGCCATGCCCAATGCCGTTACCAATCTTTCCATGTCCAATAAGTCCGTGTCTGATTCCGTTTCCAACGATACCATGACCAATTCCGTTTCCAACAATACCGTGTCCGATACCGTTACCAACAATACCATGACCAATTCCGTTACCAATAACACCGACTTTGCCAACAGCTACTATTCCGTGTCTGAGTCGGTTTCCTTGGATACCATGTCCAATACCATGGTTGAGTCCGTTGCCAATAGCTCCTACACCAACAAGACCATGTCCAACACCGGCATGTCCTCTTCCAAATCCTTTACCATTTCCGTTTCCAAAGACACCAACACCATATCCGAAACCGTGTCCGATTTTAGCATCGATGTATTGGGAAGCAGCTACTGTCAAACAGACAGCGAAAGCGACGAAAGCCTGAAAAAGAAAAAAAAAAACATGTGTTTTACAGAAATAGCCGTAGATTTGATTCCATACTAAAACAAAAATCGCGAGGGTTTATTTATAACCAAAAACTTGACAATCAAGAAATTTTACTGTGCCGCCATTATTTAGTACATGATCGAGTTTTGGCGTTACCAGGCAAAATCACAAATAATGTTCAACTCTGGGTAATAATTTACACTTTTTATAATTTACCGTTCTGGCCCTATGAATATAAAACTGCCTTTAATACAATGTCAAGGGCGATAAGCAATAATACAACAGTGACGATGCAATACCATGTTGAACCCTCGATTTCTACCAGTTTTAAATTTAAAGATGGACCTATGGGTATGAATGCCAAGTGCGATAAGCAATCATATAAAAATTTAGTATGTAATGAAACTTATTAGTGCTATACCAAATTAGATATCAGGTTTCTTGTCTAGAAAGTTCAAGTATATCCCATCTGGGTCACGATCCTTGTCACTACATACCGCTAATTGGAAGTATTGAAGATTATTTAGTCAACAAGTTAAATTTACTCTCTGTAGATTGTTACAATGTTTTACTGTATTAGCCCAGTCTGTACAGAACAGAGGGGCGAAAAAGCAAGTCCCATTTAAGATTTCAGGGACCGGGTATGCTTATCTTAAAACTTCAAAGATTTGAATTCTTATACGGAGTAGGGCAAAAGTCCTACTTTATACACCGACTAGACCATTGAAGACAAACAGATAGATTTTGCCCGGACATCTATATTACGATATACTCTATCAAGGAATCTTTTACGTGCACGCCAATGTGTACACTGAACATTGCTTTTCGTCCCATCCTGAAATCAGACACTATTCCCTGTCAGACCGGGCAGACCTACTGTCCTGTACAGCTAACAAGGGCAGTCAAGCCTGTACAATTGACTTTCTGGTCAAACCCCGGGAGAGAGAGAGAGAGAGAAAAGAGAGAGAGAGAAGGGGTTTAACGTCCACTCAACACAACCGGGTCATTTCGGGACTAACATATGGTTTCAATTTTATTTCAATAATTCGCATGCGCGTAGGGGTCTTTAGAGGTGGGAGGAAACCGGAGTGCCCGGAGGAAACCCACCAGGTTGAGAATGCGCCCCTATCTCCATGCCACATACGCTCACACCGGGGCTCGAAACCACAGCCGCAAGCCAGAGGTGAACGGCCAGCTAGAGGTCGAAGCGCGGCACTCTAGACCACTAGCCCCCCCCCCCCCCCCCCGAGAGAGCCCAAGACCTACTAGTTAGTTAATCAGTGTCTCATATCACTGAGCCACCATGATCCCCATACATTAAAAACATGGAGTTCGAAGATGAGCATTTTATGTTTAGGGTAAGCAGAGATAAGCAATCAGATTGGTTGATGATTTCGGACACTTTCACTTCAGTCAGAGTGATGAAACTTGGTGTATAGTTTCATTACATCAATACCTTGAATACGTTCGACAATGAGCATTGTCTGCCCTGGATAAGCAGAGCGATGAGCAATTTGATTGGTCGAGAATTTGAAACAAAATAACTCTCCATTTAATTGGGGCAGAATGTTCAATCTTGGTGAAGGCGTTCATTAGGTCAGTGCCATGAAGGAGTGCGAAGATGAGCATTGTCTGCTTACAGTAAGCAGAGATAAGCAATCTGATTGGTTGATTCTTTGGGGCACGATAACTTTGGTTATAATGAAGTGAGAGTGACAAAATTCATAAAAAAGATTCATTATGTCATTACCTTGACTAAGTTTGATGTTGAGAATTTCTGCGTAGATTTAGGAGCAATAAGCAATTTGACTGATCACATTGGAACATAACACCTCTGTTTTTAATTAAGGTAGAATTTGAACCGGTTGAATTGTTTCTCGTTATAACTCGGTGAGTTTTTGGCGGATTTCATTAATTCTTTTTCCTTTTTAAGATTCTTTATATAACTCATGAGATGCGACAGAAACTGACCGTGAATATGAAAGCTTTAATATCTGCTTAGCAGATCTAGTTGTATTTGTATTAAAATTATCATCCGAATCGTTTACTTCCTTTGGTCTATAAAATACATATATTTTAAACTATTATTTTAAATATTTAAAGTAGATTTTAAGACATTATAATTAAGAAATGTATTAGCGTAAAGCTAATTATCATTAATACTATATGATTTCACTTAAATTTCTAAATAAATTAAGCTCATAGAATCATGTTTAATAGATAATGAGTAAATATCTTTCTGAATTGCTTATTAAATACAAGAATATTCTACCAAAATTGAATATTAATCTACTCATTTGTCTATTATTTAAGATCGAAAATAATTACACGCTATTTTTTATTGTTTAAAAATGTACCCTATGACATAACGGAACAATTCATCGATGCTGTTTGTGCTAAATTACAGGAAGGGCGAAATCTTCAAAATGCAGAAATAGAGAATTATAATTCTTTAATAGGCTGATCAGATATAGAATAATATCAATGTTAGAAACTGAAAATAGTTTGCAGACTAATCGACGATCTGAAAGTTGAACTGGAAGAAAGAGAAGGTTCAACTATAACAAGGACAGGTAAATGATGGGATCAGTTTTTGACGAAGCAGGCCGAGGCACAAGTGAAATTTAGATAAAATGAAAATATCAGGGAAATTGTTGGACAGGCTAAAGTCATGCAAGAATAATAATAAGAGCTAGTATCCTGAGCACAAATGTATATAGTAGACACAGATGAAGCTGCTGTCGTCTGTTTGGAAGTTTTAGTGGGCACGTGGGTGTCGATTTAAGACCTATATAGCTATCGGATTGTACAAACTTTCAAAATAAAGTTCGACATATCTTTTGAAGCAAGGTACCTCGAAACAATTTTATGATATATTTAATTATGAGAGAAATGCTCAATACTTGTGGTGAAGAGAGCCGCTTTCATGACGACTGGTAAGATTTTTTTAACGCTATATACATGTAGCATCCTTGATATTAAAACGAAGTTGGGTAGTATTAAAGCCCCAATAACACTCTTGTTGTAATTGAATAATATGTCCCAATCTTTATTCTGGTCAACAAATTGTATTATTTTACAATATTCAAATAAATTGATGATACAAATTTCATCGTAACACACCTAATTTAAAAAATTGGAAAAATTCAACTACATGATTTGAAAAGGTTAACGTAAACCTTTTCAAATGTGACTCGGATTTAAAAATATTTTCGAACCCTCTGGACAAGTAAAATATGATGTAATGGATAATTTACACAACGGGTAGGACACATAAACATCTGGGCCCTGTTTCACGAAATTTTAACTTAAGATAAAATCCAATTTTAGTAGATACTTCAATTTTGATTGGCTAAGCACTAAAATCAATCTAATATTATCCAATCAAATTACTAAAATTGGGATCTTATCTTAGTTAAAATTTCGTGAAATAGGCCCCTGATACTTAGAATAAGACTATTATTTATTTTCTAGAGCTGCCAAGCCAGCAAGAGTGTTATTGTCCCTTTAATAACTCTTTGCTATATAGCTTTAACCTTTAAAGTGGTATAGTCAATATAATGATTCACATGTATGTCGGATATTTTATGGCCACCACCAACAAGGAATTGTGAACTTTATTGTGCTACTTTTTCTAATCTGTTATACTTTTGTTTTGCTTTGCGCGAGTCCCAATTTACACGCACAGTGAGATCTAAAATAGCATTATCTCCCTTGAGTCGGCCCAGAATTATTTTTATTTATCGAAATTCTACATACATGTATCAATTTGATCTGAACATTTACAAACTGTTAAATAAATAGGAAGACAATGCTAACATCTGCCCGAGTCCTTGGACAATATCTGTGGAGTTTTCTATCGGCAATCAATAACCAAATACTAGTAAATGAAATGAAATGGGGTTTAACGTCCTACTGTTCTTCTCCGACTGGGCTAATGAAGGCGGGCATACGCCATGCAGTGTACCATAAGAGAAATTTTGCCCGGACAGCGGCGCTACGACGGCCTACTCATATGTCCAACTGCCAAGGGATCTTTTACACGGGACCTCGGTTTTTCGAGGCATTTGTCCTTGTCAGGCTCCGTGTACTGCACCGTTAACAAGCGGAAGCCAAGCGGGAAATCCAGATGAACCCTCTCAACCAACACCGGGAGCAAACCCGATACCTCCAGGCTAGCGAGCCAGCATCTTACTCACTTATCCATCGTAATAGTTGTAGTATCAGACCACCAATATCATGGTTATTGTGCACATAAATTGTGTTCAATTAAAAACTACAACCACCATTGCGGTTTTAGATTAGAGTTGGACTATGACAATCAAAATGCTGAAAAGATATAGACCCTGTTTCCTAAATATATCTTGATTGAATGGTTTATATATGGTGGCTGAAAGCGTTCATTTAGGTCTTCGTGTTTCTATATACAACGCGAGAGTCGCCGTTAAGCCATCGGCGATTTTTTCGTCGCTCTGACGTAACGGCGACTCTTGCCCCGGTAGTTTATAGTTAGTTCTATGCGCAATGGCTTATAATGCTACTAATGGATCGCCTGTTAATGTCTTTTTTTGTGTTTATAAAGTAAGGGTTTGTCTATCAAACCCTGTAGCATTATAAAGTTAGCTAAATCTGCCTATTGTAGGTCTTTGTCTCGGCCTGAATTGCTATATAAACTTTTCATTAGACACTAATTAACGTATCCAGACCATAATCAACATTCGATGTCATCGTTAGCCTGCGATATTTACTGAATTAGAATACATTTTTTGAAAAAAAAAATAAACGTGAAACGGATAATCGAGACTTTGTTTTTTTATTGTACCGACGTTAGTAATGATGATCGAGGTTAGCCTAAAAGCAAAAGCTTATTGCACGGCTCAGAGTAGAGCAATAATATTTGTCTGAAATTTTCTGTATATTCTATTTACATTATCTATTTTTAACTATTATAGCGAGAACTGTCAAGTCTTTATCTGATCTCCCATAATGCCCCTTAAATGCCCTAAGTTAAGCCTGAAGTTATAATAATCGTTTTGTTTTCAGTAAACAAAAATATGCCTATTCATTTATTATTTCAATCACTTATAACATAATTATTATTTTATAATTATTTATGTTAACGTAGTCTTTACATATGTAGTATACAGTTTCCATTTAAATTAATTAATTATAATAAATAAAGTCAAAATTCATACAACATCAGTCTCTCGAAGAGACGCTGAAATATTTATAACGTGAAGCGCCTCTTCTTATAAATAAAATCAGAATGGAGGGACCTTTCTGATTTTAAATACAAGAAGTAAAATGTAGCCATTGCGCATGTAACTTACTACAAACGTCCGAGACGAGAGTCGCCGTTAACCCAGAGCGACGAAAATCTCGCCTAAAAAGGCGTCTCTCGTGTTGTGAAAGTCGCGGGTCGACTTTAAGCCAGTAGCCTATGACAAAAAATTCGCCGATCGTCACCCTGGCTTATAACGGCGACTATCACGTTGTATGTAGAAACACATATTGGAGACGATTTATTCTATTAACAAACCCATTGAGATCAAAATACATGTCAAGTATTTAATTGCGTTGATCGGACATTTTATTTCGATTAGCGATGGGGCAAGCTCTATAAGATTGATTTGTGTTTCAAAAGCGGAAGTCGGTTTGTTGACTCATTTTTGTTTCTTTCCCCTTTGCAGTTTCGACACAAGAACACACAATTGATAAAATCCCAACACGGACTTTATTTTTGAATACAGGCAGCATGTTATCCCGCAAATAAATAAATAAATGAAACCGACAATTTTATTTTTGACCCAGGTCAAAGGGGATGATAAATCAAATTTATTAGCTAAAAGTGTCAAGAATATGAAAAGCACACGAATTAAATCTTCAATAAACAGTGTCATAAGTGCACGGGCGTCTTAAAGACGATTCCGTCTGCATGTCATTCATTCTAATCTGTAGTCTGGCTTCTATTTCTTTTAAACGTTCATCAATTGTTTTAGAACCGAAAATATTCCGATTTATTATCACAAATATTGGAATGATTAAGCTATTTAGAAGAAGAAAAATACAGATGATGTAATCAGCGATGGCCGTCGACATATTAGATGGTCTATCAATATGGCATGATTTCTGAATGGCTATTTCTGACATACACCCCGTAGCATTCCACACTGCCATAAATAGACAGAACGCTGCACATAACATCTCAAACATAAAATGGAGTAAAACCTGAAAAAGAAGGAAGATGTATAACTGTTTCTCCTTATGTAAAATTATAGTAGGGGAGGCGTCTGAGAGGTATTTGTTTATCTGCAGTGGTCCAAATGATAGAAAATATGGGCTCAATCCTTTTAGAAAACATCCTGGTTATGGCAAGAGCCATTTACCTGAAAATAATTTGCTTATGGTACGAAGCAAAGACCATAACTTACAAGAGTAGACGTTGTTAAAGGGGGTCCATTCTGGTTCATATTTCTCCAATCAACAAAAACTAAAGCACCGGCTACCAGACCCTGTAAATACAGAACAATTGTATGTTAAAACTCAAACTATGTCATTTCGGTCCAGACATAATATTTTATTCATTCAGTAAGCCGCTTGCGCGCAGTGTCAGTTCTTTAGCGGTGGGATGAAATCGGAGAAAATCCACAAATCGAGAATATTTATAAAATCGGATTACAATTTCGTTTCGTTTATATTTATTCTGATTTTTAAACTCTATTCCAATCTAAACTACTTTCTATCGCGACCGCGTTTTTTTATATGGCCTAATCTAACTTGAAACCAACATGATGAGACGTGTATGCTTGTATTTAAAAAACTGACATACTTCGGAAGGAATCGTGTATACCAACACAGACAGTTCGACCTGTCAGACGTTGAGTAACGACATTGAGACCCAGAAAAGGTCACTGTAAAGAATTAAATGGTCTGATTTTCCCCAATAAACAAGGTTAAATGTTTCTTACATTACCCTGTGCTGAACAATGGAAAATCCTTCTCAAAAATAATATAATGCGCATTTTAAATGTTATTCAAAAGAAGTCGAATACGTTCATATATAAGCGCAATAATTCAATTCAGGTGCAAATCACTCGTCTGAGATCACCCGTCAGCCAGATATTTGTGCGATTGTGCCTAATTTAACTGTCGTTCGACGATCACATTCATCATAAACTGGACCTTTTTGCACCCAACAAAAAGTATGAAACTATACCGCCTTCATCTGTACATAACCCAACCATCGTAGATTATGGCTGATAAGAGCGTCCCATCAAATCCAATGATTATTATCTCTATGACTGTTACATAACAAAAGATAGTTTTAAAATAAATACTAACCACTGCCCCCGTCCATATTGGTGAACCTGTGAAAAACGTTAGCAAAGGTTCGTCTGCCACCACATTTACTGTTATAATTCCCGCCAAAATAGATATACAGCTGAGGAATATGAGTGATATTGATATATACTGATACCATCTTTGTACTGTTACAAACCTAGCGTCAGGCAATACTGAAAATATACAATCATATTTATATCAAAGACAAGCTTATTTTCACGTTCATCTGGGTATTGGATTGGCGTTTACTGTTCGATACCTGGACCCGAATCTTCATTTCCAACAAATTAACAACATAATCTTAGTCTGGGACCAAGAAATATATTTATATCCCATAATGTCACTGACAATATTTTCTCTCGGTGCATCCCTTACTAGTTTGAATAAAATTTTACCCACGCATGAAAGAATAATATTGGCAGCTGTTTTGTTAGAAGCATAATCGTAATATAGAAAAGAATGATAAATGAATTTACAACCCAGAATTTTTTAAACGGTTTCATTTTCTGCACAACATCTAGTTATCTTAGAACTTCGCTTCAAATTAATGAAACATTGTCAATGTTACTAAGGCAACCACGGGGAAACGATTGAAACACGTGTAATTAATAACGCGAACAGTAAACAAGATATGTTATATCGGAAATATTTACAGTCTGCACAATTAAAGGGATGCAGCTAGAGACAGGGGCGGATCCAGGATTTTCAGAAAGGAGGGGCGTGCTGCACCAAGTTGTGAGTGCGAAGCCCGACCCATGATTTTTGAGTGGACAAAAATGCCCACAAGGACTAATTTTATACTAGTAGTACTGTAAATTACGATTTCCAACCTAAACTGTTTGTGTTCTCCTTTCCCGCGAGAATATATGGAGTTAAAAAATGTTCGCCACCGCAAAAAAATAGAGGGGGCGTGCGCCGGGTGCGCCCCCCTCTGTATCCGCGCCTGAGAGAGTTTGGTATAATGTAGCAGTATTGCCTGGTGGACCAATAGGCTATGGGGGAGACGCGTGTGAAGTGTTGTGTAGGGGAGCGGGGTGCCCAGGGGAAATCGAATTGTTCCCTAGTCTATGGTCTATAACACTCGTTAATTAATAATCAAGGTCTATATTGCTAAATATCATCCCTGGGTTCATCCACTTGGTATTCACGTATTCAAACTATCTGCCCTTGATCGTAGCTTGATGCTACGAACAAATGAAAATAGTTTACCAGTCCTAGCCCCATTGTTTACGTTCACAACAAAATGGTGGCTTGTTATCTCGATTATAAGAAAGTTTACAAGAACAGGGGTGACATGCACACAAAAAGATGCCCTAAAACATCTTTTTGCTCGGAAAGGTATCTTTATGTCAGTCAAAACAGGCAGTGGATAGTCGTTATGCTATCAAGCGTATTGGTGGAAAAAAAAAACCACCACAATCCTCGCGGGCAGATAATTTGAATACGTGTCTCTTCCAAGAATGAACCCAGGGTAGAGTGGAACAGAATGAGACTGGAGATGCGTAAATATAGGCGACAACAGTTAAATTATGATTGTTATAGCATTTATTTGGTACAATTATTCCATATATTTAATTTGATTGTTTTATTTTTTATTTATCATGTAGTCTGAAAAGTTTTCTGGTCGCCGAGAACCTATGCTGTACCACTGCTATAATGCATGTAATTTGGCGGAAATAAAGCTGACACGTCGAAACATGGCATATGTTACAGGAGCTAAATCGCTAACATTTGGGACCTAGAAATTGACAGAAGTGGGTCTCAACGCATATGAAGAGTACAGGAGAAAAACGATCTAAGTCACTTTTTCAACGAATCCCAGTTAATGGCGCCATCTGGTAACAAATTGTATAAGCTTTCGGTAGAACAATCAATTTCAGTTAAACCCGATCGGAGTCACATCGAATCAAGGACCTTCTGAAATGCGCCCCCGGACAAATACGTCCATCGTACCATTTATTTGACTTTAATTTGGCTGAAAAGTTGAAGTAAGTTGTTGTACTGGTATAATGATTCGTATTGAACATAGTTTTGAAGTTGTAATTAAACCCACTCGTTGTTCTGTTTGCGCCAAGCATTCTCGTCCAAAACTTTGTTTTGCCTTTTATGCGAAACGAAAAAAATGTGACTTAGATTGTTCTTCCCCTGTACTCTTCATATATATAATACTGTAATATGAATGTATATAACTGATTTACATTCAATGGTTTCCGTTTTTACTCTAATCTCAAATCAGTTATGTTCCGCGAAATAAGCCAGCAGTCTCAGTCTCAAATTTCTAGCGTCTGGTTATTCCAGTCTACATACGCCGTTTAATTTGGTACAATGTGTCTAGCCTCGTTCTCTTGCTAGAACTGGGGCTGAAACGCATTATGGTACACGATTCTTGTTCCATAAGGTAAAATGTTTATTTTGTCTTATATATAGGATACCAGAATCCCACCTTTTCCCCGTACGATCACAGCATCAATGTTGATTTAAATTGATAAATAATTCGTGTTTTCAATGTTGAAGATTTTGGATTTTGAGTTACAGACTTAGCTACTTTAATATATCTTTATTCCGATTGAAATGACTTTGTTTTCCAAATTGAGGATTGACACCATATATACCGGTTGGTGCTGATGTTCTTTCAAACCACTTTTCATTCGTTGAAGTTGAACATATCAAGGATAATTGAAGTAAATATACCAACGATTTCGTGCTTTATAAACCTATTTTGTCAACAGGAGTAAATATGACCTTTATTATTGATATTTTCAAGCATGGCCGGCAGATTTAATGTAGAGGTTTCACAAATTAATTCTTCAGTCGACAATTTTTGCAAAATAGGCACTGCATGGGATAGAATCACGACATGCCTGTTACCAGTTATCAGAGTTGATGTCTGTACTCCTGTGTAAACAAAAACGGACACACAAATCTTGATATTTCTTTATTCGGAGATTTGTGACACACACGCTGCTACCCAACCACCCCGTCTCCCTCGACGCAGTTTGGAAAAGTGGTGGCCGAAACGCAACAATCACCCCACCCGCTTTATATGCTAGTCGGAAAATAGCCTATAGGTAAAATCTCAACAAAACATTACCATCAATTAAATTCCCTGCTGTCCTGAACTAGAAAGATATCGATTACTCGCCTCTTTAAGCAACGATGACTAACAATGCATGATCGGAGCGAGAAAAATTAGAATTATGTACTGTAATTTACAGATTGGTGAGAATTTGAACTGTTTTCACAAGTTAATGTTAATGTTTCTCAGTTAATAATTTACCTTAATGGGGAAATTTAGACAATGCGTGTACGGGAAATAACTCCTAGACTAGTGTCATTCATTTATGTTATTTTGACTTTTTGACTAACAATAGTTAAAAATATATCTTAGAATCTGTGCGAGGTATACGCATTATTTTTGAAAATATCAAATTTCAACAAAATATATCAAAATATCAACGGTAAATGATCGCACGGCTTTTATTCATTCGGCTGAAAAAACGGTCAATCAAAGATTTCAGCGGAAATCGTAAGTGCTGCTGGTTTGTTGTGCATTGTGAATTTTCAATTTACTATTACCTTATAAACACTCGTGATAATTGAACCATTTCTAGATAGCTATTCCTTTCAGATATTTAAAATCACCAACACTCACTCAAATGGCAACAGAAAAGACAGCAAAGCATTAAGTGGAAATGCGCCCACGATCAGTTTTGTCTCTAACGAAAGATATCCATATTATTTGAAAGGAACACTGGGATGTTGACCAAGTTTGGTAAGGATCAATAAATCTAATCTATATTGAGTTCACAAGCTTTCCCTGCTGAAAAAGAATAGGGTTCATCATCCTACTGTTCTATATATACTTCGCGTCAAATAGAAAAAAAGCATAAATTAAAAACCGTTTTCTTTATCACTTTCACAATGTTTTTGGAAAAAGGGACATAACTGCTGAACGAAAGGTCGCAATTCAGTATGTCAACGTGTGCCTTGTAGAACGGCGTTCTTTCTCTTTTTGGAAAATCTGATAAAAGCACTTCTTATTTGTGGCGTTATCATATGTAACAAATTTTTGTTGTACCATTATTCCTCGTGAATTTTCTGTTTTGCTATGTGATATCCTGAGGATGTTAAAAATTATCTGCAACACAAAGAAAAAAAAAGGAGAGCACATTTAGTACTAGTATTGACTGGTTATATACTGATAGTATATTCAAAATGCATTGTGTATATACTGAGAAATCTCCACTTTAAAACTTCCGTTATAGAATAAATTTTAGCACGCTTTCTATTGATCTTAGAGGTCATGCCCCTACCCCTTATACAATATTCCTTTATCTTTTAAACGAAATTTGATTTAGGAAGATGAAACAGACATTGCTATTTTATAATACAACATTACTCTGGATACCCTCCAGCTGCAATATTTGTATCAGTGATAATTATTATTCACGTCTACAATTGATACACTCTTCGAGGCTTTGAGCATGTAAAATTAGGTTCAATTGTAACGCAGTTTCATTCTTAAAGGACAATATTGGTGTCAGTCATTAACATATATGTGATAGAACTGATTAAACACATTCCAAATATAATTTTAACACAGAGATCATTGCTACGATAGAGGAGTAATAAAGGTTTCATGAATCGGAAGTGACGAACGCCAAAGGAAAACACGAGTTGTTCCTTTATATAACTGACTGAAGTGATTAGTGATAACAGATACATGGACGAATTTCTGCTCACTAATAATTTCTTCGAAGATCAAAAGTTGTTGTGTGACACTGTGAGAGGATTTCTGACAAT
Organism: Patella ulyssiponensis; assembly: GCA_963678685.1. NCBI lineage: Eukaryota > Metazoa > Mollusca > Gastropoda > Patellidae > Patella > Patella ulyssiponensis. Next base: position 54,818,330 of record OY783227.1, on the reverse strand, counting down.
TCATAAAAAGAATTGACTGCCAATAGATAAGAGAACACGACAGAAAAACAGATTAAAAGTCCGTGCATTACCATGTAGGGGAGACCGGGGTACATTGAACCTCCATGGATATATAAATAAATAATACTAGACAACCCCAAGACTATACATAAGTGAGACAATTTCTTCGACACATTTCTCCATGGGTCAACAAATCAGGCTGTCTGAATTTAAACAGAATATTGGACAAATTTTTGTTTAATTCACTACAAAAGTTGAATTAGATCCCCCCCCCAAACTACCAACTTATGTGCATTTTACGGCGATTTGTAGGAGCATAGGAAATCCAGACTCTTGCTTGTTTCGATCGTTGCATGGATGTCAAATCTGTGGATATTTGTTTTTAAACTGATCGTTTGCAGATTCATTAGATCACTACGAAATAAGTGACTAGGATTGAGATCTAAGTCCAGATCTATGTTAACATGGAATTTTTACCACTGTTCAATGTGCCCCATTATTTGGTTAAACCTGCCCCGACTAATTTTGTAAAGAGGGGTACACTGAACCATTATACGGTAAAGTGGATTGAAATGTGTGATTTTTTTAAAAAAAAATATAAGTTAATGATTAATTCAATTGAATCTGATACACGATAGCAACTATGATATGTCTTCAAACAATACAATAAAGTAAAGAGATCTTCCAATAAAAACATTTGATATGAAATGAGGACAAACATGTATGTGAACAAAATGGTTCAATGTGCCCCGGTCTCCCCTATAGAAGGAATACAAACAACGGATTGTACGGACTATTTCTATTTTTCTCGTTTTCTCTTATCTTATGACACTTAATTACTTTATTGAATCGTCAGATATCCTCTTGCGGTCCCATATAACAACTTTTTGTCTTCGAAGGAATTATCAGTGTGCAGAAATTCGCCCATGTATCTGTTATCACTCGTCACTATAGTCAATTACATAAAGGGTTTACTCGTGTTTTCCTTTGGCGTTCGTCACTTCCGATTCATGAATCCTTTATTACTCCTCTATCGTAGCAATGATCTCTGTGTTAAAATTATATTTGGAATGTGTTTAACCAGTCCTATCACATATGTGATAATTACTGACAGCAGTATTGTCCTTTAAAGATACCGTAAGCCACGCCCAATGTGCTGTTTGTTCTCTTTTTATGCTATACATTTGTGTTAAAATGGTGAAATATTTTTTGTGAAATGAAATATAATTTAGTAAATTGACTGTAATTTCGAATAAACTTTGTTTATAAGATTTCTAAAGTTTTCGAAAACTTGAAGGAGGCTTAAAATGAGAACGGCCAAACAAATAGACCTACATGATAATGGTATGTGACGTATCTATTTAAAACAACTGTTTGAGATGTTTAGATCTGAAGCTAAACATTCATTATGCAAGAGCTAAATCTGCCTATTGCCTGTCTTTCTTTAGGCCCTAAATGCTACATAAATTACTAATTAGACATTTATTGACTCGAAAATGCCTTAATCAACTCTAGGTGTCACCTTATGTGTTAGATTTTCGATGGATTTGAATCCGATCTGCTGGTCAACGCTCATTGATGATTCAATCTAAAATACAATAATCGAGACTATGTTTTTTTTTATCGCACCGTCTTTAGTAATTATGATCGAGGCTAGCCTAAAATCCAAAAGTTAATATCTCGGTTTGGAGTGGAGCAATTTGAATGGAATTTTCAGCATATTCTATTTACGTTATCTATTTTTTAATTATTATAGCGAGAACTGTCAGCTATTTATATCTAATCTCCCATAAATCCCCTTTAAGATAAATCATAATATCGGTGTCAAGAATGTAAGACTACAAAATCAACCTTGAACTTTATGCAGTAAACATAGTAATTGCCATGTTTGCTTGAATAAAAAAATGAAACTCAGTGAATCATCCCCATTAACAGTCAACACATGATAATATTATTATGTCCCAAAATATAATCAATGACATAAGTAGTGATTAATTATCCCCCATTATATACATACATTTTAATCTATGTCGTTCAAACCCAAAACTAAACCATGTAGAAAAATTAATAATAAGCAGTAGATACCTGAGAAATCACATTGAAGAAAAAACATGTAACGATAAAATATTATTTTTACTATGGCGATAAATATATCGAAATGAATGTAGTGACAATTCATTAACTATGTCATAATTTTAACAAAGCTGGCGATGCAAAAGCGCGATAAAAGTTTTATCGAAAATTGACACGCCGAGATCCAAATGATCGCAATGACGTACACATTCACGTGGCTAGAGTAGTCCAGGTCAACCAACTTCTATGAATAAATTGTTTTATAGAGATCATTAGAATACAAACAGCTCGTTCTCGAAGCCAGACAATTCTCTGGAGACCGTATCTGCAATCAATAGAAAAACGTGAGGCAGCAATAAAACTTCCATTATATGAATCCGCAAGTTAATCTACTCTTGCCATCACTATAACTCTCTTTTATAAAAATATTATCTTTTCTTTCTACTTTCTAAGAAAAATAGATATTACAGTGAAAGCTAAAGGTGGGATCTGTTATAAAATATCACAAAAGACAATTTGGGCTTTCTAGACAGCGACGCATGCAGGATTTGTGAAAGGCGTGTGGAATATTTGACAGTGAAAAGGGAGAGGGTGTGGGGCACATGTTTAATATATTTTGTCGCAAATATAAATTTACTCAAAGGTTTGAGAATGTTTCCAATCGATGATTGTGTAGTTAGGATCGCGACTGTCGAGGATATATATCTTTAAGATATTAATCAATTAATTGGTTTGCCCTATCTATAAACACTAACTTCACTGATATCATCTCTACATTGTTTTTCTTTTAGTCCACATTCTTCTAGAAATAGACCATCCGTTAATTAAATTATACTCAGATATCCGTATCTTTTGTGCCACTCTCATACCCACCGATACACCCTCCTGAAGTTGAGTGACACTAGAACCCATTTAATCACAAACCCCTGATAACATTTTATACGCCCACACTCTAATTACTACAATTGTCATCTGATATCGTTAAAAACAATTCTGTGTAAAAGATGGAAGAATCCTATTGATTTTAGATTTATGCCCCCCCCCCCTTATACACACTATCTGAGTGATATCCCATTGGCAACGAAACATGGAGACCTAAATATTATCCCCAACTTTTTTAAAACGTATGTGAGAGGAAGAGTCTTATTGGCGTTCAGAGTTTTACCCTTAAAACGGAACTCTATTAACATTTTAAAAGTACAATTTTTACATCATCTTTATCGAATCTTTATATATAGGTTGCTTGAAATAAGGAATTTTTTTAAGAGGTTGCAATAATCATACAATTACAGCATAATATAGCGTAGGTTGGATTGCTGTATAATATAAATCATTATATTGAATTCCACATTAACTTTAAGACTTGTTCCGAATCTGTTAACACCTGAGACCCCAGTTACCATTATGTTCGTTAGGAATGTAATAAAATCGAAACTATTTTCTATAGAGGCTCGGATGAAAACGTTGCTGGTGGGTGCAGTATGTTTCTTGACTGATAACCATTACCTTTTCTGGTAAGCTTTCCGCTTAGCAGTATGCTATGAAGTTATAAATTATTATATTAGAAGTATCGTTTGTTCGGATTTGAAAGAAATGTGTAAAGGAGCTGAATCACTAATATTTGGGACCTAGAATTAAAATCAATTATGATCAGCGAAATACGCCAGAAGTCTCAATCGAATGGCAATCTCTAACGTCTGGTTATTCCGGTAGTATTTATTGAGCATGCTCTTCAGATAAGAATATGACGCCACCGTTTTGCATGACTTGTAAAATATGTCTCGTGTTACAAATGGCTGCGATACGTATTGGTACGATTCATGTACCAAGGGTAAAAATGTTTATTTTGTCTTGAATATTGGATACCAGAAGCCCATCGTTTCGTGGGAAGATAACAGCATCCATGTTGATTTAAATTGACGAATAATTCGTATTTCATTGTCGAAGACTGTGGATGATATTAAAGATACTTTCCCATAAAAGTATTTATCGGGTGGTTATTTCCAATAAAAGTAAGTCAAATTTGGTATATATGGAAAGTATAGACACCCAATCTGGCTAGAAAAATACTGGATTACCCGAAAAACGCCCATGGGGCAAGCACTGGGCAAAAATGTCAGGGTCCAGGGTATGACTAACTGTCAACCCGACTGTTATCGGCCAACTTATTGTGTGCCAGTAGGTGAGAGAGCGTTTGTTATTTCTTGATCAAATGGTTAGGTGGTTTTTGGGAACATTGAGGGGTGTCAACGTACAAAAGACTGCAATTAGACAACGGAAAAAGAGCTTGACAGAAATGATTAACAATTTACTTATGCCTCAATATGTATGGTAAATGTATAGTAAGTAATGATAAATGGTTGACAGACATTACGTCTAACAACAGCTTACTTATAGCTATAGGTATCCCCAGCGAATACAAACGTTTGAGGGGGAATTGAAACAAATTTTTAATAGATTATTCACTTTGAATATGTTTTCAGTCCAAATATATCATCAAATCACAACGTTTGTAAACGGGACATATAGCTACTTTAATAGTTTCATTTTAAGAAAATGTTGTAGGCATTGAAGGCAGCATCCAGGTTAATGTCAACTTATTCCAATTAGGTCATGAATCGACGTGTAAGACCACTATATCAAGTTTTTCCGGACAGCCGCGCAACGACCTTTCTTTTTTAAAGAGTAGACCGTTGCGCCGATGTCCGGATAAACAGGATATGGGTGCTGATAATGGTATACATGACACATCGGTTTTTCGTCCCACCGAACAACTAGACTTTCATATTTGTTTATATCTTGATTTATCATTATTCCAAGCCAGACAATGGTGTCAAATCTGCCAATCAAACATAACAATTGGCAATGACGAGTAAATATAGAAGTCAGAATGTGCAGATACGATATAATTTAGCCCAAGGCAGGTAATATCGACTTGTGATCCAACAATAATATTGACATTGTTCAATGCGCTTTATTCAACAGTATTCAAATATAAAAAAAACTCTGCGTGGAAATGATAGCTGAAAGGAGAGCACAGGCACTTGAAGGGATTAAAATAAAACTTCTTACTACTGCTTGACTATATAATATCATTCAAGGTATTACAGACGACATCTTTGTTGTGACTTTTTTATGATATATTGTCTGCTGTCATCTCGCAATACTCACTAGTTCTAACACTTCATGTCATTTTTATTGCCAACGAGACTTTATTTGATCATTATTCACATTCAGATGTAATTAAATTGGTCCTTTTACAGCGTTATTAATAACAAATCAAACTTAAAAAGCTATCACTTGTCGATATACAACTTCGCAAGCCCGGAAGTAACCCGAAATAAGGTCAAAAGAAGTCTGTATCACCCAGTCCCTTTATAAACCTATCACGTGATAGAACTTACGAAGCGAGGCCGCTATTGAGCGCGACTTGATCACCCAGTTCCTATGCACATATCGAGTAATGATAGGTTTATAAAGGGACTGGGTGATCGGACTTCTTTTGACCTTATTTCGGGTTACTTCCGGGCTTGCGAAGTTGTATATCGACAAGTGATAGCTTTTTAAGTTTGATTTGTTATTAATAACGCTGTAAAAGGACCAATTTAATTACATCTGAATGTGAATAATGATCAAATAAAGTCTCGTTGGCAATAAAAATGACATGAAGTGTTAGAACTAGTGAGTATTGCGAGATGACAGCAGACAATATATCATAAAAAAGTCACAACAAAGATGTCGTCTGTAATACCTTGAATGATATTATATAGTCAAGCAGTAGTAAGAAGTTTTATTTTAATCCCTTCAAGTGCCTGTGAAGGAGAGTGATAGAGTTCGTTGGGTTAATAACTTCTGTAAAATTCTAGGGAATTGAAAAGAGATGTCATAATATAAAATGGGGTTTAACAACTTATTTTTCTGATGTTGTGTGTAATGGGGAATGTTTTGGCCTGGTAGCAGCAGTGTGGGAGGCATACCCTTATTCATTGTCAAACTGCCAGTGGTCTGTAACTACTGTAAATGGTATACACGTGACAAGGTTTTAAGTCCCATTTCTTTCCAGGCCCTCCGTCCTGTAACACTGACAAGGAATACCAGACAGGAAAGTCCATGAAATAGCCTATAAGGGCCAACATCACGACCGAACTCGGCATCTGTGGATTAGTGAGCTAGCGCTACACTGCAAATTTCGTGAAGGTCACGAGATATAAACAAAGCAAGCGCTAACCCTAACCCATCTCGTCAACAATCATGTGCCCTAACCCTATTTACACACCAAGCCCTTGACTAAATCTGCAGATGGCCTTAATATTACTTGACCGACCAACCTCCATATTCCTGAAGCAATGGCCCGAGAAATCCCTCTCTGGCCATTGCTGGAATAACGTCTGTTTCTTGAACTTATGCGGGAGTGTGTCTATTCTTTCCGTTCAATGAAAGCTACCACTTAAGTACAGTAACATGACAGTCCTTCGTTTAATCTGGGTCTTCCCCAGAACTTTTGACAGTGATTTAAGGTATTAAAAAAGGTGAAAGTATGTTCGTTTCCAAACAGTATTGTTTACATTTCATTCGACTTGGTAGCCTCGTTTGTCACGCAATTAGTTTTACTGCAGTATTCTGCTATGTACGGGTTAATTGGGTTAATTAGGCATAATAAAATCGTGAGCCATGACGTAACGTTATGTAAACATATTTGGTCCAATACTGGCACTCGTTTTAAATATAAAGCTTTTGTAAGGCAGCTAGTGATTGGTTGGTAGACGGACTACTGACCAATCAAAATTTAAAACAACAATATCCACTCTTAATAGCAGTGTGAAGTAGGATTACCTCTAATCAAACGAAACGCTGCAAGGAGTATGACCAACCTCCGACCCATGTGGCGCGTTGAATGACTGACTAGAAGTGGTGCATTGCTTCCCTGCGATAAATATAAAGAAAGGCAGTAAGCCTACCTATTATTTTTACCGATTCCATAATTTGTGCACATTCTTTTAACGAATGTTATATCCTTTCAAATTAGTCTGTTTTCATTAAAATATACTAGGTTTTGTTCAGCAATCTACCTGTCTATAAACATCTGCATTCGTATGTGTACAAACCTGCGCAGAGTATGATACACGTTATTTCTAGAATAAAGAAAGTATAAATAATTAAGAATCCCATAGCAAGGAATTATCTCTATCTTAATTGAATCAACAATATAGTTTGTCGAAATGAATATTCAATTTTAATAAACTAATTTGCTTGAAAGAATAATATGAACTTTTGCATATTTGGAAATCTATTTTCAAACCTTTTCTAAATGAAGCAAAATATCATATTTCTTATAATTCTCCCTTGTAAAAACAATAACTTTATTTAAACTGAAACGCAGGTAGTTTTCAGGCCTGTACATCATACCAATTAGTATTTGACAAATAATTGGTCTGTAGAAATCCGGCAGACGCAACTCATCTCTCTTGATTTCTTTGACAGATTCACCTGCGATTTTGTTTTGTTTGAGACGTTTATATGTTAATCTAGCTTAAAATTTACGTGAAAAATGTTGATCTAACGCAAAATCTACGTAATGTCTACGGTTTAATTTACAGTAAAACGACGAGCAATCAATTTTACGTCATCTCATACATGATATTACGGACAGTTTCCGTGCCCGAAAAAATGGTAGTGATGAGAAACCGATGAAAGGAAATCGGATACAAAAGTCGAGTTCCCGGCCACAAAAAATACTTTTCAAGAAATTTTCATCATGAACTAATAAATATCTCAACCCTTGTGTATTATTGCAAGTTGTGGAACAAACATTGCAATCTACCTATCCTGAAGATATAAGCGACCCTTCATTTAAGAGAGAGAGAGAGAGAGAGCAAAAAATCGACAATGGTTCTATAATGATTCTTAAATTGTGTAAAATCAATCCCAGAGACCATCACGAGGTCATACAGACCTTGACTATACAAGGAAAAAGCCATTACGCTGAGGCATTCGTAAGTCTATAATACGATTTACACTGACAGCGAATGGAACAGAAAAGAATCCAATGTTTAATTTCCACTTGATAAGAATCGCCTGCAATTACATAAAGATCATCTAAGGCGTTCATTTGAATTTAGGAATGGCATTTTCTTTTGAAAGACTCATTGAAATGTCATTAAATGTAATATTTTGCAGGCGCGTGGTTGCCGGGACAACAGGAGACAAAAACCTTAAAGAATTACAACTTTCACAGAAAATGTAGAGCAGATTGGATGTAATATGACAGAGCGAGAAGTTAACGCCATTGTTGGCCACCAAATCACTTACTCTGCACGACATTGGAAAAAGATTTATTCTGAAATGTTCGTTATTGATTCTGGAAATCGGTGATTTCACCGTAAAGACGATTTCTTTTATTGCATCTGGTTTGTTTCAAAAACAGAAAGACAGATTAAACACAATTATTTAAGTGGTTAGTTGATCGTTCAGATTATTTAGAATTGATCATCCTGTCTATCGTCTATTCTATCATACAATATAAAGTATATTAAACTGAACTATAACCTCCTATAGTATCATGCCAGTATGTAGGTTAAATATTGATATTTAGAGTAAACACAAATTTAAATAATGTTTAATAGTTTAAAAAAATATTATTGACAAATTATTCAAATCGGACTAAAGATTACATTGGTCTATATTGAGTTCAAAAAGACCTTTATGTGTCTTAAAATAATAATTCTATTTTTCGTACCAACCAACTCATTCTCTAGGAAACTTTAAGAAAATACTATATTACAGAAAAACATCTATTAATTTTACCTTTTAGGTGCGTGTTGGTCAGTTAAAGGTTCTAAATGTTATGTATGTGAGGCCATAACGTATGCGATTTAGATCAAAAGGTCTGTCACTGAGTCAAGTGACAACGTTTCGATCCCACGCTTGTGCGTGACAAGGCGTAGGCTTGAATGCCTGACCTCGTGGTTTTCCTTCTACTGTTAAAGACCAACCAATACGCACAATTTAATATCTTTTATTGTAAAGTATTTGATTACTGTATCTGAGTAGGAGAATAAACCGACATTCCAACTCTATAGAAAACCATTTCCATTATTATGTTTAAGCAGCTTAATGGAAGTTTATTCAGCTCATGGTGTATTAAAGGTAAAGCTATTCGATTTAATGTCGGTTTGTTTATCTTAACTACCGATCGTCTATAGTTGATACACACAATTGAAGGCCTCTCCATCATTTATTGTCAATACAATGCGAAAAGCCACAATTACTGTTTCCGAGACGTATTGCTACATGCCTGTAGATTACTTTTATTAATCAAGCACGCCCGCCTCGCCGCAGACTACCTAGTTTATTTTCAGTCATTTAGCATAAATGCCTGTCAATTTAAGATTTTATCCTTAAAAAGTTGCAAGAAAAGGTTTTAAGGCCTTTTTACGTTTATTTAGGATACTTTATAACATCCTAAAACTTTACCAAATTTGGCGCTCGGGATAGCGGTAAAAATTGCAATCTAATTAAAATATAGATCTATATTTCGTTTCGTTTTTTATACTTTTGATGGCCTACACTCATGTAGATCTAGTGGGAGCTCACGTTCTATGACGTCAGGTATCAAGCACGGGACATTTGACCCGATAACGTCAGTCATTCGATTAACCAATTAGCGACCGCCATGCTTTTTAAAATCCACTTTTGTTTTGTTTTGATTTCTATCCGCTGGTGTTAGGATAGACCACTCGGCTAATCTCGACAGATTCCGTAAACTACGTAAACTACATCTAGTCTCGGATGTATGACAGTAAGTGATATGTACCTACGCCCATACATTTGCGATGCGGCTACCGGTTTACTTTAACAGGAAAACTTGACGCTATTACACAAATTGGAAACCTATTCGGCTAGCGACCCATTTGACCGATCGAGCTGCAACCTGTTCGTTGGAAACCTATTTAGAGTAAAGACAACAGTCTCTATTTATCAACCAATAAAATCCTATCAAATGAAAGTAGAATATATTATTTTTTATCCATTCCTTCAGCTCAGAATAGAAGTGTAATTTCGTCATTATCTTACAGCTGGATCGGTCGAATAGGGTCGCTAGCCAAATAGGTCGCCAACTTGTGTTTGGAATGGGCGCAGCCATGTTTCATCCGGGACCTTTAAAGTAGTTCCAATATGGCGGAATTCATCATACAGCCGAGTTTAGATTCCGAAATCTTACGAGGTTTGCCGAGTGAGTATAGACGTCATTGGCTGGTAATATCTACCCACAGTTCCACGCATGAAAAGGTCAAACGGTCGATTCGACAGACCATTTGATTGGCTGACCCCTCATTTCAGGCAGAACACGAGTTAAATAACAAGTCCTCCAGATCCAAGAGTAGTAAAGACAAGTAAAAACGAAATTTTGAACTATAAAAAACGAAACGAAATTGGATCTGTGTTTTAATCAGATTGTAAAAATTGGTACAATGGCTGACATTCGCCCAATCAGTGTTCAAGTAAATCCTGGTTGGTTTAAGACCCAATATGTATTATGAAATTATATGACTATGATATAAAAATGTCAAATGAGCCCATTACAGGTAGCATGACGTCTAATAGCCCTATAATGACATAATATTATGACAACCGACACATCTATGTATTTTCAACCTGTTGGCTTTATTCTCTATAAATCTATATTGAGGCTATCGGAACATGACACTGAAGTGTCTTTAGACCATAAAAATTACACCTAACATTACAATCAACCAATATGGACAGTTTATGATGTACTATTGTGCCCTGTCTTTCTGTGGCTGTCATCTTATAGCTATAGTAAACTGCCCGGGAAAGTTTGCTATGGTGGTTCATGAAAATTACGAGCATACAGTCAGCGTGGAATAGCGCTATTCAAACTTTCCAATTATTATAACATAGTTCCTTTGGGGACGAAAAGCGATCTGTATTGCAGATACTGTTATTATCACAATATCTCCTTTAACAAGCGTTTGGAACAATATTTTTTTGCCAAGGACATGGATCCTCGATGCGCTATACCACGTCCATTGAACGCGCGAAAAACAAGACTTGGAAACATATCTATACATTAGAAGTTTCCTGAAACAAACTATATCATACACAAATCAACGAAAATATAGTCTTTATGGACAGATGTTTGTATTTGCAGCTGTAGTGTTAAAAGATATATACGCCCAAATCAATGTCATGGAATGCAAATCTACCGCCTTAGAAGCTGCATTTACCATGTCAAGCTCCCCTTAACCCCAATTCATCACACAAAGCAGCAGTCACATGTATTGAACTTTTGCCTTTTCTAAGGATTTATAACAGTTCATCCGATGGTGTAATATTGTATAGCCCAGCGATCGGATATTGACGCGTATTTAGCAAAAGTTGTCCATTTAATGAAAAGCAACCCCACGTGTCTTGAAATCGTTTAGATGACAGTACCCCTCATTCTTTGTAGTGGACATTGGTAAAGGATTCATTACACATCTATTTGCTTGTCTTGCTATACCAACTTTCCACAACATCATGTTATGGGGGAATGGGTATCCACTAAAAACATGTATATACATGTGGCAGTATTCGATGAAGTATCCATAAAATGGTATCAGAGATCAGTAAACGCCACTGAGCATATTTTCAATCAATGAAAAATTGACACTATATTATGGCGAAACAGTAAATGGTTACGCCTATTCGTAAATTTGTTTTTTTTTCGGTTGCGGTGTAACCCAATCTAATTGAAATTCAGATCTATATTTCGTTTCGGTTTTTATAATTTCGATGGCCTACACTACATGTAGATCTAACAAGTTATAGCGGGAGGTCACGTTCAGCCAGTTCAGATGTCAAGCACCCGACATTTGACCCTATAACCTCAGTCATTCGATTAACCAATCAGAATCGTTGCTTTGCTTTGATTTCTATCGCTGATAATGCCTACCCACAATTCCGCGCAAAAAAGGTCAAACCCTCGATTCGACAGACAATTTGATTGGCTGACCACTCATTTCAAGCAGAACACGAGTCTTTCAGATCCAATGTAGTAAAGACAAGTAAAACAAAATTTTGAACTATAAAAACGAAACGAAATAGGATCTGCATTTTAATCAGATTGGGTGTAACCGAAACAGTAAATGATGTAAGGGACCAATTAACTTCACTGGGTATTTCCAATCTGTTTCACAGAGAATTACTTACGAATTATCTCTGTAACAGATGAATGTCCATAACACGTGCGTTGACTGCAGACGGCGCCAGTCATTGGCTCAAAGGCTCGTGCAATGTTTACTTAACACCTAACTGCTTCGGGCAAAATGATGCATTTTACTCATTTTAATACCCATTTACACTATATAGGAAATATTTTTTAACTTCAAATACTTCAAACGTCTTTATTTATTTTTCTTTTACCTCAAAAAAATGTTTGAGAATTTAATTTGTCGGAGTAAAAAAGTTAATATGCCGTACTTATTAAGCCTCGTCGATGTCATGCTTATCAGTGATTGTAGCGGCCAAGCGAATATTCACTGCGGGATCAGTTTGGGGTATTTCTACAAATGAGAGAAAGATCAAATTTGCTATTTTATGACGAACAGTGCAGAGTAATGCTAATTCGTGTATGTGGGTTCTCGGTCATAGGTTTTTACGGTAGGGTACCCCGAAAATGGCACAAGGGAGCATCGTGCATTTTATATAAAAGATTTGTTTCGAAAGATTCAGTGGAAATCGGGTTGCTTTTCCTATTTTCAATTTCAATTTTAGCTTACAGTGTCGACTGGGGAATACGATATCAACTAGATCTCAACAGTGGCTCTGTCTGTGACTATTTTATGAATACCATGCAGTCCAGATGAATCACCATTTATAAAAAAAATATAAATCCATAAATGTTATCAATTTTATATAATGCCAAAAATAACCACCTACTTTTCTAAAACACAAGCATATTAGACCCCCCCCCCTCCCCTCCCTATTCATTTATTGTAATCTCGACTAGAACATCCAGTGTTTGAATTCGGGTGTTGACCAAGAATAGTGTACTCACCAGCATGGCGTAAAAGAACAGTGAGAAGAATAGGCGAAATCGTCGCTGTCCAGACAAACGTTTTCTACTTTACATTCCAATGAACAAAAATATCATTTTTTAATCTTAAAATTGTGTTGAGGAGACATTAAACCCCATCCATTCCATTTCTGTTGATATAAGACAAGAAGAATGACATTCTATAAAAGCTAATAGCAAACATGCATGAGTCTTATAATACAACATATTTACCCTGACATTATAATACATCTCTTAATACCAAATCAATACATGATGACATTTCTACTCTAAACAGCTTAATGTTCGTACAATTAGTGTCAAAATCATATCATATTGATACAACATTCATCTAGCATTAACACATCGCTGAGAGTAGACAGTGGGGGTCATCGTTTGTTAAGTTTAGACCTAACCCCGGCGTCTAAAAAAGCTAAAAATAACCCACTCATGCTCAAACTTCACTAAAATACTTTGTTTGATCAAAAATACATATCTTTACAAAATATTGCATATTACCTAATTTGCATAATTTATGCAGAACTTCGACGAAGATCTATCATGAGCCTAAAAGTAGCGAGTCTTTAAGGAGGGTATGGAGGACTTATACAACTTTTGAAAAATAAACAGTCGGAAATGTAGTCTTACAGTATTCAGGCACCGATTGTCGAGATAAATATACCTAGCCAGATACCGCATATTGCCTGATTACTAGTTTATCCAGCATCAAGCCCATTCCGGGTCACTTCGGGTTGTGCATTATATTATATTATCGTTTTATTGCAATGAGGTATCTAAAGGTGTTTCCGGATAAACTTATAGTGGAAGGCAATCGACCTTACTCTTTGTCACGCACAAACCGCCCGTAAAATAACTACGGGTATATGGAATTCGAAAAAAAGTAGGCGTAATGTCGTAAACCCGCTGCCTGGACAAAATCCAAGGACAATTGTGAAATCAGACCCACGATAACACACCTTCTCTACCACACATACACAAGCAAACACACAAAGTTCCTGCAAACAACAATGGTATAATCTAAAAATGATCTTGTAGCGCACGTCTGAACAAGCAGAATTTAATTACCGAGGTACCATAAATAAAGAATTTAATTACATTAATATTTTACAACTAAAGACATTCCATATTAACACGACATGCTTCATTTCATCCAATCAGTATCGTATAGATGTTCAACAAGGTCGACTACTCACACACAAACAGTAGAGTGGAACAAAATGGAGCCAAGACTGGTTCTTCTCAGTAAGTCATTAGTGAGCCCTTTGTGTGTAGTCTGTCGAGTGAAAATCCTGCAATAATTTCCGTATAACCAGCCAAGTCGATACAATACCGTAATTACACGTAATTCTTTCCTCTGGTGATCGGTCTCCAAATGTTCTCTCACTGAATGCTTGTCGTATAGCCATCGGCGACGTTTTAATAAAAGCGTCTTCGTGCCATCTTTATCAGTTGTTTATTATGTTGTGAATGTGTGCATAAAACTAAAATCGAAGACCCTTAAACTCAGATAGAATTTTTTTATTGTGTGAAATAGCTTTATTTAACGCCCACTTCGACCGAAGTAACATCACAGACATCGAAACCCAAATATGTATAGGATGGGTGGTTTTATTTGGGATAAATATTACTGAATAATATTGTTGGTAAACAGGAAATTAACTGCGTGTTAGAGGGGTAGGCTTACTCAACTGTGTGTTAATGGGAACTTCAACAGTTATCCGACGAAAGCCAGAAAACGGGATTTTTTTTCTTAGAATAGAAAAAACTTTCACAAGTTTTAATAGGAATGTCAAAGTGTATTCATGTGGTTATTTAACGCTAACCCTTCAAAACAATACAAAGCATGGACGCTAACTGTCTTTTATAGGGTACTTTGACAACTATCGGGCTATCAGTTCCCGGACTGTGAGTCTGTAAGGAGATTGAAATGACTGGAAAAGGTGTTAAGCATATTGATCAGTATAGTCTATTGTAATACTCACTGGTGAATATCTGTCTCTCACGTTATTTATATTCTCTAGAGGTAGTGTGCTGGATCCTATACGAGTTATTCTATGGATCGCTAAAGGGAACCAATACAGGCTATGTTCACTGGATGTGTCAGAGGAAGATGTTTGTGATAACATTATATTGCCCATTAAACTTTTAGCTCCCGGCTTCCTATCAAATATCAGTATTCTGCCGAAAACGTGCCAATTATTATACAAAGAAATACCATTATTTATCAATATCTAACATCTTAGCGTCTTCGTATTATAGAGGGGGGTTGGGATGGCCTAGTGGTCTAGAGTGCCGCGCTTCGACCTCTAGCTGGCCGGTCACCTCTGGCTTGCGGCTGTGGTTTCCATCCCTGCTGTGAGCGTATGTGGCATGGAGATAGGGGCGTCTTCTCAACCTCGTGGGTTTCCTCCGGGCACTCCGGTTTCCTCCCACTGCTAAAGACCCCTACGCGCAAGCGAATTATTGAAATAAAATTGAAACCATATGTTAGTCCCAAAATGACCTAGTTTGTGTCGAGTGGACGTCAAACCCCATTTCTCTCTCTCTCTCGTATTATAGAAACTATAATTCTTCAGATAATCCAAATGGATAACAAAGCCAAACAAAACATTAAACAACAGAAAGTGAGGTTAATTCAGCCTGGATTTCAAGAAAAAAATCCAAACAGTTGAGCATACAAGATAGGTGGTTTCAGAAGTTCCTGCTTCGCGCATGACACCTGTCACTACATGTAATTCCAACTATGAAATCAAAAGGTCATGGAGGCTACGCCCCCACCCCACCCTCCAAATATAGAAGTATAGAAGAAAACCTACGCATAAACGACTATTAATATACCATTTTGAACATATTGAACCTCTCGTAATACAACACTGTTTTCATTTAATGATTTATTTGTGTGTGTTGATGAGACATTTAAGCAAACGGGGCAAACGTAATTACAAAATATAGATTACTTGTTAGTAATATTATGTCCGAAATATTGTTTTAACACAGGGTTGATATCCATTGCATATTCCACATACGTTACAATTACTCAAATAAGGCGAAAGCCCACGAGGTTAAGCAGGCAACCTTACTCCTTGTCACGTCAAACCCTGCTCCTGTGGAGCTTTTTTTTTAGAAAAAGAGAACACAAATCTAAATGGTTTATGCCGTTCAGATATGTAGTGAGTGGAAGCAATCGAAAGTATATATTTTAATAAGATTGCCAGGAAATTAAGATACCATCATTACCATAGCCCCGATTGCTCACACAGACATTTGATGGAATTAATGTAAAACTTCTTATATTATCTCTTAAGAAATTTTAAAACGACATGAAATGGGGTTTAACGTCTTCCTGTTCTGCTCCGACTGCATGGGCCAATGAAGACAGCCATACGACATAAAGTTGAGGGAAATTTTGCCCGGACAATGGCGAAATGGCCCACTCTTATGTAACTGCCAAGGATTCTTTTACGTGCATGTCAATGTTTACAAGTTATCTCGGGTTTTCGTCCCATCCGAACGACTATACGTTGCTCCCTGTACTGCACCACTGACAAGAGGGAACCCCGCCAGAAAAACTGATGAATTTTCTCGGCCAACGACTCACTCACTGAGCCCTCGTAACTTAATGCCTGTGATTTCTCACTGTCCGCTGGTCGTCTATATTTACTCATAATTCATTTAAAATGTATGGTCCATACCAGTCTCGTTTCTGTTATCACTATTATCAAGTCAATTACTAGATAATGTCAGGCAGTCAACCGTGTATTCTTTCAGACATCATTATTTCATATCTTTATGTCAATAATATGACATCTAAACTACAGACATTCTCTACTTGATAGCCCGAAGAGAATAGTTTTAATCTCTTGATGCCGTAAGAAAAGTGTTAAAACGGGGATATAATATTGGCATCATTTTACATGCAATATAAAGATCATTAAAAGTTATTCGTTCCCTGTCCTTTACTTAGATTCATAGCTGGTCAGATCGTCCACATAGAATCGATCGGCTTACACAAATAAAGGACAATGTCCACACATTCAACATATCTAATATAACTGATATAACTGGTTAAACACATTCCAAATATAATTTTAACAGGTATCAGTTTTGTTGTTATTGGCTGAAGTGAATGCTATAACAGTTAGCGACTCAGACGATTTTCAACTTACCGATAAGTCCCGGGCCGTGAAGGCGAATAGTTGTTATAAGAGGATATCAGTTGGAAAATGTAATATAATTGGGGATTGGTTTCATATAGAAGTCTAGTACGATGTGGATAAGATAACAGTCGAACACTTCGGCTGTTTTCACAAAAAACGAGAAAAATAGAAACTTTCCGCACATTATGAATATGAAATTTTGCACATGATATCATTAGAATATGCACTAGTTATATCCCAGGAAACGGAATATTATTCTTTTACCAACCAACAAAGACCTTCAATACGCTAATGCATCTTTACAGCGTAAAAGTATATTTTGAGTAAAACTGAAACAATTTATCGAACAGTTCAGGTTGGTGAATTAGATGATGAATCAACTGACAGTGTCTAATTAAACTGGGCCAAATATCCTTGAGATGACTGTATTCAATCAGTGAACACGTCGTTACGTATTGAAATCATCAGTTATAGAAACATTTGTTAATCAGAACAAACACAAGATACATGACAATTCTATGGAATCCAATTTTGAGCGACGGTGCTACTTGGATTTTCTAGTCTTTAATCATGTAAGTGACACGATTAAAAACAAATATACATATCGCAAACAATAACAGAAAGTAGTCATTAATAAACAATGGTATAAGATAATATGCAACTATTGTGTTGATGAAAATTGAGTTACAACTCCAAAGATTTTTAGGAGTGGGCACAAATGGTTAGCGCGTGGGATCAGAAGACTTGTCATTGAGTCAAGTACGTGGCGTGGTTTCGACTGCTGGCTTGTACGTGACTAGCGTAGTCATGAAATAAAACTGACCCCCCCCCCCCCCCTGACCTAGATGGTGTTACCTGGACGTTAAACCCCATTTCTCCATCTCTCTCCAAACAGTTCAGACTAAATGTTTATATCTGGTTCAATTACTAACTCCCACTGAAAAAGAGTATCACAA
The DNA here is from genome assembly GCA_963678685.1 of Patella ulyssiponensis. Classification (NCBI taxonomy): domain Eukaryota; kingdom Metazoa; phylum Mollusca; class Gastropoda; family Patellidae; genus Patella; species Patella ulyssiponensis. Next base: position 54,800,067 of record OY783227.1, on the reverse strand, counting down.
TGACACCGTTGCTTTCCAAATCATGGTTCATTCTTAGTCTCTACTGAACTATGTAACTACCTCCGTGATGGTAACACAAACTACAACAGTAAAACTATCAAGTAAAAATAAGCATTTGCTTTTCTAGCAAAGTTAAGCTTTTACTTGCTGCCTAAAGCATGCCATTCTTTCCCATTTGTAGCTAACTAGAAGGGGCTAAGTGAGAGGGACGCAATGACGAGCTTTGCGTCATGGTTTAGAGCTTTTGCACCCTATCACAAAAATGGCAAAAATCACGCGGTTACAATGCGGTTTTCAACATTATAATCATAACCATGATGTTTAACCAGTGTCAAACCTTTTCCCTTGGGTCAGACCGGATCTTCTTCCTCATGGAAAATCATGGGTCACCACGTCCCTGGTCATGTTGACATGTTTGTCAAAAGAATAAAAAAAGATAACTTTTATAATAGCACTTGTTCTTGCGTCTTTTAGCGACCCAAAACGTCCATTCGTCTCGTGCGGCTTTATGTCCACTTTGTGATATCGCAGCCTTTATTGCGCACGGGGGTTCAATCATCGTTTGGACTTGACTTAAACCATAGGCACCGTGTACAAGTTGGCCTACCTGAAAAGAAATTTGCCAGTAGGAATTCACTGTCCGGACAAGTCTCCCTCATAGCCCAGTCGGTGCACAAAATAGGACGTTCAAATCCATTTCATTTCATTTTATTGACGAACGAGTCTGTGTAAATCGCTTAGACACAAACCCATATTTGTTTATTCAAATGATATTGTTGGCTTCAAATATAGATTTTACATATTTAACACAATTCGGAAGCCACCGTTTTGCATTAAACCATCGATAAGATGTAGGCTACAATAAATGGTCGAAAACGTCATATTGTTTCAGGCAAGCCAAGAATGTGTCCCTACATTGACAGCCTCGTGCCCTGCCACGGGTGATGCATTAATATAGACCCATTCTTCTTTTGTACTCTGTTTTTATTACAGATTTAATTGAAGTAGAGTATCCGTTGGGAGGAAAACACAATTTATTGCAATGAGAAAGACCATTATGAACTTTTGTAACTGTAATAATAGCTGTTATTTAACTAAATGTTCGATAAAGTAATTCAATATTTACAAATATGATGCCAATGTGTCTAGCAAAAATCATTTATTAATTCAGGACTGTATCTTTGTTTTCATATACGGATCGATGTTATAAAGCTATCAGCGCTTTGAAAATGTTGTTGGTTGATAAAAACAAACTAGGTTTTGATTTGATTTGGATATATATCGGCAATCTTGAATTAGACTATTCAATTTACAAATTGGACGAGCATTGACTGAAATCAATGTGCACGACAGAATACTTTGCATACAACCCCCCCCCCCCTCCAACTCCCGTAAGTCACGAATGCAAATGTATTGACAAATCTAGCATTTCGTGACTAGCCTCGGAAATTCAATTCAAATCTTTACATCAATTTAGCGGGAAAAATTAGTCTCAGGTAGGTTTTGAATTCCGACTTTTCCAAGACTGGTTCCCACTTGACAGGAAGGTATTGCTTATTCTTACAAAAATAACTGTATTTTGGTCTTAAAATGAACAAGGTAGTGAGTACGATAGAACTTTCATCTTTCCATTAAAAACCTGTTGGCGTTTTCGATTTAATCTGACATGCATGGGCGCCGTTACGTAATCATTCGCTCATTCTTGAATTCGGGTTAACAGCCAAGAAGCCACAACAAAATAATGGTGCTAATCTCACTCGGTCGCTGGTTCGCTTCGCTTTGAACGTGAGTATTTCTCGCGACAAAGATAAGGACCGGCCATGTCGCGGAAACAGTTTAATATAATCAGTTTTGCTTGTTTTTGCATCATATTCACTTAAATCACTTATAGTTTCCTATTAACAAACTATATATATATATATATATATGTGCCTACTCATCGTCTGTCCAATATAATACAGTTGAAACCATTTGTCTCGCTTTCTACTGCTTCAGCCTTCGCACCGATTAATCAAGAAATGCGAAGGAGTAGGCCTACTTACCGACTTCCATAGCTAAGCACATTTTCTACTTATCAATCGGGCAATCTATTCGGCAATAACCAGTTGTCACATTAACTACGGAATCTTGAAAACATGGGAAAAACATGACAACCCTTCAGATTAAATTGTAAACAGAAGCCCACAGGGAGGTATTCTTTCAATCTAACTGCCTTAAAATTTCAAAACTGTCACATGATTACGTCTTTCATTTTATATGACATTTAAGTTGACATGGCACAATGTACTAAATAATATCATCAGCGGGCGGCTTTATTGCAAACAAAATAAAAAAATCAAAATCAAAAATAAATCTTTTTTTTTGTAAGTGAACTATAAAGTTACCAAATCTATTAAAATTGTCATCGTCGATTTCGGTCCCAGAAAACCATTGTCGATTTCATGGTTTATCAGATTACAAACTGCCCTGTTTGCATTTATTACGCCTATAGATGGAGTCAATGTTGCCATAAAATATAACTTGTTTTGTATTTTCTTGTAAAGTAAATTTAGTAAACAAGCCGATCTCCGTTTAATCTTGCGAAAGAAAATGTATTTGAACAGAGCTTGTTAATTAAAACCACACATCAGATCAACCCAATCCAATTCCTTATCTTGGTCTATATCAGTTTAGCCTCTGTAAATCAAATCGGATTTACAATACAACATAATCACACAAATATTGGTAGTGACCTGAACGTCCCTCCGTGAACAGGTGCTATCAACTGTTCTAGAAGAGTAAACTTACACGGTCTGCAACGACTTCAATGTGGATAACTTTGGGATCAGTAGTCATTCTTCCATTGACGGGGGTTGGATGGTCGAATGGTTAGCGTGCGCGCGCTGTATCATTCGACCTGCCATTGAGTCAACTGGCGCGGTTTCGAATCCCCGGTTGTACGTAGCAAGGAGTAGGGTCGCCTGTCCAACCTCGAGGGTTTTCTCCGGGTACTCCGGTTTCCTCCCACTAAAAAAGACCCCTACGCGCAGAGAATTATTGAAATAAAATTAAACCATATGTTAGTTCCGAAATGACCTAGTTTGTGTCGAGTGGACGTTAAACCCCATTTTTCTCTCTCTCTCCCTTCTGTCATTGGTTTTAATATAACAAAAGCTCACAATACATGTATTTATTGACCACGCGAACTCCTTAAATGATCAGGGTCATATTGTGTTCTGGAAGTGTTAGTAAACCAAGCTTGTTTTAGTTTGATGTCTGGTGTAGACTGGCGACTGCTGATTCCCAAAGCAGTTAAAACCCGGCTTTATTTGTAAGAGGTAACCGTCTTGGATTGAATTTGGGTAGTAATGGGGGTAACGTGATTAAATGTTTGCTTAGATAGATTAATATAAGTGGAAATCGGCTTATTAACTTAATTAAGTTTAAGATTTGGCTTTCTGTGTCGACAGTGAAACACGGTGATTTATATAATATAATATATCAACACCAGTAATCTATAGATGTCATATTTCCCAGAAAGACAAATATTCATCACATTAGATACAATCTACAATTTTCATTTTGAACCAAATTAACGATGTCTAATTAAATCGTCGCTTTCGTATTTCAAACAATAAAGTAAACCTTATTCAAACTAAAACATTATATTATTATTATTGTTAATGAGAAGTACCATAGCATTCACTGTCATATCATCCGTTTTCAAAATATTCAATATTAAAAACTATACTTAAACATGAGATTATTACTAATACTTAAGCCAGTTCCCTCTAAAGTAAAGTAAACGTCTGTCTTGGTTTATATTTTGAAATAGTTTTAGAATCTGAAATACACAAGATTAAGTATTTTAATTCGGTCTTTAAGAAATCCGGATGAAGACCACATCGTTTAGTGTTTAATAATGTGAATATTAAAGCTGATGAAGAATGCATTGTTTGACTAAATGATATGTTGACCTACCTTCGGTTAGGTCATCTTTATCCCCAAATGGCCTGTTGAGGTTTGTCTGCTCATCCATACCGTCGTCAAGGTGACAGGAGTTACTGTTATATTGCAACATGACCTTTTCCGTTGCTATACCAGCTTCAGATCAAAAAATTCGAATGTCGTAACTTCAATATGATTGGGGGATTTAAAAGAACAACGCAACCACAGTCCTTTAATTCCCATAAAATCTGTTCTCGAAAGATTAAATCAGAAATTATTTTAACCGTGTTTCCAAACTTTGAACATAAAAATGTTCTCCCGCCAGAACAACTCTTTACGTTTATTACTGCGTTCGACACGAGGAAAAAAATATCAACCCACACGTGCAGTCGAGATCCGATTAATAAAACAGATATTCCAAAATACCATTCTTTCTCGAATCCATCACTCGAGACGTCCAGTCTATCTAACCCTACACCACAAGACTAGGATGTCCATATCAAACTAATCCAATATTGTCTGTACATTGACTAGCGTAAACTTTCTGCTCAATTAAAGAAACGTTATATTCCTATAGCATCAAACATTTCCAAAGATGAGTTGACTTATCGCGGAGAATGATCGGGTGTAAGCGCTGTAAAGTAAGAAGTGTAAAAACATAATTCAGTTGGTCTGTTGAACAATCCCTTGCAACTCTCTTATTCTAAAACTACGTTATAATGGTGTTAATGTTGTTCCTGCTAATCGATTTTATTCTACACCACCGAGCTACTCCGATTGATTACCATTCGGTTTACTAGAGGACCAAAGACATAAATATTACATTGTATGGTAGAAATGCTACCGATATAACGTTCATTGAATCTTTAATTAAACGAACCTGGTGCTTCTATTAAATATAAGCAAATATGTATAGCATGATTAAAGTAGCTTCCCCACAGAATAAACAGTGGAGGTTTTAAACTGGATATCTCCGATACAGGTATATGGAGTTAGTAGTCGCCAATAATTTCACAACATCAGCAGCACGTAAGAAAAGAAATTCAGGCATACTGCCATTTATTTATTTACATTATTAGCCATTGATAGGAATGTAACGGTAATCATGAACGTAACACATTGGCAGGCAGTAGGTACGCCACCCTCTACCATGATACCAAATAAGCGACCCTGCGAGACAGAGTAGGCGCCCCTAAGCAGCGGCGTAGCGAGGAGAAGTCCATGGCAACAACGCCCCCCCCCCCCACCCCGGCCAAGTCCCCCAAAATTTAAAGTTCAGTACATGTATGTATATTTCATTATAACATCATTCTTCCACTCTATTACCTTACAATCTTATCACTTTCATATTCACGGTTATAGTGAACCGCCCATTTTGTAGTACCACTAGTGCGAGGGTCGTGGAGCGACAGTTTGGGTCTAGAATGGACATGGACGTTATTCTCCCACGTTTTGGTAAATATTCATGATTTTGAGGCGGAGGGATATCAGGCTGGTTACGGTGATATGTACGCCAACTAGTTACATCTGTTAGTATGCTTCTTCAAGTTCTTCAGTTGTCTCCCTTTATTTGCTATTCACTAGATTGCTATTCTGATAAACACAATTCGTCACACATAGGCGTGCGAACCATGTGGGCAGAGCTGCCCACCCCCTCCAGCTTTCGGGCAGAGGGGTAAAGTGAAAAAAAAATATTTCATCTACTTGGCAAAATGAAGTGCCCGAAATCTAATAAAACACCAATAAAACGCAGTAAAACGCGTTTGCGGCCGTCAAATATTCCAAAATTTTCTTGGTGGTCCAAACAAGGCCAGCTCCGCTTCTTCGCCTCGCGAAGAAAACTGGCGCCACCGTCTGTAAACCTGAAATTTTGGGGGGCATTTCTAGTTTTGCTTCTATGACTGTCATCGAGCACTAATAAATATGGAAGCCTATAACTTCCATTCATAACTTCTACTTTTCGCCCCTTCAAAACACGAAAGTCGAAAAGTAGAAAAGTAGAAGTTACGACAAACTGTAAGGCGACAGCACGGTATACAAGCCAAAATGAACTCGAAAATAAGAAATTAAGAACTAATACACGGCGATAATAGCGCCTCTCGTTATTTCCTAATTTCTTATTTTCGACTTGCATTTTGGTTTTGTATAGCGTCTTGGCGACTTTCGACTTAGTCATATTTTTGTATTTATTGATGTCAGACAGAAGGCGACAACACGCAAACCAAGCCATAATGCAACTCGAAAAGTAGAAATTAAGAAATAAACACACGCGCTATTAGCGACTTCGTTATTTCTTAATTTCTTATTTTCTACTTTTCGCCTCGGAAGTTGTAGTAGTCTCTACTTTCCAGATCACACTTGAATACGTACAGTTAGGGCTCACACTGGCCTTCATTTGTTTTCGCCAAAATGGATAAAACATTTTATTCCAAGAGATATGCGAGCTGTTGGCCAGCAACCAAGAAATATTTATCTCGCCCATATGAACTTTTGATTTGGAATCTTCTGATAAACTAATATCTAAACATGTCTCTGATTTACTGTGTATTTGATTTGCATTCCCAGATCTCTTGAAAAGTACCATTATAATTTCATATTTTGAACGAAAACGCTAACGAAATACCACTTTAAGCTCAATTATGAACGAATGATTTCTGTCCACAAAAGTACATGGTGCCCCCTCCCCCACCACGGACACGCACCCTCGACGTCGATCCCCATACATATTTAGAGATTTTTCATCAAGCTCTTAGAAATCATTATTTAAATCAACGTTAACTCATTTCCCGCCAATTTCATCCCCACCCACCCCACCTCCCAACAAATCGAACAGTTGCCCAAGGGCATCATAAACACTTATCTATAGATGGGCAGTCCTAGAAATTTATGTTTTATTAATATATTATGTCAACATAATGACCCCCCCCCCCCCCCGCCAGCACACACACACCCATTGTAGACATTTGATAACCATCCAGGAATCTACACAAAAAGCTGACGGTCTCATAAATTCACAGCTCGTGTACGTGGCGACCCCCCCCCCCCCTGACTAATAGCTCTATCTAAAGCTGACTCAATGAATGTAATATTAACAAGCCAACAGCGAGGCTGGTGTCAACCACCGAAATCTCAAAATAAACAGATGCAAATATTGATTAATTGCACATTTATGTTTTACAAAAGTATTGAGTAATCAAACTGATTATCTTTACTTAGTCTAAGCATAAAATGTTCACGATCAAATTCAATCAAGGTTTAGAAGTACCTTGCATTGAAACTATACATTAAGTTTCATCACTCTCCATCAGCTAGAATCAAAGTTATCATGTCCTTGCGTTAGTGGGAATTTTAATATGCTTAAGGGTGAATCTTGCGTTTTGATTGGTCAGTGTCTATTGGACAACAACACCCATCTGTTTTAGTAATGTCTTTTAAAATGCTAAAATAGCATGTTATAATGTCGATAAACACCCCCTGTTTCGCATTTAAAGGGGTGTTATTGTTCAATAGACATGTCCTGAGAATTGAAGGTCTGTCATTGAGTCAACTGGCGTGATTCCGATTCCCTGGTTGTACGTGACAAGGAGTAGGGTAGCCTGTCCAATTTCGTGGGTTTTCTCCGGGTCCTCTGGGGAATTGTAACCACACCAGTTGACTAAATGACAGACCTTATGCTACAGCGCGCAAATACTAACCATTCGCCCCCTGAAAATCTAGAGTATCCGATGACATGATTTAAAAAAGTATTTATTCAGAATTCTTAAATACAACCATGAAAGGAATATTATGAATAAATTGAATACCGCAACAAGCAACTTAATGCTTATATAAATTTGTTTCCATATCTGATGACATCGAGGGTTGATTATGTTCTTGGCATGTTAACTAATGTGTAATTTTTATACAAGATTTAAGGCATAAAGAAAGACCTACAATATGCAGATTTAGCTCTTGCATAATGCCTGTTTAATCGTGTTCACAAGGTTTCCGGAAAAAATACGCATTACTCCGCAATGGTTGGTTCTATGTGCTATACATATTTACATTTTGCTTGCCCAAATAAAGTCTCGGTATTCTACCTGAAAAGCGAACATGTAATATAAAATATGTAGGCCCTACATGTATATTATTGATGTAAGCAAATTATTCTATTTACGTGTTCCATTGTCTGTTCGTTTATATAAGCATCAGTAGAAGGCATATAGCAGGCATCAATAATGAACAACCAATGAAAAAACGGCCACAAAAATAATCAAATTTTATAGCCCGAAGTGTCCAATCTGGGGCCTCCTTTGGTTCCAGAGGTATACAGTCTATCTTCTTGTTTTGTTGTAGCTTATACCACTCAGGTGGTTTCGGTCTACGTGTAAGCTCCATTTCAACTTGTGTCTTTTGCTTGAAGTTTTCCCTATATCCACCATTATCTGTTGGTTGCAATGCAGGTACTACTTTTTGTGGAGATTTTAAAGGAAAACAAATATGATTTCTTCCATTCTTTTTGTCATGAAGCCAGAGACTTACAATAGTGGCCATGGCAATGATGGAACTTTTACAGATTAGACAAACCAGGTAGATGTTAAAATAACAGAGGGTGTCCGAATTGAAAGGTAATGATTGAATTATATAAATCATGTAAATGGCGTAAGACAATAATATTGATACAGCTACACCTGTTCTTTCTCCTCCGTCGGCTGGTAGAATAAATACGAAACAATTCAACAGTGACAGGCATATAACCGGAAGTAGGCTGTTCACCACGTGTGTTAATGCGCGACGTTTAAATGTCAAGGTCACTACTGCTCTTGAAGTAAGAGTCGGAAGTAGTCTTATCTCCCGAACCCACTGAATGGTGAAGTTAGTATGAAAAAGAAACCATTCTGTATTGTTTCTACAGAAACTAAAATCTAACAAATTAAAATTAGCATAAAGAATAACCTTGGACATATTTCCACCAAATGACATTAAGAAGATTTCACAAGTCTGCGTGTCAAAGGGAAATTTTAAAACATTTACAACGCATGAAGTGACGAATGTATCGCTATCTGAGGCTGTTACTCTAACGGATTGTTCTGTCAAGTAAATGGCAACTTTATGGCGGGCCGTATCGATCTTAGCATCACTGTAAACGATGTTAGAAACATAAACTTCTGGTGTCCAAACATAACTTGCAGGTAGAAATAAAGAATAGCTAGTATTTCCATTTCTCATTTTCAAAATATCGTCACCCCAACTCAGCACACAGTAAAATGTCGTAGTCAGGTGTTGTTCTCTTTCATCCAGGCGTCCAATTGACATAAACACTAAATACACGGTAACAATGGTGTTTTGGCCGCTTATACTTGGACGTACCAAGGGGTCATATCCAGTGAAAAGATACTTGGTAAATTCCGATTCGTTCAACGAGAGTACGGATTTGGTAAAATATATATTGGCGACAATCGTTATACAGATGAGTCGTACTATTAGCTGTATGAGAGTCATGTCTCTTTTATTTATGAAACGTTGCTAAATCGTCCGTTTCCTTACTGTGCAAGTTAGTAACTGCTTTTTTACGTTTCACAACAGTTGAACTACAGACTTCCTACCGTAAAACGGAAACTCTGCGTTATTTTTTTTTCTATTTCTGCCACATAACTAAATAATGACACAACACTGTGACCACATATAGACTACGAAAATATATATTACACTGATGAAGTTCTGTGCATAATATAATTTGTTTATCATGTTGCCATAACGATATCCTGTGACTGGGCAATATTTGTGCATTGATTTTGTGGTAATTTAGCGTAAAACCCTTGTCAATTAATATTAACTGAGAGACTACTTACATTAGTGGTATTTACAACTACATCCATTAACGCAAATGCATCCCCCCCCCCCAAAAAAAAAAACAAACCCAACAAATAAACACAGTAAAACAATCTGTAAATCCTTCTTCAATGCAGTTGTAATATTATAGGGGGTATTTTAGTTCTATGATAGGTACTCTGTTTAATATATTCAAGTGGTTAAACAAATGGATGGCAACGAGAAATGGACTAAGTGGGTATTTTGAAAGATTCAAATTTCTTAGACTAACTAACAGACAGTTCCTGCCATCATTAATTGCTGAAAATAGGGTATTATCGTTCATGGATTCATCTCGTGAACAGATTAGTCCAATTAAATTGAATAATGTTGAGGTAAAACGGTGCCCATACGAAACACATCCCTGAACTTAGTCTAGATAGGCAAAATGAGACCTACAAATCAATAATCATTTTAAAAAAATCCATAATTCTGTATATATTAACTAATTTGAGATGCAACTGGAGGTAATAATTAATTTTCTAATACTGAGTGGGAAAATAAGTTTGTGGCGTTCGTGATGGTAGAAGTCCCCAATTTAAACATGAACAAGAAAAGATGAAAGTCAACGATCTTATACAGACGAGAGTTCGGGTGACAAACTTTGATCGCCTTTCCTGTATATAATTTATTGTTTGTACAATTTCGATATCATATTTCTGATTCTTATGCTTACTTAACACGGCCTGTTTGGATTGGGTCAAAATACAATTGGGCATTCTTTGAGATCATTGTCTGTAGCACTGGTCATTTATGGAAAGGTGTGGGCATTTGTGTGGAATTTTTACCACAAGATAATGGACAAATAAATACATTCCACACGTTTTTCGAATAATTTTCATAGCGTGTTTTGGTCTGTGGTGTTTTCACCATAAGATTTACACTAGATATTGGACTAATTATTGTCGGTCATTTGGAAAGATTTTGGGACTGTTTCGAAAAGTGCGTAAAAACGCCGCAAACATGAATTACTCTTCGTCAACCATCTGACCCGTTCATACTCTTCGGTGTTCTCATTGCTAAGATGCCGAAATAGGTGAAAGTTGAGAGAATGTGCATTGATTTTGTTGACTGTGAATATCATGTGTCGTCTCTCTGAAGTGGAAAGAAGGCCTCTGACAGACCGGTCGCCAATGGTTACTACATATCTTGGAACAGCCCTTGATCGTCTAGGATTATCTCTGGTTGTATTTGTAATGCACGTTCTGCAAATGTCATTCTTGCATCGCACGTTATGAGTCCCAATTATGTAAGATTGAAAAACAAGATGGCAGGAACGAAGTACGATTTCTACATTTTTATATCAAGCTGGATACATAGTAGTATAATACATATAAAGTGATTTACTGTCTCCAAACCCCACCATTCAGCAGAACGTGTTTAGAGTTTACTGACGGATCCCACTATATCAAATGGCTCTCTTAACGGGACATTCTGAAACCAGGTGGTGTCCCTTGAACCTCAAGGGTCTCTCCTCTTTTAGAATCTGCTTATTCTATTAATTATATACTTTCAGATTCACAGCCATTTATCATAATTCTATTGGCTAATTATGATGTAATCAATCATGTGATTGGTCACTTATGTCAAATATGGCATGGTAACTTTCCTATCACGTGTTTTTTTGACATAGAATTTACCCTTGGCCTTAGACCCCTTTCCAGTTATACTCACAATATTTAATATAAAATTGATTTGCGTTTCAAATAAACTTATACCATAACTCATAATATCATTATACATATGTGTTCTTTTGCACATATCCCACGATAAACTTTCACTGCAGTATGCTACAAAAATTGCATCTCTGCATCCTCATATTTCATTGAACACCATATTTAGACCTATCATGAACATCTATGTTTACCGAGAACCCTTTAGTCTCAGTCATGATAGTATTGCGAATACCCCTTTCTTCGAGACACACCATGGTCCATATCCCTTCCCGAAGTCGATCTAGATCTTACAAAAACAGGAAGAAAGATATTAGTTCCACAGTGTTTCAGTTTCTCTTCAGAGCCTTAAAGGCTCGATACCACCCTTGTTGTAACTGAATAATATACCCCAATCATTATTCTGGTCAACAAATTGTATTATTTTACAATATTCCAATCAATTGATGATACAAATTTCACCATAACACACCTAATTTAAAAAATTGGAAAAATTCAACTAATTGATTTGAAAAGCCTAACGTAAACCTTTTCAAATGTGACTTGGATTTTTAAATATTTTCTTACCCTCTGGACAAGTAAAACAGTATGTAATGGATAATTTACACAACAGGTAGGACACTTAAACATCTAGCACTTAGAATAAGGCTATTATTTATATTCTGGAACTGCCAATCCAGCAAGAGTGTTATTGTCCCTTTAAAAGTTCTAAATATGGTGATTATGCTCCAATTTATACAGATTGTTCCAAAGATGACAATCGGGTAGTTTCGGCTACTGTCACGCTATCTGAGACCATTTCTGTTCGTCTTCCTCCTGCTGCTTCCATATTTACAGCTGAACTCCAAGGCCATCATTCAGGCTTTGGAATTCATTAGATCCTCTTCATCTATAAAACACATTATATTTACCGATTCTTTGTCCTAATTTGCAGGCAATAAACAATAAGCAGCTTGTACACCCTTTAGCAGATATTTATCGTGTGCTACTATCACACAAGTTTGACAGCAAGGACACCGTCGTTTGCTAGCTCCCCAGTCATGATCAAGCAGACAATACCTTTTACCTTTCACTGATTTTAATTATCAATTAACTTTTTTATATGACAGATGGCAGAAACAAACTCCATCACATTAAGCCTCTCTTGGGAGACTGGACAAGCTCCTATAGAAGCAGCAGGAGGGATGAGGTTGTTTTGTGTCGATCTCACATTGGTCATACCTTTTTAACTAATATTTTCATAGAGCTTCAACCAGAATGTGTTCACTGTCATGTTCCTTTGACAGTAAAACACATCTTGATTGAGTGCAATCATCTCAAGTGTATTAGATCTAAATATTACCGTTGCCAGTCAGCAAGTCACCTATTTTTTCAACCGGAGTTACATGATAAACTGCTACTAGCATTTTTAAAAGAGATCAAAATTTTAATTGTATATAGTTATCAAATATTGCATTTTAAATATATTTATATATGTAAAGGAATTGATATATTTATTTTTAATTATATTTTCTGTGATATTTGTTTGTATTCACATATGAATACATCCCTGTGATATTGTTTTAATTTGTCTCGTTAAATTCCCCATATAGCCCGATTGGAGCTGCCGTGTCATAAAACAACATTTCATTTCATTTCATTTCACATATTCCAAAATCCTGCAAAACAAAATCGACCCTTACAATTGGCATGGCGATATTTTAGAGAATATGCTAGAAACTGTCTGTTATTGTTGAATTGAAATATCTCAAATAATTGTATTTATTTTAATATTCAGGCTTTAAAACGGTCCATTAGTTAATAACGTCATGGCTTGTTCTGAAGTGCAATGCATATAATTACATTTGATGAATATGGATAAAAAGCGTCGAATTATTAGTGTTCTTATTACAGCTAAAGCGAACATTATGTGCCAAACAATTGTAACTTATTTGGTAATTGTGTTCAATCTTTGCCGCTAAATGTATCATTTCACTCTGAAAGCACATCGGGAGAAAAATCATTAATTTTAAACTTCCATTGATTATAGAATAAAAGCATTGTAATCTATATAAATGAAGATCCTACTCAATGGTTGTTTTTCCTCTAAATTTATGGACCAGTAAAAAATAACTTGCAACATAATAATTTTAAATTGAAAATTGCCTTTGTGATAATCCATCAACAAAGGGACAGAATTCTGATGAGACCTAGTTCGATGGTAGACCGAATGACCAGTCAAGCAGGGGCGTTTTAAGGTTTATCATGGCGGAGGCTATACTATTTTGAGGGCCCATTATCGCATTCTTGATTGACGATTTTCATGCCAATGCAATGACTGTCTTCTTATTCAGTAGTGGATTCGACAGTAACAGTGTATAAAAAATGATTGACTCGGACTCCGGGGGGGGGGGGCTTTGCTTTGGCCAAAGGGACCCTTTTGTCAGACGTGGGGCCCTTTTGTCGGCCTTTAGGGTCCTCCCTAATTAGGGTACATTTTCATTTTTTCTCATCGATTTTAGCATTTTTTCTCCTGCTTTGTTTTTCGCGAGGAGGCTGGCGAGCGCCTCAGCTATAAAACTTTTTTGTCAAAAGGTGTAAGAGACGAACAGTAAATCGTTAGGGATTATTACCAACCACGATCATGAAAGTCTATTCACATTATTATGTTATTACCGACCAAATATTTAAAATACAAATGTATACGACGTGTAGAGGTTGTATAAGTGGCATGTTCTAAAAAACGTTTCTGTTAACTTCTAGCGCGACATTTATCACAAATATTTAGGCAAAAGTAAATTCTTTGATTATCTCCTGCTCACATCTTGTTCCGTGTTTTAATCCCAGAAACTGTTGTACGTTTCAGTCTCTCACTTTTTCCACGTCCACTCAACAAGAAGTTTATTAAACCAAGCGTTCCCAAACGCCAAGACGTTGGACAATCTGCGCTTGCAACCTTTGACGTCATTCGAGCGATGAGTCCTCAATCGTTGTTCAGCTGCCAATTAGTGACACCCTCTGATTTTTGTCCTGTGAGCACTCCAAAAATTTTCTAGTATAATTGGGTGTCTGTATTTTTCATATATACCAAAATTGACATAATTTTGTTGGAAATAACCACCCAATAGATACTTTTGTTAGAAAGTATCCTTAACTCCCCTCAGATCGTCCCTAATACTGCCAGTTAGGTTATTGCATGTACAGGTACAGATGTCACCAGTACCAATACAGCCTGTGTAGACTGAAACTCAGTAGACCACCCTCCCCCTTCTCTCTCCAACGAACATTTGGAATTAAAATTAATGGGTAAATTAATGGAAGTCCTCATCCATATATTCAAGGAATACAATATAGGGTTACCCTCGTTTTTCATATCCGCCTGTTAAAAATAAAATGGGTTTTAACGTCCTATTGTTTTTTTTCCGACTGACCCCCGCCCTCTCTCTCTCTCTCTCTGCCCCTCTCTCTCTCCAACGATGGAGTCACAATGGCTAAGTGGGTTAGACGCTTGCTCGCTAGCCTGTAGGTCTGGCGTTCGATCCCTACATTGGCTGAGAAAATTCATCCCGATTTTCCGGAGTCGTTCCCCCGTCAGTGAAGCAGGACGGAGGGCCTGCCAAATCATTCGGATGGCACGAAAAACCGAGGTCCCGTGTACACATTTGCGTGCACGTAAAAGATCCATTGGCAGTTGAAATTCGATAAATGAGTAGGCCGTAGTTCAGATGACGGGGGAAATTTTCCCTCATGGCAGACTGTATGATGTATGCCCGTCTTCTTTAGCTCAGTTCGGAACATAACAGTGGGACGTTCAACCCCATTTCATTTCATTTCTGGCTCCAACGAACATTTGGAATTAAAATCAATGAGTAAATTAATGGTAGTCATCGTCCATATTCAAGGGAAAAAAATATAGAGTTACTCCCCTTTCTCCGTGTCCGTCTGTTAAAAATTGAAGCCAAATGAATGTGGTTTAAAGGGACAATAACACTCTTGCTGGCTTGGCAGCCCCAGAAACTAAATAATATAGCCTTATTCTAAGTACTAGATGTTTAAGTGTCCTACCTGTTGTGTAAATTATCCATTACGACCTATTTTACTTGTCCAGAGGGTTCGAAAATATTTTAAATTAAAGTCACATTTGAAAAGGTTTACGTTAGACTTTTCAAATCAATTAGTTGAATTTTTCCAATTTTTTAAATTAGGTGTGTTAAGATGAAATTCATATCATCAATTAATTGGAATATTGTAAAATAATACAATTTGTTGACCAGAATAAAGATTGGGACATATTATTCAATTACAACAAGAGTGTTATTGGGGCTTTAACGTCCTACTGAGTTAATGAACACGGACATACGCTACGCCGGACAACGACGATATGACCTACTTTTATTTCAAATTCAAACTGCCAATGGTTATTTAACGTACACGCCAATGTGTACACAGGTCCTCTCCTCTGTATTTCGTCCCATCTGAACGACTATAAGTTTACACCATTACCAGCAGTGAACATATTATTTACTAGTCCGCAACAGTCACAGATAGAGGTGACACAGTCATGGAGATGTAATTATCCAATGATAATAAAACCTAAATTATTTTCCGGCAACTCTTCCTTTGCGGAAAGAAATGAAATGGAATGGGTTTTTTTACCGTCCTACTGCCCCAACTCTTTGATGAAAGCTATGATGAAGGAGTCGTAGGCCTAAGCTAATTTTTACCACTGAAATGAAATGGGGTTTAACGTCCTACTCTTCTGCACCTAACCTGGGCTAATGGAAGACGGGTATACGCCTACTCTTATATCGAAATCCAACTGCCAAGGGATCTTTTACGTGCACGCCAATGTGTACACGAGACCTCGGTTTTTTGTTACATCCGAACGACTAAACAGCTGTCCTTGTCTGGCCTTCCGTTCTGCATCTCGGACAATGCAGGGATCGAACACCCGACCTCCAAGCTATCGAGCCAGCGCCTTACCCACTTAGCCACGTGTTCCCCAATTTTTTTTCGTTCTTATTATTTATACTGTTTCACGTGCAATGCTGACCGGGTAACTGTCTACTCTATTTCGAATACTCCACCTATTTTGTTTGAAATCCAGACATTTTGGTTGACCAGTGTCCATGATATTGCTAAAATGGGCTCTAGTGAATCGTTTTTTAAAGACAATAGCTGTTAAGTTAAATAGGTTCCATATAAAAACCTGTGAGCCAGTTATATGTTTGACTTGGACACCCAAAAGAGGCTAGTTATAATTTTAAAATAAATTATTTCGTCTTACAGGGAAATATCGTGGCACGGAAGCGACATTATACCATTTCGTACTTGTAAGATGTTCAACGATGTATGTCATTTTGAGATGCTTTCCTTTATCCCGTGACAATTGGTTGTTATCCTCTACGTAAGGTGTGCAAGGTGAAACCGCGCCGGAAAATCCTAATGCAGGGATCGAACACGCACATTTCATTTCTTTGTGGCTAATAATGTCGGAGAATCTGCAAGGGAGGCAATTACTATCTATCACTCGTGATATTTTTTACGGTTTCCTTTGTTTGGACGCATCGTGGAGGCTTCATTTCTCCGTCCTGCACCACTGACAAGGTGAAACCACGCCGGAAAATCCCGGTGAACTTTCGCAGATTATGCACGGATCGAACACGCGACCTCCGGGTTAGCGAGCCAGCGTCTTACTTACTCAGCTACCGTGGGTCCACTGAGCACGCAGAAAGATGATAGAACCTTATATTCCGAGCCACTGTCCTTTTCCTAACTTACAATTCCAGTTGTGCATTGGAATTAACCGCAACAATAGCCCATATGTAAAGTTATATTACAGGACTATGTGTTGGCGTGGGGGTATAACTGAATTTCGTCTTTGATATGCACTATACACTGTTCATAAGTTAGTCACCCAAGCCAAGCACACTACATTTCTTCTGTCAACACTACTGGACACAAGGATTAAAGCCGGCCTAAAAAAGACGCAAGGATAAACCCCGACCTAATTCAGTGATGTGATAATCACTGCACTAGCAAAGTAGCATCGACACAGAGTTGGGTGGGGCGGCTATAATTCAAGACTATGTGGAAAAGCGGAAGAAGTTGGGAACAAATTATATTAATGAGAAAGTGTCCTGTCAAGTTGGGAGAGACAATGTCAAGTGGGAATTTTTCTTTCCAAAAGTTGGAATTTCTCAACATATCGAAATCGTTCTAAGGAACATTGATACAGTAAGCACATTTCCTTAAACCACGACATCAACAGTAGGTCATTGAAGAAACAGAATAAAAAATCAATTATTTTCAAATTTTTTATTTGCCCCAGTTGAAGGTCTACATTTTATACAACTTCAAGGGAGGAGTGACGTAGTTTATTAACAATAATTGAGTTTTTTGATTCGTCCAAGCAAATCACGTGACATGTACAACCCCATTAAACACGTTCATGTAGTCAATTTTTCTTCTACAAACATCGAAAAAACCTGAGACAGTGTTTGTGTACAAAATAAGCTTTTGACTTTTCGCCCTCATCATGAAAGACAGTCAGTGAATATCCATCTTCAATAGTTTATGACAAAAAAATAATAACCAACAGAAAATTAAATTAAAAAGAACTTGTATTTTACATAATATAAAAAAAATTATCGGAAAATAAGTTCTGGTTTCACACTAGCGATTCAGATTGCTTTTAATAAAAGTGTTCGTTTTTAAAAAAAAGTTTTTTTGGAAAAAAAATTCCTGATATTTACAAGGCACATAGAGTAATATCATCGCTAAATGCGAGACAATACAAGATATGACAAGTACACCAGAGAATATTTGATATCCTAACGAAGGTGTTAATAATTTAGAAGCATTTTCTGTGGACGATGGATGGGCCGGATTCGTCATATTCTTGTTTGGAGATCCACATCTGTTGGAAGGTTGAGAGAGAGGCCAAGATGGAACCACCAATCCATACGGAGTATTTCCTCTCTGGTGGAGCAATGATTTTGATCTTCATGGTGGATGGAGCAAGAGATGTGATCTCTTTCTGCATTCTGTCGGCAATACCGGGGAACATGGTGGTACCACCAGACAAGACAGTGTTGGCGTACAAGTCCTTACGGATATCAACATCGCACTTCATGATGGAGTTGTATGTGGTTTCATGGATACCAGCAGATTCCATACCCAAGAAGGAAGGTTGGAAGAGTGATTCGGGGCATCGGAATCTCTCGTTACCAATGGTGATTACTTGACCATCGGGCAATTCGTAGCTCTTCTCGAGGGATGAGGAGGAAGCAGCGGTGGCCATTTCCTGTTCGAAGTCGAGGGCAACATAGCAGAGTTTCTCCTTGATATCTCGGACGATTTCTCTTTCGGCGGTGGTTGTGAATGAGTAACCACGTTCAGTGAGGATCTTCATCAAGTAATCAGTCAAATCTCGGCCAGCCAAATCAAGACGAAGGATGGCGTGGGGCAAAGCGTAACCTTCGTAGATTGGGACGGTGTGGGTGACACCATCACCGGAGTCGAGTACGATACCAGTGGTACGACCAGAAGCGTACAGAGACAGCACAGCCTGGATGGCGACGTACATAGCAGGTGCGTTGAATGTCTCGAACATGATTTGGGTCATCTTTTCTCTGTTGGCTTTGGGGTTCAATGGAGCCTCAGTGAGAAGGACGGGGTGCTCTTCTGGAGCAACTCGGAGTTCATTGTAGAAGGTGTGATGCCAGATTTTTTCCATATCATCCCAGTTGGTGACGATACCGTGTTCAATGGGGTATTTCAAAGTGAGGATACCTCTCTTGGACTGGGCTTCATCTCCTACATAGCTGTCTTTTTGACCCATACCAACCATGACACCCTGTAATAGAGAAAAAGAAAGATCTTGTAAATATGGCGTCATTCAAAGACTAAAATTGATACTGTTCTGTTGTAAATAAAGAATTTAAGAGAAAAAGTACGGGGTTAGATCTTCACTAAATCGTAACAACGTGTCGAAAAAAACAGTGAATCGTGCTGATTGCATGGATCTTTCGGGCATAGCGAAAATTATGCGAACTCTTTTAACTGGCACGATGAATTTTAAACTACGCTTTTTGAGGTGTGCATGTTTTGAATATAGAAACTGGATTAAATTTATAACTGCATAAAAGGGCAATAGCCACACGTGGCCGAGAAACTATAACAAAACATGGCAAAACTGTTGGCTATTCTTTTTCCTGAAGACATGAGATCTTTGGATGTATAAACTTTTTGTTGTTTCAATTTTTATTGTAAAGCTTTCCATGGTATTAAAGAAATAAATAAATACATAAATAATTTCAGAGAAATAAAATCAGTTTCCTTGGTTTATACTTTACTTTGAAATTAATTACATCTTAGGAAATAAAAATGTTTGCGGGCTTTCTGTCTTCAAGTCTGTTTTAAAGTTTCGTAAATTTCATATCATTAAATAAATAATGCCAAGATATTTGAAGCAGATGACAGTTGGTTTCATGTTAAATGGTAATTGTGAAATTTTGTTTAAGTGATCAAGTTCTGTCTGTAAAAGGAAAAGACAGATGTTGATAAGAAAGCCATCAAGTGTGGTTGGATTACATCTTGAAACTCGAGCTAAACGCCATGACACTATGGCAACCGAACATCTTATCACGTGATGGAATGATGTCATGCACTTTATGGCATGCCCATATTTGTCGATGGGAGCGCGTGGGCTAAACACGTGTTGCTTGATGCCGGTATTCTGTGCCGGTTCGGTTGCTAGCCAAACCGCCATTTTAGGTTAGGCGCTCAGAAACTTTGAATCCAGAAGACAAAAACGGTGAAACATTTTGTTCAAATCCGACATATATTCAAAATAAAAGAGTTTTTCCCGCCAACGTGACATACATATGAGAATTGATATGACGATTTATATAGTTTTAGCTCGAGGTCTCTTATTGATAAGGGCTACTACCGAAAAACAATTTACTTGCCCATTTTGATCCCTTAAATTCTTTATATAAACTTTTTAAATAGCCTATTTAAAAAAAAATCACTAAAGCCAACTAAATGCAAAAAGAGTTCACCATTTCTTACAGTTTTTGAATAAGTATCCGAAATTTGGCACCGCTCTCAATAATAATCTTGCATTTTGTGCCAAGAAACACACCTTTGTGGTATTTTTGTAATGAGAGAATGGTGCCTACTAAGCAAGTTTTCTTGCCAATAATAGTGTTACAATCATGCACCGGTGACCGGTATATCAAAAGCAAATTTCATATATTATCCTTTTCTCTAAAATCTTGAGTTGTGTAATAGACAATTTTAACTTCAGATAACTTTTCAGTGATTCCAGGATATAACAAGCTTGAATGGTTACTTTAAATTTCCCTTTCATTCGTTTCTTTATAATTTTATCAGATTTTACTTCAAATAATCGTTATATTTTCTAATCATTTTCATGCACTAATAAAGTTTCTAGTATCCATGAATAGGTTCTTTACACACAATTTATAAACTTTAAAGAAACAAATTAGAAATTTATTGGAAACTATTGGAATTTCTTTGTATTCTATCAAATTCCTTTCAATCAAAGTTGTTTAATAAACTTTCCGATAAATAAAATCTGATAAAAGTCATAAAATAAAATTTTAAAACAAAAACTGACCTGATGTCTGGGGCGTCCAACAATGGATGGAAAGACGGCCCTGGGGGCATCATCTCCAGCGAATCCGGCTTTGCACATACCGGATCCATTGTCTACAACGAGAGCTGCTACTTCGTCGTCGCACATGGTTAGTGTTTAAATTTGTTCCCAGTTACTGTAAGTTCTAACTACTGTGCTGTCTTTTAACGACTGGTGAACGATGAACGGTGCTAACGGCTTTTATCTGCCCTCCTTCACTGATTCCTAGAAAGCTGTAGAAGCAGACAGGAACCAACTCCATATATGGAATTGGCGGGGGAGCTTATATGGTAAAACGAGGGCTAGTGTTAAGGGAACGGTGTGTATAGTAAGCGGTAGTGTGACTGTCGGGCAAAGATGGTTATAGGCGAATCCCCGCGTATGTGCTATTGAACAATATTATGCAATAGGGTCGGTGGAGATGTATCATGATGTCCGGGCGATAAAACCATTAACCAACGGTTGCCTTGCTTCGTGTAAACAAAGAAACTTTGGATATATTTTATAACTTTAATTTATAACGTTCTCGAAATTCATATTTCGATGACTTACTTTACTCGGTAGAAGGTTGGTTTTATAATTTCACATCTAGATGGCGTTCAAATTAAATAGCAAATGGCGGATACGATCGAATCGAAGGCATGTTAAACATATTTAGAATTCTTGTATATTTGCTTGTATTGGATTTCACCTTTTCAAATGAATTAGTCACCCTTTTGAATATTTAAAACAAACGTTATCAATATTCAAAAAGTACGATTTAAAATAATAATTTTTGAAGAGATAGGATGTGTTATATTTTATTTAAGAAACAATATGTGTAATTTAATATAGTATTATTACAATAATAGCTATATGGAAAAAGATTTGGCAAAACGTGTCAATTTAGAAATGAATGATATCAGTTTATATCTTGAACGCACCAAGTGTAATATCTAAAGGTCATAATATACATGATTTGATATTTTTCCTAAAGCTTGAATTATTGGTCTGTGATGGAAATTTGTTTATTTTTGTTTCTGATTCTTTTTTTAATTGATAATTTCGTTTGTATTTTATCCCCCAGACTTACTTCAATTTATGGGGGAGTGGGGGGATGTGGTTAGCACGTGCGCGCTGTATCATAAAGCCTGTCACTGAGTCAACTGGCGTGGTTGCCAATCCCCGGTTGTGCGTGACAAGGAGTAGCGTCGCCTGTCAAACTTCGTGGGTTTTCTCCGGGTCCTCCGGTTTCCTCCCACTGCTAAAGACCCCATCGCGCATGCGAATTATTGAAATAAAATTGAACCATATGTTAGTCCTGAAATGGCCTAGTATGTGTCGAGTGGACGTTAATCTCTCTCTCTCTCTCTCTCTCTCTCTCTCCACTTAATTTATAAAGATAGTCTTAATTTGTTGATAATATTCCATCTGTAAAATAATGCATAATCTTTGGATATTCTTTACACAAATGAGAAGTGGTGTCAGGTGTTCCATGAAGAGTACACGTTTCCCTTGATTTTTATGTCCGACTAATGCGTCGGTCTTATTTAAAACGGGCAGTGATTATTAAGTGCAGAAAGATCATATTATTTTATGACTGTGAATCAGTGCAAACCATGTCAGTAATAAAGTGTAAGGGATAACTATAAAACTTAGCACGGCTAAATATTTATTAAATGTTAAATGTTAAAATAAAAAAGCACAAAATTGCATTTCACTTCGTCACTGGCTTTGAAAATGCAGCCTATTTATCTCACAATGACTGTAATCCGTTTGCCTGCACCACATTCAAATTAAAATATCATCAATTGTTGTATATTAAAATATAGTATTTCCACCCTTGAGAGAGGCTCAGTGGATTTGACCCCGGGCGACAGTTTATCGTCCATGCACGGACATCATTTAATAGACTCTATTGGAATTGAAAATAAACAAATACAGAATTTTACACAAATGCAATTTAGAAAGTCTATATAACTAGATCAGCATTCTTTGTTATTAGTCATTCTAAATATAAATAGCAGAAGACAAGAAGATTATAATGTTTATTCATAGATGGGATAAAAACAAATCAAACGTAACATCTACATTTATTATCAACAGCTTAACAACTACTTACACACCTCACTAGAAAAAAAGAAAAAAACACCCATGAACGTTAAAAGTCATTTAGCACACCCGAAACATTATCTGACTCCTTTATTATTATGTATATCGGGAGCACATTGGTAGTGCACGTTAAAGATTACTTGACATTTGTTATTTGATCCGAGAACGTATTTCTTGTGTATTTATAGAGAGGGTTAAAATACACCTCAGTATCTATACCTTCTATATATAACACCTTAAACACCTACTCACACATCATATCTATTTTTATAACTTAAAAGTTAATATCAGATAAATATAGAAACTATGACCCCCCCCCCTTCCATCTGATAACAAATTATTTATTTAATATTAGGGGGTGCTGGTGGCTAATTTTATCTCAGTAAATTTGCCGTTAGAAATTTGTACAATGTAAAAAGACTAGATTTTATAATTAACAAAATCAACAAAGACGTTTTTAACATACGCCTTTTTATAGGCCCACATTTGAATGTAATCATATATTGTCGTCCCGACAGGCTATCCGGCGCCCACATTTGGACGCTGCAGATGCTAAATTTATGCACAGTTCCTATAGTCATGAGACGAAGAAGTCTGTTGATTTTTGCTGATCTCTGAAAATTACTGCCAGAGTTATAGCCCTTGAAAACTTTGATAAATCTTGCTGAAGCCCTAGAGGCTAACGACTTTAATTTGATACACAGCGTCTATGGTCACGATATAAATAGCCTATTGTTTGTCGTCAATTTCAGATAATTACTTTTAGAGTTATGACCCTTGATCAATTCAATAGATCTTGTGTGTGCTCTGTTAAAGTTATTATTCGACTGATAGGATAATGAGGCCTGAACAGCGGCACTATGGCCTATTCTTATATCGAATTCCAACTGCCAATGTGTGTACGGGCCCTCGGTTTTTCGTACCATCCGAACGACTAGACAGTTGTCCTTGTCAGGCGCCACTGACAAGGTGAAACCACGCTGAAATATACCTATAAACGTTCTTGGCCAACACCAGGAGCGAACCCACGACGCTCTAAGAGACCAACGTTATCATCCAATTGACGTTAAATTTATACATAGAGATGAAAAGGGCTGTTGATTTTTAGAGTTATTGCTCTTGATGACTCTGAAAAGTTCGTGTGCACTCTACGGACCAGGCTATTATATGGTTGGCTTTAAATTTATTCAATGTTTACTTTCATGAGACAACGAAGCCTGTATATTTTCAAAGATTTCCGATAACTATTGCTCGAGTTATAAACCTTGATCTGTTAAATTGATTTGCATTGTTTAAGGTCACCGAGCAGCGAATCTTGTTGATTTCTAATGGTTTCTAAGAAATATTGCCCGAGTTGTGGCCCTTGATTCCCAACAATTTATGATACCCTTCCTTCTGAAAAAATTCCCTCGAATTTCGAAAGAGTTGGGCCTACCTCATATACTCAAGGACATTCCCGCGTCAATGTCATCAAATTCCAAATAACAATATTGTGCCGTCGCTGCAATTCCTTTGTTCAAACCATACCCAGTCATACTGTACGACATGCACTATCGGTCTCTCATCACTGCTGGTTGGCTCTCAATATTGGACCGAATGTGGCTGATATCCAATTTTCTCTGATTTCGATTTAGAAAGTTCACATTTTGTAACCATTTATGATCCCCCATTAGCACGCGCAGACCCACCCTACCGCTATAGTGCCCCCAATGTTTGGTCTCCCTACCCTCTTGCCTACCATACTAAACGTTAATATGGGGCATAACTAATGATATCTGGTAATTACTTACTGTTTCCGATTGCCTGGCAACCTGTCTTTAAAGGGGGTGGGTGGGTGGTGTCTAAATTAGTGATTTCGAGGCGTGATTACAGTTACAGAATAATGCTAGAAAATCTTTAGATTTAGGTTAGTCAATTAGTGTCGTTGTATAATTAAGTTGAAAGGTAGACAGTGAATTCGTCCATGTCTGTAAAGTATGTATGTTTATAATTATGTACACGTATGTATCCTTTGTTTGTCTCATTTATATTTTTTCTTTTTTTTTATTAATTTTATCTGTATGTGCACATAACCTTGTAAGGTTTTTTATTCAATAAAGTTTCTAATGTAGCTGAAAACAGTGCATCGCAACCCACCCGCCCACAGGCACCCTACTCAACCTGTGTGTTCGGTATTAGTTTCCCCAAAATTTGAAGAAGACAATTGAGGCCGTTGACATTTTTATAACACATAATACGAGGAAGTTCTTTTACTGGTTATCCCTCTAACTATCTAAATGTCACCGTTGTTTTTGTAATATATCTCTTTCCAGCGTGATATACAAGGAATTTTCTTATTGACTATACACGTTGCATATTTCACCTTGAACTTGGTGGGCGCAGCCAGAAGGCGTGTCGTTTTAATATAATATTACGAGCTCCGTATTCCAATTTGTCGCGCCAAGTAAGACTATTTATTTTTATTTTGAAAGTAAACAGTGATATTGCAGCTCTCCCTTTTTCCCTATGTAAATTAAAAGCTCTTATGTAATTAATATTTATGATTCAATAAGATAAAAATATCAATATCGGATACAATATTCTTAACTACATTTAATAAAGAGTTGGCAGTTCTCACTATAATAAGTAAAAAACTATATAGTGTAAATATAATTTGCTGAAAATTTCAGTCAAATTGATCCACTATAGGCCGAGAACGAAGCGCGTGAAATTTCTAAATAGCCTCTGTCATCATTACTAAAATCATTAATATAAACAGAGTAGTCTCGATTATCCAATGTTGTGATTTAATTACACTGGCCGCTCAGCGTCATATTTGAATCTAATCCAGCTTACATCGAAGGCTAGCCTTGACATCGAGTGTTTATTACGGTCTGGATAAGTTAATTAATGTCTAATTGATAATTTAGATAACATTTCAGGCCTAAAGAAAGACACGTAATAGGCAGATTTTGCTCTTGCATAATGCAAGTTTAATTAATGTTTTTTTTTTACATAGATCGTCAGTTCATTCGTTGCTTAATACTCGGCGTCCTCTTTCCCGATTACAGCAGATCGTCAGTTAGTTCATGCATACTTATACTTTCTTGTTTCTATCAATGGCCATCGAGGTCAAAATGGTATCTGAAATGAAATGAAATGAATGTGGTTTTATGGCACGTCAGCTCCAAGAGGGCTATATTGCGCCAATCATATGGTGAAAATATTCGAGAAAAAATAAAAGAAATCGCAGAAATATATGAATATACATAAATATGAAATGGTATATAATCTAGGTTTCTTGATCTAATCGATGAGATTACTATCTAAAGAATAGCAGCCTTTCGGTATTGTGGCCTAATTTAAAAAAAAAAATAAAGGCACCTTATAGCTGGAAGCCGGTGAAGAATTTTGTGTTTGCTCCTCATTTTTTTTTAAAACATTGTTAATCTACTTTTTGATGAAATTGGCCCCCCTTACCCCCTGTTGGAGATCCCCACTGAGATTATGCAATATTGTGAAAACATCCATCCTATTCTATAACGTTTCCTGGTATGGAGCCATGGTTAGTCAATAAGTATCATCTCGAATACTTCGCTTATCTACACCGTAATTAAACATAGCGGTGAAACATGGCTTAACGTATTGAACGCGCGTACTCCATATGGGGCCAGCGAATATCGTCACGGTACGAGTATATCGTTATACAGACCTCTGTCTTCGGGCAGATAAATAGTTTACAGCCGATTCTTATAACATATTACCATATAAGGCATCTTCTTGATTCTACCAACCTTTGACCGCGAGATCAAGGGGTCTGTATTTATCGTGAAGCATTTAATCTTTAATCAATGACTGCTCCTGGTTCATATCACAGTATAATATTTATACGAAAACAATAGGTCCTGTTTTAACGCTTATATTGGTTTATCAATTGGGGTAATTTCTATCGGTCTGTGTAGAATGTCTTATTGGTATCGCTTCCATCTGGATTTGGAATAAAACAAGATAATCGCAGAATAAACAGATGTCCTACACCAAATCTTCTGATATACATCTCCCACTTGTTATCCCGATAAGGGCATTCAATATAATACATTTATTATAGATTTTGTAAATGATGATATCCGGTAATCCTCGTATTATTTATTATACGGCAGTATTGACAGCTTATCAAAACAGTCGGGAACATCTGTGATAAAGTGGGTCATGAATCTACCCATGGACCTTACAATATCATAAGGTCCATGATCAGGGGCGGATCTAGGAATTTTGAAAGGGGGGGGCGCCGCAAAATGAGGGCACTTACCGTTGAGAGGTGGCACGCCGCTGCGAGGGGTTTTTTTTTGGGGGGGGGGGGGCCAAGACAATTATCCGTCATTTCCTTGCATCTGTAGCCATTCCAAGAGCTATTTGGCTGATATTTTCGTCTAAATAAACGTTCGGAACGGACATAATTTGGCTATGAGAAAAGGCACTTTCAGCAGTAAAAAAGGGCACTGTCGAAAATTAGGGAGGGGGGGGGGCGCCCCTCGCGCCCTCACTGCATCCGCCTCTGATAATCCGTACATTGTTTTTAAGATTAATAACAAGTTGTGATTTAGTGTCAGTTACTACATTGCTATGTTTTTGTAACTTGGCTTTATTGTGCAGTTTTTCCACTTGGGCTAATATTTTATAGACTTTTATTATATAATAAGCATACAACCGAATATCGTCACGGTACGAGTATATCGTTATACAGACCTCTGTCTTCGGGCAGATAAATAGTTTACAGCCGATTCTTATAACATATTACCATATAAGGCATCTTCTTGAAACAAGATAATCGCAGAATAAACAGATGTCCTACACCAAATCTTCTGATATACATCTCCCACTTGTTATCCCGATAAGGGCATTCAATATAATACATTTATTATAGATTTTGTAAATGATGATATCCGGTAATCCTCGTATTATTATACGGCAGTATTGACAGCTTATCAAAACAGTCGGGAACATCTGTGATAAAGTGGGTCATGAATCTACCCATGGACCTTACAATATCATAAGGTCCATGATCAGGGGCGGATCTAGGAATTTTGAAAGGGGGGGGCGCCGCAAAATGAGGGCACTTACCGTTGAGAGGTGGCACGCCGCTGCGAGGGGTTTTTTTGGGGGGGGGGGGGGGGGCCCAAGACAATTATCCGTCATTTCCTTGCATCTGTAGCCATTCCAAGAGCTATTTGGCTGATATTTTCGTCTAAATAAACGTTCGGAACGGACATAATTTGGCTATGAGAAAAGGCACTTTCAGCAGTAAAAAAGGGCACTGTCGAAAATTAGGGAGGGGGGGGGGCGCCCCTCGCGCCCTCACTGCATCCGCCTCTGATAATCCGTACATTGTTTTTAAGATTAATAACAAGTTGTGATTTAGTGTCAGTTACTACATTGCTATGTTTTTGTAACTTGGCTTTATTGTGCAGTTTTTCCACTTGGGCTAATATTTTATAGACTTTTATTATATAATAAGCATACAACCGTAACGACACAGTCGACATTTCGCTTTTAAACATCTTCGAGCTCTGTACACCTTGTCAATCTCTTACAGTACTGGGATGGGGCTCGGTCTGTATGGCACTGATTCACTAACCAAGATATCTTCGGTTTCATCCCGGCGATGACTGAGAAAGTTCCTGAAGGTTTTCTATTCGGATTTCCTCCTTTTCAGTGGTAACGGATGGAGTCTTTTACAAGTAAGACCCTTTGGTCTTTCGGATGGTACGAAAAACCGATTCCACAGGTCCATTTGCAGCACGTTAAAGATCTCTTGAAGTTGGTGAGAGGCGCCACTGCCGAGGCACAATTTCTCTCTATATACCCAAGACGGCCCCTTTAATCTTTCGTCTATATAGATATGAATTGAAAATAGTGAATGGAAATGAGTGACGTAATTTTTTGCATAAGTATTTTAGGTTGATCCTGATCTTGTTTCACAGTTAATAATACAGAGAACGTCATCATAAAGCAGCATGTGAATATTTAATGCTGTTTATCTTTTTCATCGAGATGATAGTAATATCTGATGTACTACTGCTCGACTGTTACATGATGCATCAGTACATCACAGAAACAAAACAATTAGGTTTACTTATTCATCTTATATAAATAAATATATTATATACGGTTACAACTGTCATGTGACATCATTCATAACCATGATCATATTTAGCATAAAAACACTTTTGAATGAAACAAAGAAACTAAATTCTATTGAATGAAATGAACTATTTGGACAAGTAGTGACAAGTGTGATATATTGTGGATGATATAATCACTCTTTCTAGAACGCCTGATGCCACTTTTGTTTATAAAGTTTTACCCAGACAACAGCGTTTCTGTTTACTTTTTTGTGAATCCCAACTACCAAAGAATCGTTTACGTATACTATTTACACACGACGTCCGTTTTCCGTCCCATCCAAACGACTAGGGACATCGTCAGGCCCATGCTACCATCACAACAGCTAGAGGGCGTGGGTAGCGACTTTAAAAGAAGTTTACTTAACGTCCGCTTCCGCAGGTACAGTCCAGTTTCAAAATCCGTCCGGTTCCTGACCATGAGACACATGTGGTACGTACCTCGTAACGGTCGAGAAATGATTAATGATGTTGCTTCACTTTTTTACATTGTCGTTTTGTAGCTTTCTGTTAGAATGCTTTCCGACGTTTGACTTGGTGATGTATTTGTCATTTTTACCTTGCGCTTTATGTATCTCCTTTAGTAGACCTATACGTACTACTGTCTTATTTTATATCTAAAAAGTATGGTACTGTGCTTAGAAATTAAAAAGTAATATGATCTGTAGATGGTTTTAACTTACGTTATTGATCGATTATATTTGAGGTCCCGCTTTCCCTTTTTGGTAAACTGTTGTTGTCCATATTATCTGTGTTGTTAACCCTTGTGCGTATACAAGGGGTATTTTTGGACTCCACGACCATATACTTAACGTTTGTGAGAAATTGGTTCATAATTGTCTAGCGAGAATTTTATACATTGTCATCTACTTAATTTCGAGTATAATGCTGTAAATAGAATGGATGTGAGGCAGTGGCAACATTCATCATTTGACAAGAAACTTCGAGTATTACGTTGTCGGTTACCAGGGGTCTTGTGGACCCCACTCCCCTTTCCTTTCAACATTTTGCAAGTTACAGGTGTCTAATCTGTTCTGCAATCAGTGCTAGCTTTGTATTAGAAATCATTCTTACTGATGATATTGTTTTGGTTATTCTGGTAATCTAGATCTAAGAGCAAATCAAGGTACACTACCAACCCCATCAAAAGACTATTCTGCATGGAACATGACAATTACGATATTTTTTAGATTTGTATGGTTTCAAAAAAATCTTATAATTCCTATCGTCACTGATAATACCTGAAATATTTTGATCTAGCCTGATTGATTATTGTTCAGTCTTGATATGAAGCTGTAGTTTGATCGTATTTGAATGAAATTATTCATCCATAAACTTTTTTTATGTCTGGGGTCTGAGATTACCCCTTGTTACCGACAACGTTTTTCGTGCGACGTGTACGCACAAGGGTTAATTCAGGAATAACATTTAATAATATTCAGGACGTATCCTTATTTGGGTCATATTACACAAAAATTCAATGTGTAAATACGAATTAGTTTAATTTTGAGCAAATTGCATAAGTCACACATTGCAATTTTAAAAAAAGACATATTACTGTTTATTAGAATTCAATTAGGAATTCTGTATGATAAGACCTAAGGTGTATAGCATAGTACTATATCTTTAAACAATTTGTAAGTCAAATCATTATTATAACAGCAATCCGCATTCTACTTATCAGTATATAAATTAGAATGGTATGTGTTATAGTATTCCACTGAGAATATTCTACTACACACACGGTTAGCTTAATATGGAAACTACTGGAATCCCCCGACAGAAGCGCGTGGGGCTAAAAATAGCCGCAAAATTTTCCCACGCTGAGCGGTACATTTATGGTATTAGGTACCGGCTTCTCTGTGATTGACAGGATATTCTCGATCTGCAAGACGAAATGTAAATTCTCAGTTGAGTACTTCCATACGAAATATCCACCTGGATAAAGGTGGCTGTCGCGCCACAAACTGTTGTTTCGCGCCCACTTTTATTGACACATATTATAGGTTCCCGCCCTGTTTTCCTTACGCTAAGAATTTGTATGCTTTTGATTTAAAAAAAAAACAACCAAAAACAAAAACAAAAAACACCCCCCTGCCCGATAAATATAAAATAATTGACCCATTAAGAGATTCCTTATAAGTTTAGATTAGGACATTACGTGTCTGTGTGTAGTTTTCTTCGGTACATACCTCAATACAAACATGGCTGCATTAATTTGTCTTATTTTAGATAATTATACGGGGAAACTAATTTTTTGGCTGTTTGTTGGTAGCGTATGTGAGTGGAGGCCGGTTAGGGTGGTGACTATTTGGCGAATTCACGTGGCCAGATGTGGGATCGTTTTGTTTCTTGAACTAAAATTTTGCACTTTTTGCACTATGTATTGAGGCACATATTGTATTATTTCGTACAGTGAAGGGCTTCTGTCATGGCATTCGGTAACAAAAGAAATTTTAAACAGGCTGGAGAGTTGGCGTGTATTACTAATGATCATTAATTTAAATCAGATATCTATTAGAAAAAAGCCAACCACCAGAGCCAGTATTAAACAAACAGAACGCGAATACGATGCAGCCCCGACAGAGAAAATCACAAGGCACTTGAGTGGATTCAAATACTGCAATAACAACATTAAGCAGTTATAGTAAGAAATTTTATCTTAATCCCTTCAGGTGCCAGTGAAGAAAATTTAAAAGAGAAGGAGTTAATTCATTGGAACCAATAAAATTGTTGCATATTACTGGATCTCGACTAATCCATCATGTGACAAACTGGAATTCGTGTTGTATACGGTTACGCTTTTTTATTCAATAAATGTGATTTTATTAATCATGTTCATAGTTTGGTATAATTTGGTTAATCCGTATATTTCCAAGAGTTTCATCTATGACCCTTTTATAAAATCAAGGTGTATAAACACGACGGCTAAAAGGATATGATTTTATTATCCATCTACTAAAATATCAAGCATAATACTTTTGACCGCTGCTCAAGAACACGACCATAATTAACATAGTTCAATAATTGTAATACTCTTTACTGTAAAGCTAAATCCATTTCTCTATCTAAACTGACCTAAATGGGGAAACACGCCGCATCAACTAGATTCTAAAATTGGCATCACGTACAGACGAGATAGACACAGAATTCTAAGAAAACCAAGCGAGAGAGGTATATAGTTGGTCCGTATTTAGTAGTATGACTCGTCTTGAACGTCGGCGGTATATACTTGCGTTCTCACGGTACACTCGGTAGTAGGCTTGTACTTGTTTATGTATAGGATATAGTTGTGCGAGCAAAGGAATACGTAGCGTATGTATAATAGATAAATATGCTGTAGGTAGGAGATATCCGCGATAGTAAGATCTCGTCGTGGACGCCCAATCAATATGGCCAAGTTGGTCGTTGGCTTTGTAATACCATTTGTATTGCGTCGATTGAAAGGCCGCCTTTTCCAGGGGAGGGGGACTCGCTAAGGACCTGTTAACACACCCTGAATCAAATATGTTATCCATATACGTATAATGTAAACTAGATTTCCACAGTGTTTGTGCTTATGTTACTGAGAGATACATTTTATAATGGGAAGCTGATATTTCAGGGTATTTATTTTATTTATAAAAAAATTGATAATGAAAATCGGGATCTTCTGTTTTGTAAGAACATATGAAAAATTGGAATTTGTAAGTTAAATTGCAGTTGAAAGTAAAGTCGTATAGAGATATAAAATTACATCGATTATTGCATTTTTATCAAAAAAATTCTTGGTCTTTGGAGAGTTTAGAGAGCCTTTTAATAACTTAAAAATGGTATAGATAGATGTTAAAATTTGCTACTTTTTTTGTATATTTCTGATAGAGTGTTAAAGTGGTTAAAATAAATTAAATGTGGGTATGAACTGAACATTATTTTATTAATTACAATGTCCATATCAATCGCGGGGGTGGGGTGGGGCGAATGGTTATAAGTGCGCGCTGTATCATAAGGTCTGTCATTGAGTCAACTGCCGTGATTTCGATTCCCCGGCACGTGATAAGGAGTAGGATCACCTGTCAAACCTCATGGGTTTTCTCCGTCTTCGGGTTTCCTCCCACTGCTATTGAAGACACCTACGCGCAAGCGGATTATTGGAATAAAATTGACCAAGTCTGTGTCCCTACCTCTCCTTATCGATCATTATGTTTCGTTTTATTGAAGGAATCCAAAGATGACGGAGAAGATGTAAAAAGTGTGTGTAATAAATGTGATCGACGAATAAACAAAACACAGTATACATTACACCACTTATTTATATAACCTATAATTAGCACGAATACATATAATCATCTTCTAACACACCGGTACTTGGATTACGGGATGGCTCACTGATAACACAATACTCACTTGATTTTGTACTTTAATTTTGTTCGACGGTGTGAATATAGCACAAAAAACATCAGGCAAAAGGGAAAAATTGTTGTATTTTATTCTTAAAAAGAAAGAAAATAAATACCGGTATTTGAACAACCGAGTGCCAAATCTGTATTAATAACAATATACGGACATTTCATTGGGTGAAGAAATAATGTTGGTCTATAACTCGCCATATTACATTATGCGATACCAAAAATGAAGAAAACAATATACATTGTAATATAAAAAAAAAAACGTTATGTAAGAGCTTGGTATCGCATGCATACGAATATGCCCTTGTCCGCCTTTTGTATATAAACTTCCTGTTTCGTTCTAAGAGTGACCTCCCTTACGTGTTATCTCAAAATATTGTTTTGACGTTGTTATTTTACTCGATTTCACGCGTAATATTAATTTATCAGCGGGTAACTGAAAATTTGTAAAAGGAGGTGATTATTTGGCTTTTGTAGGTGAGCATGGTAAGTGTGTGTTTAGAAATATCGGCCATTTATGACATAGTGGCCAAGAACAATAAAAAAAATGTGAAAAGCAAGAAAAATGCCACGCCCACTTTACTGACATCGCCATACATGTATGTGACTGGAGATTTATCGGATAATTCCGTACTTGCTCCCACAGAAATAACTGGACTTTTGGTATACAGAAGTATAACTGGATATATATCAATCTTTAGAAAAGACACACTTAAAAAAAATAGATGAATTATAAAAGACCTATCGGTTTAATCAGAATATATTATTGGTAAAAATATCCAGAGCCAGGGGTACCAGTATTAATAAACGCTTGATATTTTTTCCCAGGCATCACAGATGAAGGATGTTGAAATACCAGATAAAGCACTGAAAGAACTACTGTTATCAAAACATGCTGATTATATTGGTGCTTATGGAACAAAAAAAGATGATTATGTGAGAATGATTATTCCATTAACAGTTCACATTGTTTTTAGCCAAAATAAAAAAAAAAATATTCTTTAAAACAAAACTTTGATTCAAACAAGTAATTACATGTATTTAGTCCCAATCATTTCAGTCCATCTTGTATTGGATTTGTTTAATGACAATGAATTAAAGTTTATACTCCAAACAAAATAATGCTTTATATGTTTACAATGTCAAAAAGGTCTTACACTTAAATATACCAATGCATTGTTAACTTGTGTATTAAGACAACATTTTCCATATGACATTGCATGAATTGTATGAACCACCAGTGACCGGAGAGCCTGTTACAAACCATAATATAGCTGTTATATTCATTATGGATAAATGGCAAATGTTAGACATTCAGACTACCCGGTATACACAATAAATTGTAGTCTTACCAAAAAGCATACTGGTTCAAATATTATTATGATCAATCAATTTCTATTGATTTCACACTGCTCCATGTATCTTTCTTTGATGGTCGAATGCTGTCTAGATGGTAACCCATTTTCATCCACACACATGAGACCAAGATAGTATTTATTCTACATTTTTAGGTTTCTATCTAAACACTTTTTGGCCATTATGTTACATAGGGAGAATGGTCATTGGCTATTGTATTGCATCTGTTTAAATTCATTTCTGTTATTCACAATCATCAAGGTCATACTCTATTGAGTTTTTTTCAAGGTTTTTATTATTGCAATATCAGTGTGTCTAATTGTGTTTTACACAGGAGTATGTTATGACAGAGTATTTACGTATGAATGGTATATACTGGGGTTTAACAGCAATGGATTTGATGAATCAGTTAGATAGAATGAATAAAGAAGAAGTTATAGGTTTTATTAAACAATGTCAACATGAATCAGGCGGTATAGCCTGTAGTGTGGGACATGATCCACATTTACTCTGTACTTTAAGTGCTATACAGGTTAGTGACAGAACTCAGTAACAAAAGATTTATCTCCCCTTTTTTGTTTTCTTGATAACTCTCTAGCTTGCTTTGCACCATGGACCAACAGGATTAAACGATTTTCTGTAAATAGACATTATCACTTTACCATGCACTCTTGTGCTTTCATATGTTTTTGTTAGGCAGTTTCATAGTTTGTTTAATCAAACTATTTTGTTTGAGAAAACATTGAACTTCTTCACAGCCCACCCCCACCACCACACACACACGACACGTCTTCTTTAAATGCAATTATATGCTACTGAGATCCTAGTAAATTCCCAGGTCCCAAGTATGTTGTACCCTTACTCCTTCAATAACACTATAAAGAGAGAGAGAGAAATGGGGTTGAACGTCCACTCGACACAAAGTTTATTTCAATAATTCGCTTGTGCGTAGGGGTCTTTAGCAGTGGGAGGAAACCAAAGGATCCAGAGAAAACCCACGAGTTTGGTTGGACAGGCAACCCTGCTTCTTGTCACATACAACCAGGGATTCGAATCAACCTATAAAATGTGTATGACTTATAAAATGGAATCTTAAATGATTAAAATATCTATGTTTCAACTAGAAACAGCAGATTTGACTGGAAGTTTGCACACATTTTAGCATACCCAATTCTAAAGCATTCTAGAAATATGTTTCATTAGAAACATAGTCTATGAAACATTTGATTTTTTTAATAATACATGTAGAATAATATACTGAAGTTTTATCAATCGGAACTGAATATTTCTTTAAGATTTTAACATTATACGATGCTCAAGATGCTGTAGATACAGAAAAGGTCATAGAATGGGTCAAGAGTTTACAACAAGACAATGGTTGTTTCTATGGTGATAAATGGGGTATGGCATTTCATATTTTATTAGAAGGGTAGTGGGCTCTCATTTGGGATCAAAGTCAGGTAGGGTTTTTTCATCTATTTTTTTATGATTTTTACACTGAATTGTAATCTAATACTTTTATCAGTATGATGTTCTACGGAAGACTGATATTTATTTCAGACAATTGTATTTCAAATGGTAATCACGAAAAACTACACAAAATCATTCCCAAACTCGCTTTCTCATAATTCCCTGTGATACCAATACAGACAATTTGATTAGTTATATGGTTATCATGAACTAAACACCAACTTCAAATAAAAAATACTAAAAAGATCATTTAGAACTGCCTGGAAAAATATTTCAATTCAAAGAACAGAATAATTGTGGAGGAACTAGTAGTACAACATAGAAATTTGCTATTTTCCCTCTTTTTTCTGAAGTAAGGAATATAAAACGATCAAATGTAAAATCCTTTAATTAAATGTAGTTTTAGTTTTGTTTATGATTCAGTTATGGCCATATATTTTAAGATCCTTATGAATGATTTGAAGATGACTATATGAATGGCTTTAATTTCATTTTAACAAGTTCAATGCTGGCAGGTACATGTATTACAATATCGATTTTCACTTTGTAGGTGAAGTTGACACCCGATTTTCATTTTGTGCTGTTGCCTGTCTTTCATTACTTGTAAGTAGATTATGTTATTGGGATGCTTGTATTTTATGGCTAACAAAGTAGTTAGCGTGTGTTCCATTGTGGAATACTCACTTTTATATCCTAAATGCCAGTTCACATATTTTTTTGGAAAATTAACTGAGTCAGATTGCCTCTGATAATTCATTTGCTAAAGCTGTGCTGCTGGCAGACAATCCATCGCTGACACTCCCCTTTTCAGTGATGCAGAATGGAGAACCTGACAAGCACAGCTATCTAGTCATTTGGATGGAACGAAAAAACCGAGGTCCCATGTACAGATTGGCGTGTGCATGAAAGATCCTTTGGCAGTTGGAATTCAGTATAAGAATAGGCCGTAGCGCCACTGCCCAGGCAAAATTTCCCTCATACCACACTGTATGGCATATGCCCATCTTCATTAGCCCAGTGTAGGAGCAGAACAGTAGGATGTTAAACCCCATTTCGTTTCATTTCCATCGCTGACAAATCATCAGAGTTGATAAAATCTATTATTAAATTAATTTGTATAAACCAATCATTGTATGGATGAACATATAATTATACCAGAGATCGTTTCTATAAACCAATCATTGTATCGATGAACATATAAACATTGTCATGCAACCATTGGAAGACGATGGGGAATCCTTATTTAAAAAAAACATGTATCACAAGAAACTAGTGACAGTTAATTGACATTGTGCATACAAATGATTCTCCCCAATGAGAAACTTTGTGGGTGCAGATGTAAGAAGTGAAATTAGGTTTTGTATGCATAAATTGCCAAATGCATGACAAAATATAAAAATAGTGCTACGTCTATAAGTAGGCCTACCACTGGTTGCTCTTACAAAACCCTTTTAACCGTAGCAGGATTTATCATGTATTTAGACTAATTTTACAGCAATAACATATATTAATTCAAATATAGTATTTCAAGTACATATACTGTAAATATGTAATGTTTGGCTTGTGCATGAGGTATATGATCAGGATAACTGACAGTTGTGCTATTTTTTTTACAGGGTAAATTAGAATGTATAAATGTAGACAAAGCTGTAGAATTTGTTGTATCGTGTATGAATTATGATGGAGGATTTGGTTGTCGTCCTGGAAGTGAAACGCATGCTGGCCAGGTAAGAGTTTCTTTAACTTTTAGATATAATTTCCATCCCCTTTGTCCAGAGTTTAGTTAGCTGAATATCTTAAAGCACTGACCTAAAGATCTTCGACCTAAAGCGATTCCCCAATATCTGGTAGTAGACTGGTTCCGATGATTGTATGTGGCAAGAAGTGGAGCTACGCTAATTCTAGTTTTGCAGGAGCACCTTTTAAAATTATACCTGCAGAAAACATTTTAAAGATAAATAATGTTTGTTTCTCTCTACAATATCTCTTATCACCACATCTTTGAAGTTATGAAATTTAAAATAAAATCCAAATTGGGCTACTTATATAAAGATCCTAAATAACTTAATCTCTAACTGGGTATGCATGAGTTCAACTACATGGGATTTTTCAAGTTGTGTAAAGTTACTGGCAGTTACTCTTCTCTCTTCAAGCATAGTCAAATTGGGCCTTTTCATTATATTTAGCTGAATAATAGTTTAGAAACTGTGTTAGTATTTGGTTGGTATAATTATATTTATAATTACAGGTATATTGTTGTGTTGGTATGTTAGCTATAACAGGTTGTTTACATTATATTGATGCTGATTTATTAGGTTGGTGGTTGTGTGAAAGACAATTACCATCAGGTGGTTTAAATGGTAAATAATATGGCTTTTAACATCTTACTTTTTGCACTAACAGGGCTTATGAAGACAAACATGCTGTGCAGTGTGCTATTGAGAAACTTGCCCCTCATAGAAGCACTATGGCCTACTCATAATATTTTAATTTCCAACGTGCTGTCAGTGACATACATGGGACCTCTATTTTTTTTATCCCATTAAATCAACTAAACACTTTTCCTTGCAAGGCCTGACATCCTGCCTTATTGATAAGGGGAAACCAGTCTTGAAAATCCTGAGGAACTATCATGGCCAGCACCGAGATCGAACCTGAGACCTCCTGGTAAGTCTCATGCGTTTGACATTGATGAGTGTGGAATATAGCCTTGGTGAAGCTCAAGTGTCATTTTGACTCATCTAATAATAAATGTAAATTTGATCTCAGAAATGGCATAGAGTCTTATATATTTAGGTTACAATCTTATACATAATATTTTTCTAGGTCGACCTGAGAAATTACCAGACGTGTGTTATTCATGGTGGGTTTTAGCTTCATTAAAAATAATTGATAGATTACACTGGATCGATAAAGTAAGTTCAAAATTTGAATTTCATTTCATTAGACATCTAAATTTAATTTTGTTTTTATGCTTTGTATATAGTTTACATGTAATAAGATATGACCAGCTTGCAAGGAGGTCATGTCAGAGGCCATATAGATGACATTAAACGTAACATTTTTATATTTAACTCTTTTTATTTGTTGTTATGGCCCGCAGCTCTATAGATGTCTCCCCATAATGCAATGCAGACCTTGTCATTGACTAATCTCTTATGATCATCAAAATAAACTCAAATTGGACATTGAAATCATTCGATACTAGATCCTTCACTACAACTGCATCTGAAAATGAAATCGTCTACCAGATGAACTCTAATCAATTCCGTCTTTGAGTCAATTCAAATCTCATCTAAAGACATAATGAGCTCAAAAATAATATTATTTTACCAGGATTCTTTAATTGCATTTATTCTGGCATCACAAGATGATGAAACTGGTGGATTTGCTGATAGACCGGGTGATATGGTAAGTATGTGTCAGTAATAAACAAAACTTGGTGTTCCTTGATGAATGACAGTGCTTCTAAACCAAAGAAAGAAGAAAATTTGTCATTCCAATTAGTGCATAAAAAATAGAGAAGCTTCATAATATTATGTAGTTATCATCCTGCACCAAATAAAGTGAATGACATTGACACTGAAATGGTCTCTGTCATTTCAACAATACCTGGAAACAAATTGGACATATTATTTGTGCAAGGGAACAGGATGTTGATGACTGAGTCATCTTTACAATTCCAATACAATCTTAATTAGGTTGAATTTGTTCTATTTGTTAAAGTGAGAATATGAGTAGAACCTACAATGGTTTATATGTGGTTTTTAAAAATCAGTTAAAGCACGAGTTCCTGATTGTACATACATGTAAATTAATTCTAATGAATGTATTATGCTCTTTTTCACCCTACAATTGTGGAAATTTAGATCACACTCAAGAGAGTTTTAATTGTTCCAATACCAACAGCTTTTATAAAGCACCAAGGAGTCAAGAAAAAACAATTTAATCATGATTTTGTATTGTTGTTTTATCCAGGTGGATCCATTTCATACCCTATTTGGTCTGTGTGGACTGTCGTTACTAGGCAACAAATCAGTGAAAGCAATTAACCCAGTATTCTGTATGCCAGAAGAAACAATGCAAAGAGTTGGAATTCAACTTGATCTTCTCTGATGGTCACAATGTTTAGTTATTTAACTAAAGAAAAGTATTAAAAGAACATTAGAAATACTAATTGTAAGGAAGTACTACATATAGTGATGTCTGTTTTCAGACTTTCTCCCTTTGAAAACTCTACATCACATCTGGTATTTTTTATTCTTAACATAAGTGGTTATGTAATGAATTGGCTGCATTAGTGTTGTGTGGATAAGAATTGTTCAATAACTAAAGTAGCAAATACAAATACAACAAAACATATATACATGTATGTAATACTAAAGTATTTGTTCTCAAGATTTTGGTTTCTTGATCATGACTGTTAGAAATAAAAGGAGATTGGCCTGAAAATATGAATCCAGATATTACCATCATGAATAAAATACAAAAGCAATAATGTTTGTAAATTTTGATAATTTATATAAAATCATTATACATGTATGTGACTGAACATTTGTTTCTTGTAATGGAAATGAACATCTGGCCTAATGAAGACAGGCATACATCATGCAATGTTCTACAAGGAAAATCTCAGTTGGATAAAAGCACTACAACCTTCTCTTTATTTCATATTCCAGCTGCCAAGGGTTCTTTAACATGTAGACAGGACTTTGTTTTTTTCCCCGTCCTAATGAGTAGACACCGTTTCTTGTCAGGTCCTCTATCACTGATAAGGAACTTTCTCAGAAAACATCAAGATTAAACCCTGGACCGGATAGTGAGATGGCGCCTTACTCACTGAGCCTCTGTGTTGTAAAGAAACAGCTGGGAAAGGGTAGAATGATTTACCTACCCGGTAAATTGGCATGTTTAATTGAAAATTCAATCCGAGTAAAATACAGATGAATATTTAGTTGCTTGTGTATTCCAATTTGATAACGATAAGAGTATACTTGTAGAAAGGTCATGCTGTATGTGTATAAACCAGTGATTGTTTTCCATATAAACTGTGTTTTGTTTTCTAGTGTACTCAATCACTAAATGCCACTCAAGGATTATTTTACTGTTTCAAATTAAAAAATGACAATTTGATACGAAGAATGGTATGTTATCAAATATGTATATATATTATTGTGGAATTAGTAGAAATAATGGTGGACTTGGGTAAATCATGCTAGGGATTGGGAAGTATTGCACAAGAGGTACAAATTAAAGTGTTTTAGCTTTGGTGATTGGTGGAAATATTTTCTTTTTCAGATGGCACATACTTTGTCCGCCAAGTTTGTTTTTACCTATTGGTCACCGTAGTATTGAGAGAATTCAATTTTAGAACTTTCATTTGAATCTGCATACTATTGTTTCAAGCAGTGTGGGACCATATAAATAATATAATTATTGTGCTCCCCTGAATTTGTATCATTTTCCTCCTCTTGAAGACTATCTAAAATAATCACAAAAGTTTTAAAACAAAGTAGAGTATTTACAAGTGGTTTAACAATTCATAAATACTGGTAGCAAACAGCACAATTTTAGTATCCTTGCTGTGTATTACTCAAATCAGTTGTGAACAAATAAAAACTGACAAGAATCATTTCCAATATCTAATTTTACCAATCACGTCTGAAAAGTGTTCTTTAAATGGTACTTTAGATGACTACAACAAAAAACGTAGATACCATCTTGGAGTGACAGAAATCGAGTTAAAATTTCACTCAGTCCCAATATGGCATTGGTTGTACCAACACGATACAATTTTATTTCAATAATTTGCTGCACAGAGGGGTCTTCAGCAGGACCTGAGAAAACTAGTAAGGTTCGGCTGACGACCCTACTCCTTGTCATGTACAAGCTTGGGATCGACACATCCCCTTCGTACGCACAGAATTATCAATATCATTAAAAAATTTGGCAGAGAAATAACACTAACCAGTGAGATTACTGACAAGTCTATAATAATAGAAATGATAAATAACAGTTTAAATTTTTAAAATATTTTATAAATAATTTATGCTACATTCA
Organism: Patella ulyssiponensis; assembly: GCA_963678685.1. Taxonomy (NCBI): domain Eukaryota; kingdom Metazoa; phylum Mollusca; class Gastropoda; family Patellidae; genus Patella; species Patella ulyssiponensis. The sequence goes on along the minus strand of OY783227.1, from coordinate 54,757,448 downwards.
TATATTTGAATATCCATTAACATATCACAGATAAACCATTTTATATAGTTTACAATAAAACATGCAATATACCTAAATATAATACAACTTTTGTTCTAAAATACCCCCGAACACAAGATTTCAACTGGCTTAGGAGAATCAGCCACTCTGGGTTATAGTCATGATTATCAAGTGTACAACTTTATACAAAATAAATATATTTTGGACCAAATAGATTTCTATCTATATAGTACATATTTCATCTACATTAAAGTTAGCAATAATTCTGTTTCATATTTTATTTTAATAATCTCCATAGCAGAATAACACATATTCCATGTTTGTCGACAGATTCTGTTGAGGTTTTAATCTTCAGCATTTTGTGTAAAAGTGAATATAAAATTGGTAAACATTTACTCTCTCAAACACGTATAAGTTTGCCATAGCTTTAAAAAGTTAAAAATATTTTTTTGTTATATTGTAAAACAGACGATTGTTATGGCTGGAAATTAATGAATCTGCGAAAACTGGGAAAATGTGTGCTAAATTAATGTTACTTTGCTTAAGGCATGAAATGAATTGAATAATTTCTTGCTTTAGACTCTGTGTATGACATCCTCCATTTTTTTATGTTGCAAGTTGAGGTTGTGGTCCAACTATTTCATCCCAACCTTTACGACATGTACGAACAATCCATTCGTGTTCATCATCATCTGAAAGTAGATTAATTTTAAAATGACTACATACTAGATTCTGGAATTGCCCACAAACTAGATCACATAGGTTATAACTTGCTCAATTTTGGATTTGACCACAAACTAGATTTACATACATTATAACTTACTAGATCACATAGATTTTTCAACATTCAATATTAACATTGTGAGATCACATGAGATTGCATCTTTCCAGCGAGATTTCGTGCCTGCTTGCCAGCTACAAGCAAAGGATGTGTTTCAAAGCTCTTTGCTTGATCTCTAATGTTAATATGGTGTTGAAAAATCATAATCGAACTTCAACTTCCTATGTAAGTATCATTTTAATTTATTAATTATAAGTTGCTTTATTTTGGAATAGACCACATACTTCATTGTATCAAACTTGCTCAATTTTAGAATTGACCCCATACTACCTGTAGATTCACATAGATTATAACTAGCATTATTTTGGAATTGACCACATGCATGAAAATAAGTGATCCATAAAGATACATGGATACCTATGTCTTGCAAATCAATAGGTGATAGCTTACAAAGATATTAACTTGAAGATAGTTTGGAGTTTGACTATATTGGAGAAGCCAATGCTATCAGAATATGTTATCTAAGGGCCTGTAAAGTAGGTCTAAATTCTGCTTTCTGTGCAATATTCTTTCTTATTAGTATTGCGTTGGTAGTTTAGTACTAAAAGGATGAAAGTATTGTTAAGAATACAATAAATGAGACTTACCAGCATTTCTAAGAAATTTACAATTATAATCTTGAACAACTCTTGTTACAGGATTATAAAAACCATCTCCACAGTCATAACATCCTTCTGGGATTTCTCTGGGCGGAACTCGATTAGTTAACTGGGAACGACCTGAAAACAATCTTTGAAATGACTAACAAAATCCAAGATTGTTACTCAAACATTAATAATAGGACTGATTGAAATACATTTTTTCCATTTTCTCAAAAATAAGATGGTTGAATGTAATAGTGGGTTTCTTTTTTGTGAACCAATTGGTTTCATTAATATATATTAATTACCTGCAGGCTGTAAACCATTACATATTTCTGTATAAAATCTTCTATCATACCCATCACAATATTCCCAGTTATTTTCTTTAAATCCTAAACCATCAGCAAATGTATACTGACCCTGAAGAATTTTAACAAATTTAAAGCATAATAATTATAGGAAATTTATCAGTATTTATAATAAATCATTAAAGGAACTAAATCGCTAACATTTGGGACCTACACATATAATATAATACTGTAATATGAATGTATATAAACTGATTTACATTCAATGGTTTCTGTTTTTACTCTAATTTCAAATCAGTTATGTTCGGCGAAGTAAGCCAGCAGTCTCAATCGAATGCAAGTTTGTAGTGTCTGGTTATTCCAGTCTACATACGCCGTTTGATTTTTTGCAATGTGTATAACCTCGTCCTCCCTAGAGTCTCTTGTTACAACTGAGGCTGAAACGCATCATGGTACTCGATTCGTGTACCAATGGTAAAATGTTTATTTTGTCTTAAATATTGGATTAGAAGCCCACCTTTTCACGGTAAGATCAAAGCATCACTGTTGATTTAAATTGACAAATAATTTGTGTTTTCAATGTTGAAGATTTTGGATGCTCCTGAGTTAGAGACTTAGCTACTTTAAATAGATTTCAGGAAACATACATGTATAGACTCAGGAAACATACATGTATAGACTATGTTGACTTCAACTAAAATCTTTTGATAGACCACTTTTTATACGCCCACATAGAAATGTGGACGTATATTGCCGTCGCCCCCGTCCGTCCGTCTGTCGGTCCGTCCGTCCGTCCGTCCGTCGGTCCGTCTGTCCATCGTCCACAATTGCTTGTGAACGCACTAGAGGCCAAGGTTAATATCCGATTGACTTTAAATTTATACACAGTGTTTAAGGTCATGAGACGAAGAAGCCTATTGATTTTCAGCAATATCCGATAATTACTGCCAGAGTTATGACCCTTGATCACTTTGAAAAATCTTGTGAACGCTCTAGAGGCTAAAGTTAATATCCGATTGACCTTAAATTTATACACAGTGTTAAAGGTCATGAGACGAAGAAGCCTATTGATTTTCAGCGATATCCGATAATTACTGCCAGAGTTATGACCCTTGATCACTTTGAAAAATCTTGTGAACGCTCTAGAGGCTAAAGTTAATATTGGATTGACTTTAAATTTATACACAGTGTTCAAGGTCATGATACGAAGAAGCCTATTGATTTTCAGCAATATCCGATAATTACTGCCAGAGTTATGACCCTTGATTACTTTGAAAAATCTTGTGAATGCTTGAGAGGCTAAAGTTAATATCCGATTGACTTTAAATTTATACACAGTGTTTAAGGTCATAAGACGAAGAAGCCTATTGATTTTCAGGGATTTCCGATAATTAGTGCCAGAGTTATGGCCCTTGATCACTTCAAAAAATCTTGTGGACGCTCTAAAAGTCAAAGTTAATATCCGATTTACTTTGAATTTTATACACAGTGTTTAAGGTCATAAGACGAAAAAGCCTATTGATTTTCAGCGATTTCCGATAATTAGTGCAAGAGTTATGGCCCTTGATCACTTCAAAAAATCTTATGGACACTGTAAAAGCCAAAGTTAATATCCGATTGACTTTAAATTTACACACAGTGTTTAAGGTCATAAGACGAAGAAGCCTATTGATTTTCAGCGATTTCAGATAATTATTGCAAGAGTTATGACACTGTAAAAGCCAAAGTTAATATCCGATTGACTTTAAATTTATACACAGTGTTTAAAGTCATAAGACGAAGAATCCTATTAATTTTCAAAGATTTCCGATAATTACTGCCAGAGTTATGGCCCTTGATCACTTCAAAAAATCTTGTGGATGCTCTACAGGGCAAAGTTAATATCCGATTGACTTTAAATTTATACACAGTGTTTAAGGTCATGAAACGAAGAAGCCTATTGATTTTCAATGATTTCCGATAATTACTGTCATAGTTAAGGCCCTTGATCACTTTAAAAAATCTTGTGGATGCTCTAGAGGCCAAAGTTAATACCCGATTGACTTTAAATTCATACACAGTGTTTAAGGTCATGAGACGAAGAAGCCAATTGATTTTTAGCGATTTCCGATAATTACTGTCAGAGTTATGGCCCTTGATCACTTCAAAACAAATATTGTGGACACTATAGAAGCTAAAGTTTACATCTGATTCACTTTAGATTGATACACAGATTTTAATGTCTTGAGACGAACAAGTATATTGATTTTCAATGAATTTTGATAACTTGAACACCTCAATTTATGATATTAAATGTTTCGTATACTAAACATTATCATGGAGGAGAACTTTATCAAAGCCAAACAAATTCTAATGATTTTCTGATAATTACTTAATGAGTTGTTACTCTTAATCAGATTTTAGTGTATTATAAATGTTTCATTACCGAAAAAAGTAAAAATATGCGACCACTCTTGTTGACTGCCCGGACGATTTAGCTGCTGTGGGCGTATGTTTCGTTGCCTGGCAACCTATCTTTAATGATTAAATCCCAGACTGGAGACTATCTACCATTGATATATTGATATTGTTTTCATAATTAAATGTTGAATCAACATTTTGGGTACAATTTAGCATAATCGTATAATCTATTTCCACACTCTAAGTCTCCACACTCTAATTCTCTACCTCGAAATAGTCTTAACTTACTATTTTGGTAATGGTAACATATTTTCCCGGTAGTTGGTATGGTTTCCAATGTATAGTTATTTATTTCGTGACTGTCAGTAAAATAAATCCCTAAGGAAATAAGAAATAAATTAACTGGTAATCTGAAATTAATTTTGGCCTCAACAATTTACTAATACTAACATACCTCGATTGCTTTTCCATTTTCCCAGGTGGCTACGTATTTACTGCCATTTGTAAAATACAGAGTTCCCTGCCCATGGAACATTGAATCTTTCAATTCACCTTCATATCTAGTTCCTGTAGGAAAACTGTATTTTCCCTCGCCCTCTAACCTGGAAAACAAAGATAACGTACAATAAATGTTTCCTTTTTATACGCCCACACGCCCTGTCGGTCCATCCGTCCGTGTCCACAATTTCTTGTGAACGCACTAGAGGCTAAAGTTGATATGCGATTGACTTTAAATTTATACACGTTGTTTACGTTCATGAGACGAAGAAGCCTATTGATTTTCAGCGATATCCGATAATTATTGCCAGAGTTATGACCCTTGATCACTTTGAAAAATCTTGTGAACGCTGTAGAGGCTAAAGTTAATATCCGTTTGACTTTAAATTTATACACAGTGTTTAAGGTCATGAGACGAAGACGTCTATTGATTTTCAGTGAAATCCGATAATTACTGCCAGAGTTATGACCATTGGTCACTTTGAAAAATCTTGTGAACGCTGTAAAGGCTAAAGTTATTATCCAATTGACTTTAAATTTATACACAGTGTTTAAGGTCATGAGACGAAGACGCCTATTGATTTTCAGCAATTTCCGATAATTACTGCCAGTGTTATAGCCCTTGATCACTTCAAAAAATCTTGTGGACACTGTAGAGGCCAAAGTTATTATCCGCTTGATTTTCAATTTATACACAGTTTTTTAGGTCATGAGACGAAGAAGCCCAATGATTTTCGGTGATTTCCTATAATTGCTGCCAGAGTTATGGCCCTTGATCACTTTGAAAAATCTTGTGGGTAGTCTAGAGGCCAAAGTTAATATCCGATTGACTTTAAATTCATACGCAGTGTTTAAGGTCATAAGACGTAGAATCCTATCAATTTTCAGAGATTTGCGATAATTACTGCCAGAGTTATGGCCCTTGATCACTTTGAAAAATCTTGTGGATGGTCTAGAGGCCAAAGTTAATATCCGATTGACTTTAAATTTATACAAAGTGTTTAAGGTCTTGAGGCGAAGAATTCTATCGATTTTCAGAGATTTCCGATAATTACTGCCAGAGTTATGGCCCTTGATCACTTCAAAAAATCTTGTGGACGCTCTAGAGGCCAAAGTTGATATCCGATTGACTTAAAATTGATACACAGTGTTAAAGGTCATGAGGCAGAGAAGCCTAATGATTTTCAACGATTTCCCATAATTACTGCCAAAGTTATCTCCCTTGATCACTTTGAAAAATCTTTAGGTGCCAAACTTATTATCCAATTGACTTCAAAGTGATACACAGAGTTTAAGACCTTGAGATGAACAAGTATATTAATTTTCAATGAATTTTGATAACTGAACAGCTAAATCCATGATATTAAATGTTTTGTATACCATACTAAATGTTAGCATGGGCCAGAACTTTATAAAAACCAAACAAATTCTAATGATTTTCTGAGTTGTTACTAAGGCTGGGAATCGATATGAAATTTCAACATCGATTATCGGCAAGAAATTTTCAGCGATTATCGATAATAATCGCTTATCACTTTTCCGGAAAAATTCCGAACTTTACCGACCTGTTATTGTGTTAGTCGACACAGGCTACCACTATTTTGTTGTATTTGTTCTTCAACAGTCATGTTCAATAATAGTATTGTATAATAAAAATATTCGAAAACATATTCAGTCTTTGTTACTGTTATTTAAACACATCATATTTATTAATATTCTAATACAATCTGTCAATACTCAATCGTAATAAAAAAAACAAACGAAAGTAAATTGAAGTTATTTATCTTCATTACTAGAGAGTCCATGAACGTAGATAACTGTTACGGTCGTCGGTTCCGTAAAAACCAAAACAATTCCATATCTCGCTTTTTGCCTGTCCCGGGAAGTCAAAAACGTGTATGGACTGTATCTGACATGATTTAGTAATTCTACATCACTATGGTTACGGAACTCCGTACCATGTGAGAGACATGCGCAGAAAGGTCAGTAAAATTCATGCTAAGATTCTGTCAGTACGTTATTACATCGCTCTGCAGATTTTACGCTTTTTTACTACGATATTAGTAGTAAAAAACGTTTTTGTTGTCTACCCCAACGAGGGCTAGGTTTAGTGTTGTTGGCATAGTACCCATTGATATACAACACTAAATAGACTCAGAAAAAATGAAGAAATCTTCGGCAAATTTTGCCAATTTACATCATAAGAAAGATGGCGGCGTGGGGCCCGTGAACGAGTATAAATATGGTGTGTCGCTGTCGCCAACAGATATTGAACCGCTGGAGGTCACTGTAATCACAGAACAAAACTCAAGTCAACCAATTATTAATGCCTCGTCAAGTGATTGTAGTAGTACGGCTCTGCCGTCACAACAAAACTTATATCCTGTCTTGCTACAGATAACAGAAAATATGAATAAAATGACTAAAACTCTGAACAATATTCAAACGTCTCAGAATCAATCTCAATGTTCTGTTTCAAATGAGGATCTTTCTAATGACAAACCCTCGACATCTAAGAAAAGAAAACACAATGTCAGTATTAGTGAAGAAGAGTTTCCTATAACAAACTCGAAAAAACATCATGTTAACTCTGATTCAGAAAATGATGACTATACAGACTCGAATGGCAGTGTGTCTGAATATGATGATGTGGATGAAATTAACATTTTAACAAGCAAAACAAAGAAAACTGCATTAAATTCAACTAATGTCCTTTCATCTTTTGATGATGACTTTGATTTAGAGGATACTACTGGACCAGCTTTGGAAAGTGATAAACTTACACATATTGTTAATAAAAAATTCAGCAGTAAAATTCAAGATAGTAAGCTCAAAGATAAACATTCTATCTATAAACGACCAGAGAAGTGCTTACACTTAAGATCACCATTAACAAATCCAGAAGTGTGGACCAAATTACCAATACCTGCTAAAAAACAGGAAACAAAACTTCAAATAATTCAAAATGATATAACTAAATCAGCAATTGCTATATCTACTGTCATCGACAAAGAATTAGAAGTACCTGGAGGGCCACGATTTGACATCACTCCATTGATGGACTCATTAACTTTTCTGGGGCATGCAAGTCAAGAAATGGCCCAAAAACGGAAAACATTGTTGAGGCCCAACATTAGTAAAGATATTGCTAATATTTGTACAACACGAGTACCACTAGGACAATATCTGTTTGGAGACGACTTGGGTGCTTCCATCAAGTTAGCAAAGGAAACTACAAAAATGACAGCATCATTTTCAAGAAATGATGGAAGATCTGATAATCGAAATGATTTCAAGAGACCACATAAATATAGTCAAAATCAGTCTTTTTTGGACAAGAGATTTCAACCAAGAAATCGTTACCGGCAGCAATATCCAAGCAAGAATGCCTCATCAACAAAAGGAAAGAACTTCAACCCACGACGTTAAGTGATACTGATGCTGATATAAATGTAAAGTCATTTTTACAGGATTTTATTTCTTCTCTGCAATTAAATAAGAAAGTGGAGTCTTTTCAAGCTGGGTGCATTTCCAATTACATTGATAAATGGAGAGCAATTACATCGGACAAAGAAATCTTAGAAACTGTTTTTGGAGCTCAATTAGTTTTTGAACAGTCCTTGCCTGCTCAAAAAACTCTTCCTCATAATGTTTTTGGCAGAAATCAGATCTCAATCGTTGACTCTGAAATTCAAAATATGCTTTCTAAAGGTGTCATTCGGAAAACAGTAAAGCAGTCTGGAGATTTTATATCTCCAATCTTTTTACGACCAAAGCCAGATGGTACCTGGCGAATGATTTTAAATTTAAAGGTCTTAAATTGTCACTTACCTTACATTCACTTTAAAATGGATACATTATCTTCAGTTTTAAATTTAATTGAACAAAATTGTTTCATGGCTTCCATTGATATTAAGGACGCATATTACTCAGTTCTAATTTCAGATCAAGGTCAAAAATTTCTCAAATTCATATGGAAAGATCAATACTACTGCTTTACTTGTTTTCCAAATGGGTTATGTTTTTGCCCACGAAAATTCACCAAGTTACTAAAACCACCGCTTTCTCAGCTGAGAAAAAAGGGACACATTTCATCGTCTTATATTGATGATCTTTTCCTTATGGCTTCCACCTACAAGGAATGCTGTGATAATGTCATGGATACTTGCACTCTTTTAGATGATTTAGGGTTTGTAATTCATCCAACAAAATCATCATTTCTTCCATCCCAATGTTTAGTTTTCTTGGGATTTGTTATCAACTCGACAACAATGACAATAGAATTAACCTCTGCGAAAAAACTAAAATTACAACAAAATTGTCAAAATCTGATACAATCTAGATCACCCACCATAAGATTTGTTGCTAAAGTTATAGGTATTATTGTGTCAAGTTTACCAGGTGTCATGTTTGGTGCTCTATTTTATAGGAAATTAGATGCAGACAAAAACTCTTTTCTAAAATTATCAAAAGGAAATTTTAATGCAAACATGACATTATCACAGGATTCTCACACTGAACTAAATTGGTGGATTAATAATGTTATGTCCTCATTTAATGTAATTAATCATTCAACCCCAGATATGACAATACATACTGATTCATCATCTTTTGCTTGGGGGGCAGTGCTAAATGACACTTTTACCACTAATGGTTCTTGGTCTTTGTCTGAAACTACTTATCATATAAACTATTTGGAAACACTAACAGTGCTGTTAGCTATTCAAAGTTTCAAAGAACACATTCAAGGCCATCATGTTTTAGTTCTAACAGATAATTCAACTACTGTGGCTATCATTAACCATATGGGTACAAGTCACTCTTCAGGACTAAATTCACTTGTTAAGGAAATTTGGTTGTGGTGTAAAGAAAACAATATCTGGTTGACACTGTCACATATTCCAGGTGTTTTAAATGTAAGGGCAGATAACTTATCACGTTCAAATACATCTACTGAATGGAAATTAAATTCGTGCCTTTTGCATAGAGCTTTATCACGCCTAAGTGTCTCACCAGATATTGATTTGTTTGCAAGTCGACATAATTATCAATTTGATACTTATATATCTTATCAACCAGACCCGAACTGTTTTGCTGTCAATGCTTTTACTATTTCATGGACATGTTTAAACTTTTATGTTTTTCCACCTTTTAGCTTAATACCACTTGTTATAAAGAAGATTCATCAGGACGAAGCAACTGGAATTTTAGTTGTTCCCAATTGGCCGACACAAACTTGGTACCCCAAAATACAGAGATTGCTCATCAAAGACGCGTACAAACTACAACCCCAATCAGATTTACTGATGTCACCTATGGATCAACAACATCCATTAAACAAAACACTTCAACTATTGGTATGCCTAGTGTCGGGAAAACCAGAACGTCACAACTATCATCAATAGCTAAAACTGTCTTAAATAACTCCTGGAGAGACAAAACTAAAAAACAATACACTTCCTATCTTTCAAAATGGACTAAGTTTTGTTTACAAACTGAAATAGATCCTAATACAGCTACAACCGTGGATGGTGTTAATTTTCTTGCATCTTTAGTTGATTCAAAACTGTCTTATAGTGCCATAAATTGTGCTAGAAGTTGTCTTTCTAATGTTCTACCTATGGAAAATGGTGCTACTTTTGGAAATCAGCCAATGGTGAAACGCTTACTTAAAGGTGCCTTCAATATATTGCCACCTTCTCAAAAGGTTAAGACTATATGGGATGTAAACACTGTTCTCGATTACTTAAATTCATTACCAGAAAATTCAACTTTATCACTAAAATTATTAACATGGAAGTTTACAACTCTATTAGCATTAGGATCCGCCCAACGAGTTCAAACTTTAAAAGCTTTAAATATTGACAATATGACTATAACTGAGGAAAAGATAATGTTTACAATCACATCTCTAATAAAACAATCCCGTCCGAATTATCTCCCTTCTCCTATTGTGCTTGTAAAAAATGTGGATAATTTATCATTGTGTTTATTTAACCTGGCTAAACTATATTTATCAAAAACTGAAAAACTACGTACAAATCAAAAACAACTACTTATTAGTTTCCAGAAACCATATGCCCCTGTTTCAACAGATACTATTTCTAGGTGGATAAAAACTATTCTCCAGAACTCAGGAATTAACACTTCCTTATATGGTGCTCATAGTGTACGTTCAGCATCTACAACTTCAGCATTTAATAAGCATTTAGACATTAATACAATACTAAATACTGCTGGCTGGACAAATGTTAAAACTTTCCAACGGTTTTATTTAAAACCCATATCAAGTGACAATAATGGTTAAATTGATATATATTGGTATTTGTTATTGATAATTGATATTATCTTATTTGTCAAGTAGACAAATTTCTTTTTACTTAATTTCAACCTTTATAGATAATAAAGCATTTAAATTTTAACTTCTTATGAGTTTATTTCTCCGAACCATTTGCTGGAGTTTGTTGCATCTGTCATATGGCTTTAAAGTCTCACATGGTACGGAGTTCCGTAACCATAGTGATGTAGAATTGGAAAATTAAACGAACTTACCTAGTGATGTTTAATTATAATTCTACGAACTATGGTGCAGGAACGGAGTAATCATGTGCCCACCCTCTTATTTAGGAAGGGTACTTTTTATTAAATATATATAACCCACCCTTATTACTCCTTTTCTGCTAATAAAATATATGCCATCTGCAAGTTAAAAACTGACCTTTCTGCGCATGTCTCTCACATGATTACTCCGTTCCTGCACCATAGTTCGTAGAATTATAATTAAACATCACTAGGTAAGTTCGTTTAATTTTCCAATTAAAGCCGAGTTGATCATTAATAATACAATTAGTTTTATTGTGTAGTTTCTCTACAAATCAATCAAGAGCAAAGAAGGGAGATAATCCTAATTTTATTATATCACGTGCGATTTTCATTGTTCACAAAGTGCGTGACCTATTTTAGTTTCAACTAGTAGAAACAACAAAAACAACGGAAATATTAAGATATTGTATTTAATCTTAAAGTTTAGTTTTTTACAATAATATATATTTAAAATGTGGCAGTTTGTAAACAGAGGGAAAAAATAGTTGTTGTCTTGACGCCGTGTATTCATTCATTGGTCTGCTAATGACAGACTACGGCAAGTTTATTCGTGTGAAATTGACCGTAACTTGCCGTCAGAAGGTAAATATACCGATAATCGATATTTGAATTTCATTATCGATTATCGTATCGCTAAATAACTTTTACCGATTATCGATTATATCGATATTTTTGCACAGCCTTAGTTGTTACTCTTAATCAGATTTGAGTGTAATATGAATGTTTCATTATCGAAAAAAGTAAAAATATGCGAAAACTCTTGTTAACTGCCCAGACGATTTAGCTGCTGTGGGCGTATGTTTCTTTGCCTGGCAACCTATCTTTAGTCTAAAAACAAACCATGACTTCTTTCTCAGAACCCCCTGATTTTTCGCCAATTATTCATAGCTGAACTAACGATGGGGAATGGGATGCTTCCGTAAAGCCATGTCTGGAAATAAGCCTTATATGGCACCTGTATGTAGAGCAGGTGAGTTGAGATCATACTCTGACATGTCATTGATAAGCTTTGAATGTATAAATAAAAAGAATAACCATTATATAAACTATAAAAGCCATAACTATGGGTTCTTGTGCCTTGTTCATAATAATTTTAAGCATTTTCACTTTCACCATTGAGGGGGGAGAAAGAGAGAAATGGGGTTTAATGTCCAATTGACACAAAGTAGGTCATTTTGGGACTAACATATGGTTTAATTTTATTTTAATAATTCGCTTGCGCGTAGGGGTCTTTAGCGGTGGGAGGAAACCGGAGGACCCAGAGAAAACCCACAAGGTTGGACAGGCGACCCTATCATGAATGTGGACGTATAAAAATAGTAGGTAAGGATTCCAAAATAGCCTTAGAACAGAGGTGGGGAAGAATGGTATTTTCATACTGCAGCTATATAACGCCGGATAGGAACTGTCAGTGGACATTGTCCGCTCAAAGACAGTTTCGGACATTGTCCGCTCAAAGACAGTTTCGGACATTGTCCGCTCAAAGACAGTTCCTAAAGGAACTACTTGTTGCTATGCTGTCTACACAACTTATTTGCTGATTGGCCCAGACACTGCATGCAAAGCATTATGGTTACATGGCTGGCTCGTGCAGGCGATAAATATATGGTGTTGTCGATAATGTTTTGGGTACCTACATGCGATTCACTCCGATATGTGGCAGAAAAAAATTGATTCTAACCGTATATAGATTGCTATTGGAGTGTCAATCAAAACCCTGTGGCTGATTAGGCTTATATAAATTAATCGACAAGCGGGGGTGTCATTGAGTAATACTTATCAACTATCACATGTTGTCAATGATAAAGTCGTCGACAACTCATTAATTACACTGAATAATTAATCCAAGCGGTGAATATTTGATGTATTTCATCTTTAAAAAAATAATTTATATTTATAGGCCTTAAAGTTAAAGTTGCAATATTTCTTATTTTTAAGTTATATTTTTAAAATGTATTAAAATAAAGCCCTAAAATAGATTGTATCTATAAACAATCCTACTATGTCAAAGAAAAATCCTATTAATTCTATAACTCACTATTGCCAGTTGAGAAATTGGCAAAAATATCATTTTCAACTTCAAATTCAAACGTTTGAAGATGGCTATTGCATGGGGGGGGGGGAAATGGAAAAACAAGGGAGGTAATTGTGTTATTATTTCCTGTGCAATGATTTTGATGCCTGGGAAATAATGCACATGATCGTAGTGAGTTGACAACCTTTTCTTTTGAGCACAAGACATAGAAATATGTTTTGACTTTCTTAGAAAAAATGAAATTCACGCTTTAAATTTAAATGGAAATAAACAAAATGGCCAATAATTTTCTTTTCGAAAAGAATTTTATTGATAGCGGAATTCACAGAGTCACAGTCAGAAAAACAATACATCAAATGATCAAATGTGAAATGATCATTCAAATTGAATGTAGATCACTAGATCTAATGTAATGAGATAGAGAATGTGAAAATAACAATAACTCTATTTTCCAAATTTCCTCATTACTACTCAGTTAAAGCCCCAATAACACTCTTGTTGTAACTGAATATTATGTCCCAATCTTCATTCTGGTCAACAAATCGTATTATTTTACAATATTCAAATTAATTGATGATACAAATTTCATCTTAACACACCTGATTTAAAGATACATTATGGGAGATTTTGACAATGAGTTAGCCATTCTTGCTATAAAAGTTCAAAAATAGATGTTGAAACAAGAACAAAGTTGTTACCACCATAATTTTTTACTAGAAATGGTAGTTAAAATCATCGACACCCTTTTCCCACTATGGCCGATTGTTGATTGACAGGCGTTAAATCCACCTACATAGTCTCGATCATCAAGTAATGTTTAAACGGTATCTAGTGAAGCTTGTGTATAGCCTCGGTCATCACTGTCTTTTATGAATAATTTCTGGAAGTATGATGACGTCAACGTCACGGAGAAACCCCACCCACGACGCCATAGTGATTAAATCAGTCGACGAAATCCTGTTTTAATCCGAGCCCAATCCAAGCCATCCGTGGGTCTACAGTGTTCATTTTGGGCTTGTTGTTTAAATAAAGATCTAATTTATAATTTCTATGACATCTGAGGCTCAAAGGAAGACCGACAAAAGTCAGTTTTTGCTCTCCCATAATGTATGTTTAAAGAATTGGAAAAATTCAACTACATGATTTGAAAAGGTTAACGTAAACCTTTTCAAATGTGACTTGGATTTTAAAATATTTTCGAACCCTCTGAACAAGTAAAGTATGATGTAATGGATAATTTACACAACAGGTAGGACAAATAAACCTCCAGTACTTAGAGTAAGACTATTATTTATTTTCTAGAGCTGCCAAGCCAGCAAGAGTGTTATTGTCCCTTTAACTGAGTATGCCATGGGCGGTCACATATACTGATATAGTAGACTAACAACTTGCTTGGTAGATAATTACCTTTCATTCTTTATTTCTCCTTCATAACTGCTGCCAGTGTACTCCATCTTGATGCTGTTGTTATGGTAATGATCTTTTTCTATTTCTAAATCAGAAATTTCTGATAAGGGAGGTTACTCTCGCAAACAAATAAATGAATGTCTGGATAATGGGGTCTACAAAAGTTTCCGGAATCCCCCATACGTCATTTCCTGGTGTTCCCTTAAACTACGAAAATGTCTTCTTGTTTCTGCTGTTTCAAATGTGGAAATTCGTTCTTTGGACCGGGTCATGTACAGCTAAAAGAATTACCAGTTGTTAAACTAGATACTTCACATATGGGTATTTTTTCTATTGACAAACCTACTAAAATAACGCTATGATTTACCTCCGCTGTCCACTGCTGGTACAACTACAAAGCCAAACTCCTCATGACATGAACGGTTTTGTTCAAAAATTTGTTGTAATGTTATTATTGATTGTTATCTTCTTTTAGTTTTTCTGTCTTTGATCTTACAGGTCCGACTGAAAATAAACTTTCAAGTCAACTTTTCCACATGCAGTCTAGTCCATGCCTCATTACACTCGCCCTGTACGTTCAGGGATCATGCTCTTGAATCCTTGGCGAAAAAGTTTGGCTTCCCAGTTCAGCAGTTGTATGAGGTTAATGTGATTATTATTGTGCGTGATACGCTGAGATCTGACAATTACAGACGTAGAAAATGTGATTTATCTGTTTTGCTGACTGAAATTTGCTAAATTTCGACTAAATATAACTTACTTTTTTTGTGATATTATCCAGGTTATAATTCATAATTGACATATTATCATTCAAATTATTACGATTTTAATAAATCTTATCTGACAATAACGTGCAAATTTCAGTTTTAATATTGGCACTGATTCTAAAGGGAAAATACCTCTTATGACGTCACTCAGATGACTGAAAAGCGCTAATTTTGGTGCCATGCCACGCATTGACTAGTATATAGCATTTTGATTACATTATTGACGTCAATCTCAGATTTTAAAATTCCATAACTTTGGATCTAATTAGAATATTTTTTTGATGAAATAAGAGAACTTAAATATTTTTAAAAAAATTTTTTCTGTCATTTGAAACCTTGACCCGAAACCCCTCCTAGGCTTTATGATACAGCGTGCACATGCTAACCATTCGCCCATCCAACCCCCATTCAGATGTTAGATGTTATATTGTCAGAATATCAAAGAGAAACATCTCACTTGTTGGAATTAGGTCACACCTTATATAGAAGTTAGAGAAAACATTGGCTACACTTACGGTTCTTAATTGATAATCGTCGTTTCTGAAAAATCGTACCGAAAAGGTTTAATATAATTAATTAATATAATATTAAACAATTCATATTTCTCTTTCTTTGTAATTTAAAACTCTTTATATCCTGGGTAACTATAATTTTAGAATGTGGTTTATCTTAAAATTATGTAGGCTGTAGACAAGTATAATACTATAGATACAGCAATATTTTGTCAGTGGTATCTATCCAATGAAATGTTCATGAGAGTAATGTTGAAATACGTCTTTCTATCCATCTGTAATATTTTAGTATATTTTATAATATTTTGGTGAATTTATTTGAAAATAAATATGACACAAACAGGTATTACATCTATGTCTTTACCAAATGATAATATGATAAACAGTCGAAAATCATCACAGCCATAGCAGCATAATATTGCAGCTGTATAGCGTGTCTCCAAGTTCAATGGATTGTCCCTTAAATCTTTTTTTTTCAACTTCAGGAAATAATATTGTTATAGTTAAAAATGGTAGAATAATTTTTCCCTTAAATTAATTTCTTTTCAACTTCAGGAAATGATGTGGTTATAGTTAAAAATGGTAGAAGAATTTGTGGTACTGGAGCTGCCTTGGCTAATGCTCCTGTTGTTCAAAATAAAGCTTACTTTGAAATCAAAGTCCAGAGTACAGGTCTGGTATTTTTAATATTAATATTTTTGCAGTAGTGATTTACCGTATTATGTAACTGTCATTTTCAGAAAATAATAGAAGTACTGAAAGGAGTTTATGTTTTGCTTGAAAGACTAGATATTGCAAGGACTTCTTTAGGAAATCGACTGTTTGAGTTGGAAAAGTATCAACCAAATAATATGAATTTTACTTCAGATTTATGTCAAAACATGGAATGATCTAAAATTAAATTAAATGCAAAAGGACATGAAATAAACAATTTCTTCCACACAAAAGCCTTTCTTCTAAGGATAACATTGCCTTTTTTGAATATTGATTTGTTTTTATTTTCAGGTATATGGGGTGTTGGGTTAGCCACACAAAAGAGTGACGTTAATGTTGTTCCACTTGGTAATGATCCAGACTCGTGGGTATTAAGAAATACAGGAGACTTAGTTACAAATAAACAAACAGTCAGTAAATTAACAGAGATTCCACAAGAAGGAGATATAGTCGTATGTATCTGATGTTGTTCTTTAACCTGGTATTGTGTTTCTAAGGGATTAAGAATAAGCTTTTTAAAATTAACATAAAAAGGGAAATATTTCTTAAGGACATTGAGCAGTTTATTTCTTTCCGCTTGTATTTCCATTATTACACAACAAATGGTTGGACTGTTATGTATCCTTTGGGTTATGTTACACATGAAACAAGTGTGCAAAGTCATAAAAGAATTGGTGTTAAAAAGTTAGTGCATATCTTAGACTACTCTCACTACTTATAATTAACACCCTATACAAAGTTATTTGACTCATGTAAAATTTACACAAAGAAAAAAGCTGGTTTAGTATTTTTCAATACAAAGATGTAAATATTTAATCAATTTCCAGGCATTTCCAATATTATTTCTTAATCCCTTGCTTATATCTGTGTGTTTTGTTTCTCAGGGTTTAAGTTTCGACCACATAGATTTAAAATTCTATGTTAATGGCCAAGTAGCTGATCAAACATTTACAGGAATAAAAGGCACTTTGTTTCCAGTGTTCTATGGTATGTAATTAAACCTATTCTGTATCATTTAAGTTTTACAGCCTATTTTACTGTATAAATAAAAAAAACCTGTCTCTTTCACTACAGCCATTATGTTTGATAATTTAACTTACATATAGACATTCAAATTTGGGATATGTACAAAAAATGTTCTGACTCTCAGATACTTCCACATGACCCGTAGAATTAATTACATTCACACATACCACAGTAAAGAGAATAACTATACTAAACATTGTCAGATAGACTGACTCAATATTATTAAGTACAAACTTGTATTTTGGATTGCATAAGAGAGGTAAATTATCATTTTAGAAAGACATTTAATAATAGTGAAAAACAATTATTGTTCTGTATTAGTTAACAGATGATATACAGATGCAAAACTTTGAATTAGTCAAAAATGTCAGAAAAAGCTAATATTTTCCTACTTTTACTTTAAGTAGATGTTAAAAAAATGGTGTATTTTAAATTTGAACATACTGTAATCAAAATCAGAACCCTTGTACATGTGGGGTATGTAATCCCATGAATGGTAACAATCAAGTGAAGAAGAGGATTTAGGACCAAACCCACTGATACATGCTTGCTCTCTTTGATAAGATCACGATTCTGCTCACAACCACATTTAATGTGACTAACAGAACGTTTACTCATAATCGAGCATAAGCTAGAAGAGACGAACGATTATAGCCAAGGATTGACTGAGTTTGTTAGTGGCTGATTGATGATAATAGTCAATTTCACAATATAACTTCTCAGCCAAGGATTGATTCAGTTGGTTATTGGCTTAGTGATCAATGTTGAAAATCAATTTCACAATGACTTATTAATTGGTATTTGTTTGTATTATTATTATGTTTTTAGTTGATGATGGAGCTGTGTTAGATGTACAGTTTGAGAAGTTTTATCATACACCACCAGAAGGTTTTGATAGTATAATGATAGAACAATCTTTATTATGATACTTTTACCTTTTATGTCATTTTAAATCTACTAAAGGCTGTATACATCTCTCTTAAATTTCTTAATTTAAACACTTAACAATTGTTGGTAAATATTGTTATTGTATCTTCAGTGGATTTAACTCTTATCACTGAAATTACTGGAAGATATAACATACAGAGAATGAACCAGATTTTGATGGTAGGTTGTATCTGTGATTGCACTCATAACATGCAAGCTAATTGTATGCGTATGTCATTAAGGCATCTCATTACATTGTTTCTTTTTAATCATTTATAGACTAAAATTTGACTTTTATTATTTCAATAAAGTTTGACTGAAAACTAACAGTGTACATATACAATGGTAAGTATAACCTACTACCAGTGTACTAGTACTACAGTAAACACTAATGGTCAGTTTATGATCTTCATGTGAATCTATTGCGAATGTATTTGTTATCTTTTAAGGTATACATTTAATTCATCTAAAAATATTGATATTTTGTAAAAGATAAAAATCTAACATCCTTTTCAAAAGACAATGTACCGGTATTCCTAATAACACTAAACTCATCTTAATGCCAGTACTTTATCAGAGCAAAGTATTTTGAAAACAGCTAATGCTATGGGCTAAATTGTGTATGGATATAGTAGTGAATCTTAAAGCATCTATCTTAGCAATGGATTGACAGATTTAATACAATCTATTTTAAAACCTCCACTGTAGCTGTATATCGAAATTAGTTCTTTAAGTATTGTGTTGTGGATTTTGATACATAGATTAAAGTGATAATCTCTTAAAATATCTTGTATTTTGCATTTATTTTATTTCTATGGTAAACTACTATATTAATTTGTATAGAGATGAATGATTTATTTTTAAATCCAACAGTTTATTGCAATTAACTGCTGCCCTGGGTTTGTGGACATTAATTATAATTGTTGATATCATAGTGGAATGAACAGGACTTTAATGAAAAGAATATAAATTTCTGTCTGTATATATATTGTGTATGTAAGTTGTGGCCAGCATCATTGCAGTATTGTCAAACATTATTCACTATTTCAAAAAAATCAAACATTTTCTAATTAACAAGAAATCATTTGAGTTTGTAAGTGTGTGTCTTCCTGACAACATTGCCTGTGTGACTAAGACTTTGTAAGAATGGGTTGTCAATAATCAATAATGTGGGAATGGATAGATTCATTGTTAAATTTCAGTTGTTATTAATAGAGCTAGGCATCTGTCATTGGTTAATCTAATGTTTTGCAATCATTGTGATGGGTCACAGCATGGATTAATTTCTATAACTAGATGATTGAGCGAATAAGTAATTAAGTAGTTTGTTTGACATTATTTTACTTTTATGAATTTGAACTTATGTGTAGATTTAATTCTAGAATTTACCAGGCATCTATCATACTTATTTTTCATGTAACTTGACTGAATACTACTCTTTAATAAACTTGACCTCTGGCAAACATTTACCGTTCAAAAAAATTGAAGTAAACAAAAAGAAATCATAAGTAGGGGTACATGTACGTATGAGGCTAAATATTCCGGTAAACCCAAGATGTTATTTTCAAACTTGATGAAGGAAATTGCTTATTTATTGCCTGTCACAGAAAGCTTGGTGACAATTGTTGGAGATATTTTTACCTTCCAACATACAATCAGATTTGTACAACCATTATCTGTTTAGAGCAAACAATGCAGATTTAGAACATGAGTATTCTTCTTTTTGTTTTACCAACTCTCTCACCAACCATGGAGAGGTTTCAAATGATTATATGGGGTCTCTTTTATGGTTTTTCTGGTAAGACATCAGAATCAGAGTTTCATCTTCCTTCATTTATGCCCACAGAATTAGTAGGCTACATATAAAAATGTGCACAAAATCATTAGCTATTGTGAAACTGTTGTTTTAAATGTATACAGAATCACACTTTATTGCTGTGAAACTGTTCTACAGAATCACATTATATCGCTGTGAAACTGTTCTTTTAAATATATATATGTTAGTTGTATATACACATTAGAAGTAATCTTATTACAAATAATTATTACAGAATAAATGTGTGTTTGTCCCATTCTGTTAGAATTCCTTGAGGTGTGCAGTTTGCTCGCTAAATGTTCAGTTTTTGTCATTTATTTTTGAACTTTACACAGTTATTGTTGGTAAACTTATTATTTCCATTCACACCATCTAGTAGAGGTCGAGAGTCAGAGCAGACAATAAAAAAAAATCATGCCTTATGTGTGACTTCTTTTTTGTTAATTTAAGGTAATTAAATTTGATCTTTCTTTATGGTTCTGCTTTTCTATGAGTCTGGCATATATTCAGAAAGTGACAGGACTCAAATGTTTAGTAAAGTTGAGTATTGCTGTTGACATCTACTGTATATATACATGTATCTAACATGTACTCTATTAACAATTTCCTTGACATACCGTTATTTTGCAAAAAAAAATTTAAAAAAATTGAATTCATATAAACTGTTTTTGTTTTCAAAAGGCACATTTTAAAATTAATTTAGAGGTATACAATTATAATCAATTAATATACAGTGATAAATTACATAATCAGCAGAATAAATTACACAATATTACCTTATGTAATACAGATTTTACTAAAGTACTGAGAACACACAAAAAATGTTGCATTTCTGAAGTGAATGCAAACTAAGTCATTTCCTTAAAGGCACAGTCTTCCAAACTAAATGGTAAACGACCTTTAAACAAAGCACGGTAAAAGTGATCTTACCACATAGCATATATGTTAGTCCATGGTCATGTACTGTTCACATTACTTTCTCACACCTTCTTTATTATCTAAGAATTGTTTCTTAATGACTGAGAGATAAGTTATTTCTATTCCTGAATATCACAGTCAAATGGTATCTGACATATTTTTATAAATTAGTTTTAATCATCTTTCTTACTATTTAAAGACTCTTTTTCTGACATTATTTATGTGTTAAATTAAAATATGGAAAATGATTATTAGTAGTGTATGTTATTATAATGACCATATATAAGATACATTATGTTTTTATTGGAGGGTTATTAATAATTAAATAATTACTTATCTCTAAGACACATATAGATATAGAATGATGTACTATATATTTTCCAATCGAAAATTATCATTAATTTTTATTAGCCATTTTTTAATTTTGTGTTTTTTATACTGCATAATATAACAATAATAATTTATATATTTACTCCTAACATTTTAGTTAAATAGAAAATTGAGAGGAAAGCAACACAAGATACAAATTATTTGCTTGATATTATTTAACTCATTTGTATTGAAATAATGTGCAATGTTCCATGCATGATTGACTGATCATCATTCTACCTAGCTAGGGTAAAGAAACACTCTTATTAACATGTTTTGGCGATTTAAAATGCAATGCTAAATTTCCTTTCAATATTGCACAATGCACATCAACATCTCCTGCATTAATTTGATTATGAGCAGAATGTGATGACATGCTGCCCATCCAAATTTAATAACTATAAAGTACAGAAAACGTAAGATAAATTTGGGTATGACATGGGATTTTCAATGTCTACTCAACACAATCTAGGTCATTTCAAGACTAACATAGGGTAGAATTTTATTTCAATAATCCGCTTGGACTTAGCTCTGGGTTAAAACTTAGAGTACCCACAATTTTGTGAAGGCTTTGGGATTAAAAGAATGCCAAATGACAAATTGACAAACCTTATGATCTAAAGCACATGTGTTAGATCACTCAACCCAACACCAATACAAACATATAAAGGTTTAATCATGGACCGTATATCTATATATGATCTGTAACACACCAGGGATCTATGATTATTGTGATTAAAGAAGTTTTGCTGCAGATTCTATAAATTTAATTTATTATCAAGTACTAATTATAATATAGTTACAACCAAGCTGTGATGTTATAGTGTCACATCTACTGTAAACTAACAAATGTGTAGCAAGTTTAAAATATAACTATGTGACACAACAGGCATATGGCTTTGTTGGTTATTCCGAGTCTTGTACCTATCAAGGAGTAAGGGTTACCTCCCTATGTAGTGGTTTTGTTCCTCCCACTGCTAAAGACACCTTTATAAATAAAATTCTACCATATTAGTCCCTAACTTATCTATCCATTTCTCTGTCTCTCTCTCACTTACTTTTTTTGATGATTGTTTCATCTGGCATCTTAATTACAGAGAAATGATCTGTTCTACATTATGTAAACTATTTTAATGCTATAAAATATAATGTATAATTTCTGCAACAGCGGAACTTATATAGTAAACCAATAAAAATATATTTTCCATAAATTGCTCATTGTTTTGGTAATATGACATGTGAATAAATATAATTGTTTGTATCGGTATAGTTTATTAAAAGGCAGCTTGTTTGGATATGTAAGCATTTTATAGATGTTTTGTGATATGTTAAGTCTTTGATCCCTTTGTTGTGACTCTGTACATAGAATTAACAATCTGTTTATGACCACAGTAACAATTTAGCACTTTAAATTGAATTCAGAGTTTACCTCCAGGTAGCGGACTTCCATGACAAGCTTAACACTACTTCTTTGTTACTTATATGTTCTCTTTGAAGTCTGTTTTGAGACCATAATTGCCAAAGGAAATACATCTTTTCATTGGCTCAATAAGGGGTCAAATCCAGTCATTTGAACAGAAAGTTTTAAAGGGTGTTGTTAGACCTTACTATTGAATATCAGGGTTAGGTGGGGTTTAAAAGTATTGTTAAACCTTAAACACAAGAGACTGGTGTAATTTTGGTTAGACTTTTTGATGTTTTGTTCATTGATTAATGTTAAAATACAGATGTGAAAATGATGCATGGACAATGTGTTAGTCATAGATTATATACTTAATGAAATATTGTGATTTCATTAAAATGCACATGCAGGATAGTGTCTGTATGCCTTCCTGCGGTGTCTGTATATTACTTTATGTCCCCTCAAGGCCATTAAACCACACTTTTTTTGGTGTTTAAGAATATGAAACTAAAGTTTTATATTTTGCTTTCTTTTAATCTTTTATAGATCAAAATGTAAAGCATTAAACCACAGTAAAGAATTTATAATGAAATTTATCTTTGTGTTGAGTGAATTGTATGTTATTTATAAATTATGTATATTTTATGTGAATGTATATACATAATATGTATGTGTAATTGTATATAATTGTGTAATTGATTTTATTGTGCTATTGTGCAATAAAAAATTTGTACATTGATGATTTTATATTTTTTGTTTTATGACAACAGATGAAGGGGGATGAAAAGCTAAATTACAATTTAGTTTCGCTTATATCTTTTTGTTAACAGTACATTTTAATGTATGGTATTGAATATCAACCCATCTATAAAATCAGTACAATTAATTTGATTGGTCTATTAGTTCACATGATGTGCACCTGATGTCAATGTAAAACAAACTGATACCTGACTTACAGTCGTTAATTTTTATTTTATGTTAAAATACATACATGAGATTACATGCATATCAGTCACTATTGACTATCCACCTCCTCGTTTAAAGCCAATGTTGACTGTGTGGATAAGCTGCTATATACAAAAACTGTTTCTGGAAGACTACCATCACCTGTATTTCTTTCTTTTTCTTACATTGACTAGAGACAATCTCATCCCCCTTCCCCATTTCCAAAAATTAAAATGAAACTTATAAAGTAACTGAAAACGATTGATTTCAATGCTTGGCATGTTTATTTTTACAAATATTTACAAACAATTTAATGTTCGCCTTGACATATTCTAAAATGAAATATATGATCATGAAGCTACATGGATGTAGTTGTACATTAACACTTGTTGTTGAAGACTATAAAACAGTTGATAATTGTGGGAAGGGGTTTTGTTTACTGACGACCAGTTTCTTATGTTGATGTGATATGTAGCCTTTTATCTTGTTCTGAAAAATAAATAATGATACATGCTCAAAATATTTCAAAGTAGAGTGTTAGCATTTTTCATCTTGGGGAGTTTGTAGCATTAAACTTATATTGTGCAGTGCAGGATTTGAGATTATATTTCAAACATTAATTAAACATTTTTATTAACTTGACAAGACCATAATCAAATCTTGATGCTATCGGATGGCTCTGATTTTAAGTAGATTAGAAGGGTTTGACCATTTAATGATTTAATTCATCCAGCGGTTGCCAGGCAAGATATGCCCACATTTTGCAAGAGATGGACAGAGAACAAGCTAAAACAAGCCAACAGTGAGGCTGATGTCCCCCGCCGAAATACCAAAATAAATAGATGACATATTAATTGCACATTTATTTTTTTCAAAAGCATCAAGGAATCAAACTGATTATCAACTGTACACTTAGTTTCATCATTCTCTATCAGATAGAATCAACCTAATGAACATCATGATCAACTTTAAACATTCTACCTCAATTAAAAGCAGAGTTGTTATGTTCCAAAGTCTTGACCAATCAAATTGCTTATCACTCAACTTACCCTGAGCAGAATATGCTCATTATTGAACTTAGTCAAGGTATTGATGTAATAAAGCTCTACACTAAATTTAATCACTCTCACTTAATTAGAACTAAAGTTATTGTGTCCCAAAGCATCAACCAATAAAATTGCTTACCGTGAGCAGAAAATGCTCATCTTGAAATCTCCTCAAGGCATTGATCTAATAAACACCTACACCAAGTTTGAGTGTTCTAGCTCAATTAGAAGGAGAGTTATTATGTTCCAAATTCTCAGCCAATCAAATTGCTTATGCTCATTATCGAACTTAGTCAAGGTATTGCTGTAATAAAACTATACACGAAATTTCATCACTCTCACTTAATTAAAACTAAAGTTATCGTGTTCCAAAGCATCAAGCAATCAAATTGCTTATCTCTGCTTACCCAAAGCAGAAAATGCTCATCTTAGACCTACATCAAGGCATTGAAATAATAAACACCTACACCAAGTTTGAACATTCTAGCTCAATAAGAAGGAGAGTTATTGTGTCCCAAAAAGTGTGACAGACAGACGAACCCATTTTAATAGTCCCCTGCTTTCTTGGAAAGGCGGCTAACAAACAAGCGATTTTTCGTACAACCAGGGGCCATAATCTAGGAAGTTATGGTCTGAAATGCATGAATATCACAATGGACCGAGATCTGTTGAATATATAAAGATATATTTTAATAAGTTTCATCAAAATCGGATAAGGAGCGTACAAGAATGGTGATACATATAAACACTTTTTTAAAATCAGATAAAAATTGTGACATCTAACATGATTTTTCATACAGTCAGGACCATAATCCAGGAAGGTACGGTCCAATATGCGCTAATATCGAATGGAATCAAGATCTATGGGTTAGATCAACAAGCTAATAATGTGTTTTTTCATACAATCAGGGGCCATAATCCATGACTTTCGATCAGATACATGCCAATATTGAAAGGAACCTATATTTCAAGTTTCATCAAAATCGGCTAAAATGTGACTTGTAAGAGTGCCAACAAAAAAATTGCGGACGGACGTCCTTATGTGATGACAATATAGGTCCACATGAAAATGTGAAACTTCCAATCAATAGAAACAGGAAAGACAAACGAAATACAGACGATTTGATGGAATCAATTTTGACTAAGTCAAAATGATGCACTTGATATTCAGATAAGTTGACTATAAAATAATTAATAGAATACGATACAATGGTTTTTTGATATTATATTCTATTAATTATTTTATGTCACATGAAAATGTGTCCAAGCCAAACAATGACACTGGGCTAGACACACTTACCTTCCCTTGTCAGCCACACAAGCAGAAGAAGAAAGAAATAGACCATAATAATATCATAGAATATACATACCTCAAATATAAGGTTAGCCAGAATACATTCTGTTTCATCATTATCTACATCTTCAACTTGCATCATTTTTAAGACAGCTGTCATAGTTTCTATAGGAACCAGATGATTCTTATCACAAATTAAGTACCTGTAATATATCACAAATTACACCATTTTCTTTTATAAATTATTGACAGGCCTTGAATTTAAACAAATATTAGTGTGGTCTAGAAAGTCTTTTATTCATTGCAATGAGATTTTTCAAACAGAAAAACTTTGATTTAGTGCAATATAAGTAGCAGTGTTTACCTGGGCTGCTTTGATTTCAATTTTATTGCTTGTTTTTCGCTACTTCACCATCTTCAGCTAGCTTATATCCATTAATAATCTTATAAAAATGCTTTTAGTGGCATTTGCTTTCATATGGATAAAGAATTTGATCACCTCACTCCCACTCTAAAAAAAAATAACTTACACTTTCTTAAAGAGATTCCTGTATGTAATAACCTTAAGTTTCTCTAGAATCAAATAAATTCCACACTTGATGAAAAAAGCCTCATTCTCATCTAATGCATCATTAAGTTGTAACAGATTACCAGAACTGAAATTAAAAACATTTTCTATAATTATAGTGTATATTTATATAATTATATTGCTATTACAATTTTGAGAAATCTAGACAACCAGCACCTGAGAACATGCTTTATTATATGAAATTTAAAGAGTTGTCGTGGGAATTACCACAATATTTGTACTAGAAAAGGAAATATCTCTTGAATTCATTATAAAAAATTCAAGTTTCAGTCTTTGTAAGAAAGTTCTGAGCTTACAAATGAATGTGCTCCTTTAATATTCTCAAGGAAACACAAACAGACCAATCTCAACCGACTAGTAAATTTTATGAATAGGAACTTAACAAATGAAGATCAATGCTGAATGTAGAAAGCAAATATGTTGTTTAGGAGATAACTATTTGGCTAGCTTTGTCACAAACTGATACAACAAATGGACAATATTTGATTCAGGCAGTAAAGTCCCAGCATTCATATGATATTTGCCCCTTGACATGATCTCACCCACACCTGTAGCAATATGCTCATTTTACACAGACTTCCTAAAGTCTGAGTCTGTTTTTATTTCAAATATTATTGGTCAATTCCTATAATTTAATTTACCTCACTGCTCTTGCAACATTTTCAAACTGGAGTAAGTCATATTTCCTTAATAATGATGCTTTAGGCATGTGACCCTATTAAAATTTCAAAAATACATATATCAAATTTACATATTGGTTTTTAACATGATTTTTTTAGTAGAAAATTTATATATGTTATATAAGATATGATAATGTTTGACACAAATATTTTCATATACCAGTAATATGAACATTTGATATATATATATATATGTTTCATAAATGCTTGAAGAGCCGCTATGGTGGAAAAAACGTAGAAAGCACAAAAATGTAGTTTTATTCTGCCATCTTTAATTTCAATTATACATTACCAAAGAGCAGCTTTAATTAACTATTCTACTATATGGACATATCAATTCAATTTTTTCATAATAAATAACATTATTTAAATTGTGTACCTACATAATTATCATCTGAAAAATTAAATAAATAAATCTTAATTCTGCCAAAAATTTTAAGTTTACTAGTACTTACTAGTAACATTTTAACAGGAATAAGGTATATCAGAATTAATCTCTTGTTCTTTTTACTCTTCCTATGACATCTTTGAAAAGCAAATGTCAGATATTCCTCAGCTGTAAAAAAATCACATCATATTTATATATTACTTGTATATTAAGACACAAGACCATTTGTATCTGAAACTTTCTAAGAGGCAGAGAGTTTATCATCCACTCAACATAAACTAAGTCTTTTTGGGACTAATATATGATATTTCAATAATTCACTTGGAGTATCTGGGAAAAACACCTTACGATCATTTGCCACCCTTTTCCCCTTATTTGTATGAGAAATGAATACTTTAGAAGAATATAAGTGACTACATACCACTTTTGAAATCACTGTCAAACATGGCTTTTCTTCCAACATAATATCTTAAATACAAAACACTTATATTACTGTACTTTATAATAAATTTTATAATGTTTAAAGATACATTATGTAAGATTTAGATAAGAGTTGACTATTGACGCTATAAAAGTTTAAAAGATAACGCAAAATGAATACTGGTTTATTCGCTGCTAAGCCTTGCTTCTCCACTTTTAAATAAAATCATTAAATGGCTGAACTGTTCTAATCTAGTTAAAATCTTGAGTATCCGATGGCATCGAGAGTTGATTATGGTCTTGTTATGTTAATAATTTATATAACATTTAAGGACTAAAGAAAGACCTGCAATAGGCAAATTTAGCTCTTGAATAATGTATTTATAATAAATCTAATTAAAGTAGAATAAAACCCATACATTTATCGGACTAACATATGGTTCAATTTTATTCCAATAATTTGCTTCCGTGTAGGGGTCTTTAGCAGTGGGAGCACTATTGCAGGTCTTTCTTTGGGCCTTAAATGTTATACAAACTATTAATTAGACATTTATAATTTACTCTTGATGCCACCAGATAGATCTGAATTTAAGCATATTTAAAAACAGATGAATTCTCACTTACTGAACGATTTACCATAAAATAGTGAAGGGAGGCTTAGTCTTGAACAACCAGTCCAGTGATTACAATCAGTGCACATATCTTGTCCAGGGCTGTATGTGTGATTTTAAAAGTGGGGGTGCAGTGGAGTGGTGGGGCACCACAACCAATGGCGTATGGGCACCCTTACAACTGACCGACTGATCAGAGCCTTAAGAGAATCACTGTGTGATCATAATCAAGTGTATATTATTTTATAATTGAAAGATTGTCAAATTATTTTGTTTTGGATGGAGGAGGTGGCACCCCCCTGCATCCCCGCTAGATACAGCCCTGATCTTGTCAAAACTTCAAAGGCTAATATCTTCGCTCAGAATAAAGTAATTTGAATGAACTTTTCAATATATTAATTTTACATTATCAATTTTTGTCCCCCGCCTTTCGAAGAAAGCAGGGGACTATTAAAATGGGTTCGTCCGTCTGTCTGTTCGTCTGTCTGTCCGTCTGTCTGTCTGTCTGTCCGTCTGTCTGTCCGTCACACTTTCAAACTTGGTGTATATGCTTATTAGGTCAATGCCTTGATGGAGTTCGAAGATGAGCATTTTCCGCTTAGGGTAAGCAGAGATAAGCAATTTGATTGGTTGATGCTTTGGGACACGATAACTTTTAATTGAGCTAGAATGTTCAAACTTGGTGTATGTGTTTATTAGGTCAATGCCTTGATGGAGTTCGAAGATGAGCATTTTCCACTTAGGGTAAGCAGAGATAAGCAATTTGATTGGTTGATACTTTGGGACACGATAACTCTCTTCCTAATTGAGCTAGAATGTTCAAACTTGGTGTATGTGTTTATTAGGTCAATGTCTTGATTGAGTTCGAAGATGAGCATTTTCAGCTTAGGGTGAGCAGAGATAAGCAATTTGATTGGTTGATGCTTTGGGACACGATAACTTTAGTTCTAATTAAGTGAGATTGATGAAACTTGGTGCATAGTTTCATTATAGTAATACCTTGACTAAGTTCGATAATGAGCATTTTCTGCTCAGGGTAAGCAGAGCGATATGCAATTTGATTGGTCGAGACTTTGGAATACAATAACTCTCTTTCTAATTGAGTTAAAATGTTCAAACTTGGTGTATATGCTTATTAGGTCAATGCCTTGATGGAGTTCGAAGATGAGCATTTTCCGCTTAGGGTAAGCAGAGATAAGCAATTTGATTGGTTGAAGCTTTGGGACACGATAACTTTAGTTCTAATTAAGTGAGAGTGATGAAACTTGGTGTATAGTTTCATTATAGTAATACCTTGACTAAGTTCGATAATGAGCATTTTCTGCTCAGGGTAAGCAGAGCGATACGCAATTTGATTGGTCGAGACTTTGGAACACAATAACTCTCCTATGAATTGAGTTAAAATGTTCAAAATTGGTGTGTATGCTTATTAGGTCAATGCCTTGATGGAGTTCGAAGATGAGCATTTTCTTCTTACGGTAGGCAGAGATAAGCAATTTTTGGATGACACTTCGTGTTCAGTTTGATTGCTCGATACGTTTGAAAAAAATAAATGTGCGATTAATTAATATGTGTCATCTATTTATTTTGGGATTTCGGCGGGGGACATCAGCCTCACTGTTGGCTTGTTGAACTTAATATAGCAAGAATAGTCAGCTCTTAATCTAAATATTACATCATGGATCTTCAAACAAGAAAAGAATGATTATATTCTACTTTAAGGATAATATTATCTTAGGCAGTATAATGATTCTATCTAAGGAATACAAAATTATAGCCTAAATCTCTAATTGGAAATTGTCCAAATTATATTCTGCCTGATAAAGAATGGGTTCAGGTTTAGTAGCTCATGTATATATTTGTTATAAAAACAAATAGTAGGACAATTTGTTCCATCTACCTGTATATACAGATCCCCTGCAATACGTATTGTAATACAAAATTTTGCGTATAGATATTTTCACTCTACTTTCATTTTGTTTGCAAACAGACTTTCATTCCCTATGCCCAAAAACACACTTTCTATAATTTAATTCATTACAATTCAAGTACTTAATAGCTCTACAAGAGGTTGTGTAAATCATAAATAATATCAACATTTATTTGTTGTACTGCTATTATACAATCACCTAGTTTCAAAATTTCATTAACAACAATTCACGAATATAATGTAAAATTGTTCTATTTTGGGTCGCAATACACAGCTCAAATTTGTACATATTATTATTATTATTATCAAAATAATCATTATTAAAACTACCAGTACATAACAAACCTGAATGTGATGAGTTGTGAAAGTGAGAATTCATCTTTAATGGGTAAACTGTCAATAGCTCGAACGAGGGGTTTGCACAGATGTAATTTATTAATCTAGAACATAAAATCATTTTATAATGATATCTTATTCAAATTTTTCAATATTTATTGCAGTGAAAAACTACATATGCAGGTTTAGAATTTTGTGAAAATTCCCATTTATATATAAAGTAAAATACACTTATCCTAATGCGCCATTTTATAAAATTTATCAAAACTTTATTTAAACAACTTTATTTAAATACCTTGAAATATATCTTGAATAGCTGATTAACCAAATTTAACATTCCCCATTTTTTCGAATCGTCCAGAGAAGCTCGACTGAAACATAACATGAAAATAACATTAATTTCAAATATTGTACATGTGGGTTATTAGATTCTTTTATCCATTCGTAATTAGTTATGAGTAGTTATGACGTAAAATTAAATAAAATTGCTTTATGTAAGGCAATATTGTGAAACATTAAAATTATGTTAATATTAAAATATTTAAATGAGTTAATTTGTTTTATCTGTTGATTAGTGATGGGTCAAGCTTTACAATTAAATTTCATTTCCAAATATCAGGTGAAAATCAATTAATTTAATTGGGAAAAAGCTTACATTATGTAGCATATGTAACAAAATTTTATGTTTATAATGTAAAATGGTTTATTGTTCATTTGATTTTGAACTCAGTTTTAGTTCTTAAAAAAAAATGGATAATTCTTGAGAACTTTTGATGATTTTCTTGTGTTATAGTGATGTGAAGGACTGTAGCTCCAGAATTCTAATAAGACATATAATCATCTATTTGATTAATATTTGTAAAGAAGAACATACTTGTCACTAGCACAAACTCGGAAACATCCCATCAATAATTCTGCTGCTTTCTCCAAATGTTCACCAGGTTTACCCTTTCGTTTAGACACAGCTTGTATATCAGCCTGCAGTATACCAACAATAAAATGTATAGGAAAAGCTTTCAGGGCTCTAGAAATCAAAAGGTTTTAATTAAACATAACAAGTTACTGAGACTTCGATAATTATGGTAAATGGAAAGTAACTAATGATAAATACATGCTGAGAAGCTGAGTATGAATTCTCTTTCTCTCAAGTCAAATGACAAATAATCTTTCTTAAAAGAGTTCATAGTGTCAATGGGTAGTTTTCTTGCTAATAAATTGTTATGAAAAGGATTTGAAGCAAACTTTTGCCAGATAAATTAGTTTGAATATCACCAAATCCGCGAGATAATTTGGTTTTGTGTTATTAACTTATCAATGTTAAAGGGTGTACTGTATGGCTCTATTTTTTGGAACCTTGAAATTGGTGAAAATGCTTCTAAAATCACATATTGATGTATGTAAAAAGATTTTTACTGTGACATGACGACGGACAAATATGTCTCCATTGAATATGCTAGTAGACAAATATGACAGTAGTCGATATGAAATTGAATACCGATATGCCATTTATTATCAATAAATGAGAGGAAAATATAATATAAAATAATAAGAATAATGCAATATAAATATTTTGAATAAAAATATTGTAATTTCTAATCAATTATTTTCAATGAAATATTTGAATAGTTTGAATTAAACAGCAGTCGTTTTCTTAGTCCTTTCTGCAGGTTTTTTATATATTATAATGATTTTGTGTTACCGGTAATTATAAAATGTTAACTGTGTCTTAAATATTGCATTTGTGTTTTTAATTTCGAAAATTATGGAAAAAATTGAGATTTAACTCCTTTAAATAACCAATTTGATCGTCTATTAGCAAGGATTAAGACTTGATATTTGAAGCTACTTACATCATCCTTTTTACACATAGAAATAGTAAACTCTGTATAGAAAGGTGAGTAGTCATTTACACAACAGTCCCATATAGAAACAATGATCTAAAACTACTAAAAGTGTAATAATGAAAAAACATTTTATATATACCAGATAATTAACTTACACTATTAGCAAACAATCTAAGATCTAAGCAAACAGCATACATAACAGGTAGAGACCAATTTTCCTCTTTCTGACTTTGAAATACTTTGGTGAAAGCCGTTTTAAATGTTAAGAATAAATAAATAATAACAGGTGAGTTAACATGACTGATACCAAACATTCGTCATACACATATTTCAATAGCTTCAATACATTTTTGCCAACTTTTCAAGGTGCTTTGTATCATTTCTCAATTCTTTTATTGATATTCATTGGATCCTAAAAGATACAAAACTCTTTGGCCCAATACAGATCATTTCAGCTTTAATTAACAATTTAAGACATTGGCAGTGGCATTGTGTTCAACAGTCGTCAGCCAACTACCAAAATGGAACTAGAATTACAGTTAAAGAATAATATATAAACGCATTCCAAATATAATTTCAACACAGAGATCATTGCTATGAGATTTGATGAAACGGAAGTGATGCAAAAATTGAAAGCTCCGAGTTAACCTTATATTAAACTGACTGTAGGAACGAGCAATAACAGATACATGGTTGAATTTCAGCTCATTGATAATTCAGTTGAATAAGCAAAGTTATTATATGAGACTGTGCGAGGATATCTGACAATTCAAAAAAAATAACTGAATGTCACTAGATAAGAGAAAACGAGAAAAATAGCAAAAAACCCTTATATTCTCTTGATTTTATTCATTCTAAATGTAATAATACACAGATTTTTTTAAAAAGGATATTGTACTACAGCTGCCTGGCAACCACAAGCTTGTATAAAATCATGGTTAGCAACACACCAACAACATCTGAAAAAATACACAGAATTTAATTAAATTAACAGTCAATTGAATGTAAATCTTATGATTCTCAGAATTGTAAAATCAAAAAGGAGTAAAACATTTATTTTTTGTACTGTGGTGTGGTCATTTTGATAATCATAAAATAAGTTATGATTAAAATCTGTGATCTTCAATAATTATCCCAAAACAGTCTCTCACTTTACAGTTTAACTTCAGTATAAAGACCAAGCATGACTACAACAAATTCTAGAACTAGAAATTAGGGGGGGGGGGGTAAACATCCACCACACAAACTAGGTCATTTCAGGACTAACAAGTAGTTCAATTTTATTTCAATAAATCATTTGTGCGTATGGGTCTTTAGCACAATAAATCATTTTTGCGTATGGGTCTTTAGCAGTACTAGGAAACCAGAAGACCCAGAGGAAACCACAAATTTGGACAGGCAACCCTACTTCTTGTCACGTACAACCAGTGAATTGAAACCATGCCAGTTGACTCAATAACAAACGCTTATGATACAACCACAGTTTAAATATCATAGTGAAAGGAACAGTTATTTTTTCAGCTGCATGTCATGACCTGATGTATGAAAACAGCAGCAATTCAATGCAACATACATACTGCAGCTACAGAACCAATTATGAGGATTCATAATTTTAGCCCTTCACAGTAGCCTGTTAGTATTAGAAGAATCTAAGCTAAATCAAGCAAATTAATTATTTGTTGAAATCAAATTTAGATGTGATTTTAGATCAAGGACAACAAAAACATCCAAATTGTCAGACATCACATCATGGAATTAAGTCAAATTTGTGTCTGGTGGTAATTGGTTCAAAAAGGGCAATTTGCCACATCTTTTTGATACCATACTGACATAAAAAGAAAAAGTTCATGTCAGTCCCCAATGTTACATATGTGATAGAACTGATGAAGTACATTCCAAATGTCATTTTTACACAAAGATCTTTTCTGCAGTTGATACGTAACAAAGATTTGAAGAATCAAGAAGTTACATGAAAAAGAAAAACACAAGTTATCCTTACTATTGAAGTAGGGAGATACAAATGTACACAATAGATCCACTATCTTTGGCTACATTGCATTGAGACACATAAGACATTATATGCTCAAACCCTATTTCTTTTCATTTCAATGCAAATGCTACTATTGAAGTTCCCTAACTTGAGTGAAATGTTTGTGTATCTTGATTTGATAGTTTACCGTAAATGTGCAGCTACTACTTCATCGTAAGGTGGATCAAAGAATCGTTGACATTGTGAATCAGGATGTTCGAGCTGGAGACGTGGATTAGCTACATGAGGATGTTTAAATGATAGTAATTCCTAAAATAAAACAAATGGATAAAATATGAAGTTAAAATCTTATAAAATTAACAACTTGAAATACAGATATTTGGGGTTTCATAGGATTCTGTAGGTTCATGTCTGAAACAAAAGCTAAAAAAGCTATTCAAAGTGTGGAACTACTCCCACACAGCACTTATGCATTGAAAAAAAATTCTGATCCCTCTATCATGTTCACAAGCTTTTCTGGATATGTACATGTAATATATCTCTGGAACAGAACGTCCTACAATTAGTACAACAATTCCTTCTTTGAAAAATAAGACTGTTCGGGATACATGAATATATGGATTCAAAAATCCTTTCTGATAGTCCATAGAAAATCAATAACTTCAGACACACAACATTTATCTTTGCCGCTATGACATTTGACTCCATGACAGATACTATGATCTAAAACACAAAGTAGATCATGACTCGCCCAACTACAACCCACCTCTATGTGATAAAATAACTTACTGAAACTTTGTAACCATTTTTCCTGTCTATCGCATCTTCAAGCTAAAACACAAAGAATAAATTTGTTGTTGTACAATGTAATATAGCTTCAGTACAATAAATAATTTTTTACTCCAGAAAAATGTTTCTGCTACTGCTGAAATATATTATAAATAAAACTTTTTTACAACCAGAATACTCATCAATTCTAATTGTCAATCAAAAACAAACAGAATACTCAAGGATTACATGGCATTTTGGTCCCGCAACATTTCTGACTGACGATCTTTCTGACTCAAAAGAACGTCCTCAAAATTTCAGACTTGGAAAGATAACACTTTGGCTTGGGGAATAGGTTGAAAGGAAAAGTTGAACACATCTGTTATTCTGTTTGACATAAGCAAAAAAAAAAAGATTTTGGAAAAATAACACTGAAAGATGGTTATGAGTGTCGACCATGACATCCTAGGACTTGTGAATAAAAAATAGGTTATGTGCCCTTGTTTTGAAATAAGTCTCGCTTAAACTAACATTATGCAAGAGCTAAATATACAAGTTGCACGTCTTTCTTTAGGCCTGAAATATTATTTAAATTATTAATTTGGCATTAATTAATTAACTTATCCAGACCATAATTAACGCTGCTAGCCTGTGATATTTACAGGATTACAATCTTATCTGAATTAAATCAAAAAATAGATCATTGAGACTATGTTTTTTATATCGTACTGACTTTAGCAATGATGATCATTACTAGGCTCAAAATTCAATCGCCAAGATCTTGGCTCAAAGTGGATCAATTTGACTGAAATTTTCAGCAAATTCCCTTTACATTATCTAGTTTTTCTAACTATTATAGCGAGAACTGCCAGCTCTTTATATAATGTATCTTTAACCAATCTACCAACTATTCTATTCTATGTCTGATTGACAGGCCAGGATAATCAAGACTACTTTTTTTTCGAAACATAACAAAGAGAGAGAGAAATGTGGTTTAACGCCAACTTGACACAAACTTGTTAATTCGCTTGTGCTTTGGCAGTGGGAGGAAATCGGAGGAGCCAGAGAAAACCTACGTGGTTGGCCAGGCGACCCTACACCTTGTAACGCAGTATTACTAAATAATATTCGCGAATTTTCACCAATGTTTACTTATTCAGCGAGTCAGAGTCCGACTCTGAAACGCTATAAGGCTGAATGAAAACCCGTCGAAAAACTTACTGTTTGAGTCCTGGTAAATAATAAACGGATTTCTTCGATTATGAACAAACTAGTTAACTTTGGTTATTATAAACTTACCCGTGTGTTTGAAATGAACTCCCATTAAATAAAATCCATTGCACCACTAAAAATCCCAACGAATAAAAACGGTTCTCTCTTGAAAAATTTGAATATTTACTTGTTATTTCGACAGAGTGGATAATAACATTGCTTTCGTCACATATTGGACGAATCCAACACACTGAAGTGAGGTTGTTTAAATTTGACGCATATTTTGGCAACCACGTGCTATACTCAAAGCAATGCGCCAACATTACGATTGTTTGAGTTTGGGCGACGAAAATATCAATTGAAGGCAATTACATAGGAGCTTTATATATTGAAACCATTGATCGCCAGTCTATCAAATTTTATTCACAATGAAAGAATCACTGATTGCACGGATACTCGTAAAAATAAAGTCATATATAAAATATAAATTTTAATATCCTATCTTCTTTATGTTATAAATAGTTTAACACGGATCACGAAGCACACCTCCGAAGTGTCTGAGGACTCTGAGTGTATTATTAATTTGATGTCATTCTTTCGATCAAATAATAACCGCTTCAGTGACATTTTTAAGCGTGTTGCGGCAGCGTTCAAAGTGCCTAATGGCATTGGGTGGCGTATACAATGCCGATAAGTCCGTAACACCCTGTAAGAAGCGGAACATTAATTGTAAATGGCCTGCATATATGTTAAATAATAATATTATCATACCATATTATAAAGATGGGTAATATTTAAGGCCCGTGAAAAGAATGTAGTTATTTTTGTTAAAAAGAAAATTATCCCATCCGAGCCGCTAATCAAATAATTAAGTCGGTAACAAATTTTAAAAAATACAGGTTGTTATGTGTGCGAACGCTCAAACTCAATGCCGAGTCGAGGCGGGCTTAGCTTAAACCAAAGAATTGACGTAAAAATGCAACATTACCTATGCTGTCACCCCTAATACAAAGTGATATCTCCCGAGGTGTGACGTAACCAGCTGCCATATTAATATTTTTCTTAACCGAAAGTTTGTGGGATTTCAATTTTTCAAGAGAGAACTGTTTTTATACGTTGGGACATTTAGTTAGGGGTTTCAGGTCACGTGTCTTGAGTGTGAAATCGAACAGCAAATGGCTGAAATATAGCCAAGTTCAATCTACGATTCTGAATTACTATTTTATGTAAATGTATTACTAGCAATTGTATTGTAATAGTTTAATGTTAATCTCGATATCTGCAAAGATTTAGGCTAAAAAATTATCGAAATGTAAGCGAAATTACCGTTTGTTTACATGAGGCGCCAGCGGGAAAATCCCGCTCTGACTTCACGCGACCTAGAATTTTCCATTGCTACGACCCACTTTATTGGATTTCCGCACGTTAGTTTCCGGCCTATTTTCATATAGAACCAATCAAACGATAGATAACATTTTAGGGATTATACCGATATCTGATACCACGTGATCTGAAAATCAGCAACGGAGAAAACAAGATTTATCTGTTTTGATGACTGAAATTTGCTAAATTTCGACTAAATATAGCCTAATTTTTTTGTGGTATCATCCAGATTATAAATAGTTGACATATTATCATTAAAATTATTACGATTTTAATAAATCTTAGCTGACAATAACGTTCGGCTTTCAGTTTTAAAATTGGTACTAGCGATTCTGAAGGGAAAATTCCCATTATGACGTCACTCAGATATGACTGAAAAGCACTTGTTTAGGTCCATTCCACGCATTGACTGGTATAGAGCGTTTTGATTACATTTTTGACGTCGATCTCGGATTTTAAAATTCCATAACTTCGGATCTAATTGGAATATTTTGATGAAATAAAAAAATTTGGGTAGCATTTTATGTATACTTTCACAAAATATTTTTAAATTTTTTTTTTCTGTCATTTGAAACTTTGACCTAAACCCCCTAAATTTAGTGGTGCAATGGATTTTATTTAACGGGAGTTCATTTTAAACACACAGGTAAGTTTATAATAACCAAAGTTAACTAGTTTGTTCATAATCGAAGAAATCCGTTTATTATTT
Organism: Patella ulyssiponensis; assembly: GCA_963678685.1. NCBI lineage: Eukaryota > Metazoa > Mollusca > Gastropoda > Patellidae > Patella > Patella ulyssiponensis. The sequence continues at coordinate 54,718,179 of OY783227.1, read as the reverse complement.
ACCAGAACTCAAACACTGAAACAGTAGTCCAAAACGTTGTGTATTTAATAATAGCAAAATAGGCGCCTGTAAAAAATTAGCTGTTTTCCTCAATCAATTTGAAAATTCCTTCTATGAGATTTATATGTAGCATTACAAAATGCACCAAAGAGTAAGGCCTTATATCCAGTAATAAATTTGTTTATATTCGATACAAAAAATAAGACCAAAATAACCATAAATTGGCAATAATTACACTTTGAAAATAAGAGGCTTGAGAAACGTGCGCCATCTTGAGAGAGTTAGCTCCCTTTATAATAGTATTCGGTAGTTGCAAAGACACAAGTCAATGTCCCGATGTCTGTTAGTCTATAATAAAAATAATAACCATCTTTTTAGAGTTGATTTCTGTGAATAACATGATATGAAATAATAGTATACAAAATGTAGGGGAAATAAATATTTTTAAATCAGCGTTTACTAAAGCATATTTTATCTGCATTGCACAACAATCTAGTGAAATAAAATTAAATTATAACTTGGATCATGAGAATTAGTTCCTATGTTTCTACGTATTCACGGTATCCAAACCTTGTTTGACTTGCTGATGCTTATAGATTTAGCATTCGAATAAAGTGTAATATTGTTATTCAGATTATTAGCTGGGATTTTATATCTATTTCTAAATAAAAAATGTAAAATATTTTGTGGTTGATCTATGTCTAAAAATTGAATATAAATAACAAATATGGCCGACATTGCAGACGATTTGCAAAATGTAAAATTTATTTTCCAACATAATGAAAAACCTACCGCAGGAAATATAGATTGCTATTCAGAGAGAAAGTCTATATATCTTGGTGAAACTGTCTGGTTGTATGTGGTTGTTTCCAGAGAAACGGATGCCGAAGAACGATGGAAATCTCGTATCTGCCAAGTGGCCGCAAGTGGGAATTTTTCAAAAATCGATGAAACTACAAAATTGAAATTTAAGTCCCCCAAGAAAACTCCTGTAAAATCTCCCAATACTTTCACCGTTTGTGCAGTAGCCGTAACTTTGTCAGAACATTCACTAACATCAGAATATAATTTAGAAAACAAGGTAAGCCTATACAATACTTCTTAGGCTCTCCACTCTGTAGATGATGATATATAATACAAACTGTATACATATATTATATTACATATATGTATAGGCTATATGACTATACTCCTCAAACTTGTCCTCGGCTAGGATGGTCCCCTAAAATGCTGCAAAGTCCTGCATCTCGAAACACAGCCATAATGTCCCGCAATTGCTCACAAGTGATAGTCTATTTATTAGGCCTTGTACACAATACTTTTTTTCAAAGACTTGTATGACTATTTTTAGACCTAAACTTAATCTACAATAACTTATAATTCTTTTTCCAACAATTTTAAATTTTTGAGTTATATTTTTAAAATGTATTGAAATAAGGAACAAAATAGATGGTATCTATAAACAGGACTACCGGTACCTTGTAAAAGAATGATCCTATTAATCCTATAGGTCACTATTGCCAGTTGAGAAATTGGCAATAATATCCTTTTCAACTTAAAATTCAAACGTTTGAAGATAACTATACCATGGGGAAAATAGAATAACAAGGGATGTAATTGTGTTATTATTTCCGATGTGAATGAGTTTTAAGTGTGAGAATAATACCTATGATCGAATAATAGTAATAGTGATTTGACAACCTATTGAGCAAAAGACATGGAAATAATTATGTTTTGACTTGCTCAGAAAATATGAAATTCTCGCTTTAAACATTCTGCACATGCAACACAATTTGTAAGTTTACATGTGTGTCATAGCACTCGTAAGTTTTATGTAAAGTACGGTACGGCTGCGGTTAATTAATTGTTTGTTTCTCATGACCCGCCTGCATGTCCGTTTTTGTCCATAATAATTACACACTTCTGTTGTGATTATGCCCTGATTGATGTTGTTCAGGTAAGCGGTCTGGCTAAAGAAAACTACCCACAACCTATATAAGACGGTTTCGCCGGCCAGACAGTCACTTATATTTTGAATGCTGAAATAGTTTAAAGGTACTATAACACCCTCGATCACAATACTTCCACAATTATTTGGTCAAATTTAGTGAGGTCAAAAATTTGTCCTGAAAAACTATATTTGTTTGCTTTTAAAAATGAACAATGAATTGAAGCATTAAAATCGGCTATTTATCGATGAACATGACACCGAACATGTAGGTGATAAGTAAAGTAGGCTACAAATATTAGTGATTTAGCTCATTAAATTAAACATCATGGGAGATTAGATAACGAGTTGATAATTCTCGCTATTAACAGTTAAGAAATAGATAATGTAAATAGAATATACATGTACATGTATGCTGAAACTTTTCAGTCAAATTGCTTCACGCTGAACCAAGATATAAGCTTTTGAATTTTAGGCTAGCCTCGATCATCATTACTCAAGTCGGTACAATGAGAAACAAAGTCATGATTATCCATTTTTACGTTCGATTATTTTTTCTAAAAATATATTACAATACGCTAAATATTGCAGGCTAGCGATGGCATTGAGAGTTAATTATGGTCTGGATAAGTTAATTAATGTTTGATTTAATCATTTAGATAACATTTCATGCCTTAAGAAAGACCTGCAATAGGTAGATTTAGCTCTTACTTTATACTTACATAATGTATTTATAAATATTTGTGTCAGCAGTTTCACAAGTATATATTATGAAATCGCAGATTATTAGAAGCTGTGAAGTCGAACATAAAGTACCGGTACCCTTTTAAATCCTGAAGTTTTAGTTGCATATCTTTCAATGCCTATTGTCTTTACTTCATCAACTAACTTGGGTTGTTAAACATTAAGGAGAAAATCACAAGGTTTCACTACCAAATGAGAATATTTCATTGCCATATTGATTGACTTTAAATTTATACATAGTGTTTAAAGGGCCAATCCCGATAAAATTTTGGAGAATAAAACTGCTTTATTTTGTGTTAAAATCCCTTAAAATCCTCTACCATAGGGCCGGGCAACTAACTCAATGTATGTAATACGTTTTCAAACAACTTAAACCTGCCAGACTTCATCTGGAAAAGACGACCGGTGTCCTAAGCTGTATTATGAAGTGTCTGGATGGAACCGAGCTTTTATTTTATAAAAATAATGTGTAGGTGAAATTAATCTTTCGTTATCCAGCACAACACATGGGCCATTAATTGTATAGCCCCCTAAAGGAACAGGATTTGATTATTAGGTCACCCAATGAAAAAATTGACCCGAAATCTTAAAAGGGTTACGTGTCCAGATAAGCAGTTTTGGTGTTCACGTCCAAACGACTCAATATTTTCAGCTGAAATTTTGAGACAAGATAAATACATCATTCCTCTATATTTTGGCGTTTAAATTTCATACCTACTCTAACTTTTACTTTTGAAACCATGTTCAAATCGGGATTGTCCCTTTAAGGTATTTATACGAAGAATCCTATTGATTTTCAACGAATTCCGATAATTACTTTGAATAATCTTGTGGATTGATTTTAGATTTATACACAGTGTTTATGGTCATGAGTAGATATATTTTCAAGGATTTCCGTTAATTAGTGCATTACTTCTAGAAATCTTGCGGATGCTTTACATGCCAAAGTGATCATTTGATTGACTTTAGATTGATACACAGAGTTTAGGGTCTTGAGATGAACAAGTTGATTTTTTCAATGATTTTTTATTACCGTACTTAAACAACTAAGATGACATTAAATGTTTTGTATACAAAACACAATTTTTATCCAATTTTATATCTTTTCGATATTCGTGCATATCGGACCATAACTGCCTGGATTATTACCCCTGATTGTACGAAAAAACAAGTTTTTAGCTTGTTGTCACTCTAGAGGTGACACTTTTTACCCAGTTTTGCTGAAACTTGAAATAAGATCTTGGTTCCGTAAGTTCTGTTCGATATTCACGCATACCAGACTCTAACTTCCGGGATTATGGCCCATAAATGCATGAAAAATTGTGTGTTTTGGCTTGTGGACAATCTAAAGGTCAAAATTTTTATCCAAAGTTAAAATCCTTCAAATATATCACTGTGACACCTCTGATTGTACGAAAAACAAATTTTTAGCTTTTTAGCTTGTTATCACTTTAGATGTGACATTTTATATCCAATCTCGCTGAAATTTTTAAATAAGATCTTGGTTCCGTTTGTTATTCGCGCATACCAGACTGTAACTTTCATGATTGTACGAAAAATTGTGTGTTTTGGCTCGTGGACATTCTAGAAGTCAAAATTTTTATCCAAAGATTAAACCATTCAAATACAAATGTATATCACTGTGACACCCTAAGGATGGTTGAGTTCATATTTTGTGAAAATCCGACCAAAATTTCCTAACTAAATGGTTGCTCTTCATACACAAATAGTGTAAAAGTATGTAATACGATGTAATTTTTTCTCAATATTGACACATCCAATTGTAACTTCTTGGATTATGGCCTCTGATTGTACAAAAAATCGCATTTTTAGTTTGTGGAAACCTCTAGAGGTCACAATTTTTATCCGATTTTAAAATCTTTTAAATATATCGTGAAAATCAAGGTTGAGAGGTCACAATTATTATCTGAATTTAATGAATCTTAAAAGATATGTTAATATCCCAAAGATCTGGGTTCCTTTCAATAATACATGCACGTATCGAACCCTAACTTTCTCAATTATGGCCCCTGATTGTATGAATCTGATTTTCGTTTTTAATTTAGCTTGTTTTCTGTCCATCTGTTGCAAAATGTGGCGTATCTTGCATGGTAACTGCTTGTTTGGTATGGAAGACACATTTTACCTTTTAAGGGTTTTTTTTGTAGGATTTCAAACCTTACTTTATTGATGACAAGTATTACCTTGTACCAGTTAAAGCATGTCTTAGTTCAATGGATGGTTATATAAATCGTGTCAATTTGAATGTATCAGTCTGGATGTGCACATCTCCATTAGATCAAACACCAGATCAAATAGCCAAAAAAGATTTTCATCTGGATAATCTAACATTACAAGTTTTAAAGAAAAAGACAGTTCAACAGAAAACAGGTACATGTACTTTTACTTAAAGATGCATCTTGTATTAGAAAAAGAGCTAACAGTTCTCACTATAATTGTAATAAAAAATAGACAATGAAAAGGGAATAATATGTATGAAGTTTCAGTCAAATCACTTCATTCGCAGCTATTACAATAATAAACAAAGTTTTAATTATCCATTTTTAGATTAGATTATTAACTGCCCATCATGTTTAAATCCATTGAAAATCAAATCCATCCGACATTCTAGAGAGTTAATTGTTGTTGTTGGCGTGTCATGTGAATAAATGTTTAATTAATGATTTATGTAGTATTTGAGGCCATACAAAAGATCTTCAGATTTAGCTCTTACATAATGCATCATTAAGGTTTTTACTGGTATTCCCCATTTTTTAAAGATACATTATGCAAGATTTAGATAAAGAGCTGGCCATTCTTGCTATAATAGCTCTAAAATAGATAATTTAAAATTCAAATTTCATTCAAATTACTTCATTCTGAGCTAAGATATCATTGTTTATAGTTTTGACAAGATGTTTGCATTGTGGCACTGGTATATTTGAGACTTTGCCTCGCATTCCCATTTTTAAATGGCAAACTGTTCTAATTGTTTTGTTGATAAATGTCTGATTAAACATACATTATGCAAGAGCTAAATCTGCCTATTGTAGTCTTTCTGTAGGCCTGAAATGTTATCTAAATTATTAATTAAACATTAATTAACTGATCCAAGCCATAATCAGCTCTCGATGACATGGGATTTGTCTGATTTGAAATAGATAAGAACGGCTTCAACCATTGATTAATCTAAAAATGTCCTGTCAAACCTTCTAAGGCTAATATCTTGGCTCACAAAAGAGTAATTTGAATGAAATTTTCACATTATTCATTTTACATTATCTATTTTCAAAATATTATAACAAGAATGGCCAACTCTTTATTAAACTCTTAACTAATGTATCTTTAATAGTTTATATAACATTTCTGGCCTAAAGAAAGCCCTACAATAGGCATTTTTACCTATTACATAATGTGTGTTTAATCAAAAATATAAATATGATTACTGCAAAATTGTTCTTACAAAGAATAAATGTCTGAATGTTTATCTGTTTGAGGTAGGAATGTGTTTCATGATACATTTGCTTTCTATATTGATACATATATATATAAATCTGCACAAATTAATTGGATTTTAATCAATGAAAATCCTGTCATACTTTTCTAAAGCGAAGCTCTTTTTTAAATTTTCAGTTAGCAAGGAATTGAATGTCATAAATCCACCATTGTTTAAGATAAAGGTCACAACAGCAGGTGGAAAACATCTTCTTTTGATTCATGGTAGGTAATACTGTATATACCAAACTCCAAGTCACACAAAGGAATAGATAAATACCATTATAGATATAATGTCTGATGCAACAGAGACATCTTTTAAGTCATCTATGTGTTATTTGCTATAGATTATCAAATGTCATGGCATTGCACAAGATATATATTATAAATGTAAAAGTGATGTTTAGTATGTCCACATTTTATGTGGGAGAATATTGCCATCGCCAGCTGTTTAAGGAGGGCTATTGGCCCTAAAATACAATGTGCAGGTCAGAGTTTATGAGCTTATAAAAACTTGATATTTAGTTAGTGAGAAGGCGAAACCTCATCCTACTTATCATGCATTGATGTTACGCAGTAATGAAACTTGGTGTATAGTTTCATTACATTAATACCTTGATTAAGTTTGATAATGAGTATCTTCTGCTTAAGCTAAGCAGAGATAAGCAGTTTGATTGGTTGATGCTTTGGGACACATAAACTGTGGTTCTAATAAAGTGAAAGTGATGAAAATAATTGGTGTATAGTTTCATTACATCAATACCATGACAGCTCTGGTGATTGGTTGATTCTGTGGGATACGATAATTTGATTGGTCAAGACTTTGGAATTATGACCTACTACATACCCTTGTTACAGAAACCTTCGTGACCGGTTTAAGAGAATGTATTTGCTAGCCTTTAAAATGCTGCTGGTTGGTTAAGATGAAAGGTGGTCTTTAGATAGTACATATATAATAATTCTAGACAATACTTATAATCTTAGAAACAAGTTATTCTTCACCAGTTCATTGACATTCTACAACAGAAAAGATGAAATGAAACCAAAATAATCGTACCTTTAGATGACCATAACTGGCACCAGGATTGATAGATTTGAATAATTTTTTGATAAATATGCTTTGTTTATATGGTGTATGGACGAAAACTTATATTTGCTTTTAATCTGGAATATTGTACCTTCAAGTGTTTTCTCCATATTTGAAATGAAATAATTCATAATTGTAGTATATTTTAATTTCAGTTTGTAATAAAAGTAATGAATCAGTAGAGTTAATAGATCTAAATATATTAAATACGTCCAGTAAATACAGTGTTGAAGAATCAGGAAGTCATGTTCTAGATACAGGCAATAATAATAAGTAGGTTTATTTAGTATTACACTTAAATTGATTTGACTAACTGTATGATTTCTGATCAATGAAAACAATCATCACTACCTGTACATGTTTATAGAACTGTCTAGTTGAATCTTTGTATGAATAAACATGTAGGTGTGGATATTTCATCCATGTTTTTTTTTATTTCAGTTTGAGTTCTGAACATATCACATCTAGGATTCATTTTAATAAATTGGGAAGTACAAATTTACCATGTTCCCTATTGCCAGAAGAAGAAATGTCATTCATCTTTAATCTGTCTCTAGAAAATTTCAACTCATCAGTTTCAGAATTGGTAAAGCTCATGCTTCTATAATGTTTATATTATGTAGGATAGGAGAGGAATGAGATTTCACCACCCCTATACTATACTTTGGTCATTTTGAGTGATGTTTACGTTTTGTGTTAATTCATACGGTGTGTAAGGGAGAACCAATTTTGTACAGCAGCTTTTTTGTCTGCCAAAGAATCTTTCACATCTGCTATAAATTCATAGACAGATCCCTTCAAAAAATCTTGTGGATGCTCTGGAGGCCAAAGTTAATATCCAATTGACTTTTTACACAGTGTTTAAGGTCATGAGACAAAGAAGCCTTTTGATTTTTAGCAAATTCTAATAACTACTGCCAGAGTTATGGCCCTTGATCATATTGAAAATCTTGTGGATGCTCTAGAGGCTAAAGTAAATATCCGGTTGAGTTTAAATTTATACACAGTGTTTAAGGTCATGAGACGAAGTAGCTTAATTACTGCCCGACTTATGGCCCTTGATCACTTGAAAAATCTTGTGATGCTCTAGAGGCCAGACTTATCATCCGATTGACTTCAGATTGACACACAGAGTTTAAGGTCTTTAGACGAACAAGTATATTGATTTTCCATGAATTTTGATAACTGAACAGCTAAATCCATGATATTAAATGTTCCGTATATTAAACGTTAGCATGGGCAGAACTTTCTAAAAACCGAACAAATTCTAATGATTTTCTGATAATTACTTAATGAGTTGTTACTCTTAATCAGATTTTAATGTATTATAAATGTTTCATTACCGAAAAAAGTAAAAATATGCGACAACTCTTGTTGACTGCTCGTACGATTCAGCTGCTATGGACGTATGTTTCGTTGCCTGGCAACCTATCTTTGGGACTTCCAGAACTGTCAAATAATTTCAATTCCATGGCACAATTCTTTGAGAACTGACAATCAGGCAACTCTGATGCATGATACTGATTTTGTTAACATTTTTTGTAGGAGCTGTATTTTAAATCTCAACTTAAATGGCGTCACAGTTCTTCTGTAACTAATGTTATTACAGTTTATAGGTAAGTTTTAAAGAGCTGTTCTATGAAAATAAATTATAATTACAAACTAAAAAGTATGAATTTACAATAGCAAGGTACATTTGTTAACTAGTAAAAATGACAGAATTTTGATTTTCATAAGAATTCTTAAAGTGGAAAGATGTGTGTTTTGGGCAAATTCTTTAATCAGTGATCTCAGTCTGCGCTTTTCTACTTTTTAATGTTTATGTCCAGTTGTGGTCATCTGACAAAATATTGTTTTGTGTTTAGTTTCAACTTTTCAAACCTTTTAGAAAGAGAATGTACAATGTTCATTTTACTTTTCAGGTTACCAAAGTTTTGTGTGCGTTATGCACCTTTTATCATATCTATTGGATGTTCAGAGAAAATAACTGTAGGCAAAAGGTTTGTTCACAAATGTTTTAATCTTTTTATTAGAAATTTAAAATTATTATCTCTGTAAAATCTATATGGGCTGTCAATCCTAGTAAAAGAAGAACCCTACTGATTTTCAACACTTTTCACTAAAAATTGAGTTTCAAAATCTTAAGTCTTTAGTTATGATCCAATCTTTTTCCTGAGCTGTTAGGTTTACTACTGTTGGATGACTTGATTTCTGGTGAAAATTGTCTGACAACTTAATTATGTTTATATTATGTGTTTGTACTAGTTTAAACTATTCACCCTAAAATGGTACAAGAAATGAAAGTTTATCAGCTAGAAAAAATCAATATAAACGTTGTTAGGTCTCGACACAGCGAATGTGCACGTTTATCTAAACTGATTTCTCGCTTACTCCGCTGTATGATAATAATCAGTGGTGGAGTTTATGAGACTATAAATAGCCATTGCACATGCACTTCTCTACAAATCTATAAACTATCACAGCCGTAAAAATCTATTGTTGACGATTTAGAATAGCAGTAAAATTTAGCTTCTTGGTCATTACAGCATCTTTAGAAATTACATTCGTTTAATTTTTTAAATTGCTTTATCATTAACTGTACCGTTAGGAGAGGCATCTTTTGGTTTAGTACAAATAATATCTCTGAATCACTTTCGTTAGCAAGAACATAGCAGTAGTTTCATTTTACTTTTACAAGGTTCTTAAAACAATTGTTGAACTGTCTAATGTGGGCGTTTCTAAATTCAATTTCTTGTTCCAGCTTTCTGTTATGTTTCGTTAAAAAAAATAGTCTTGATTATCCCGACCTGTTAATCAGATGTAGAATGGTTGGTAGACTGGTTAAGCAAGACTAATTTCAAAACGAGGGCATGTAACCTATCTTTTACTCAAAAGTGTTAAATGGTCATAGCTTATTAAGTACAAAATGACCGTTTATTTAGTGACTATAAATGTACAAAACTGATTTAAGGCTTGGTATATATATATAAGAATTGTGGCGTAATTGTCGAGATATTTGGAGATATTCATTTATGGTGCGTCACCCTAACATTGTGAACAAATGTGCCATTAAATTAATTTGCCCTGTTGTCAAAATCATTTTGATCAGAATACAGTTTGACTGTTTGAAAGGGAAGTATTATCCTTGTTAAAGAAATTACTGCAAATAAATATCAGTCTAGGAAATGTCGTCATATTTTCAGTTTCACCCTAACATACAATATAGTAAATAAACTGCAGGATTTTTTAAGTATGAAACTGTACTGGAGTTTAAAACATCAACTAGAAGTAGCTAGACAGAAAGGTTAGTGACTTGTATATTGGTTAGTAAATAGAACATATTTGAAATTACGAACATACTTTGGGGAGGTCGATAAATTTCTTACAGAGTGTGGGATTTATATGAAGAGAGGCCCTAAGGTATTCCATATATGATTTCTGCCCCAATCTACCACCTTTAGAACTAGAAAATAATGAAATAGTGTTTTCAACACAATTGAGCAAAGCCGATGATAATGACAGATCAACTGTGTATTTGTCATTACTTACTGTCCATTTACCATATATATTGAGGCCTAAGTAAATATTTGAATTATTTTCTGTCAACTTCTTTTCCGCCTTTTAATCTCACTCCGATATATGTTTACACCACTCAGTGTTCCCAAAACTGCCTAACTATTCGATCAAGAAATAACAACTGCTCCCTAAGTCAAGCTGGCAGACAATGAGCTGATATTTTTGCCCAGTGCGTGACCCGTAGGTGTTTTTCTGGGTAATCCAGTATCTATCTAGTAAGATTGGGTGTCCATATACTTTCCATATATACCAAATTTGCCACACTTTGAAAATAACCACCCATTGAATACTTTCGTGAGAAGGTATAAATGGTTTTTCCGGGAGTCATTACCAGGAATCTAATCCTTTTTGTAACAAATTGGGTCACTAGCTCTAAAGGGAATTTTTTTTATATATATATAGGTGATAATGATGGTAATAGACAGAGATTAGAAATGATGAATAGAGCTGTCATATGTCATGATCCTGATATATATGTGGGGTAAGGAATGATACAGATTTGCTCTGCATAAATTATTGGTTTAACATTCATTTAATCTAAAACTGTGCAGAAAAATCCTGGATGATGTGACTCCCTCCCCCAGCATATTGTCACAGGAAACAGTTTAAACAAATTTAGACAGATATTTTATTTTAAGGACAATACCTCTTTTGATTGTGTGAAAAATTAACCAGTTCTCATCTTTTGTTTAGTGATTTATTTAGTGCAGTCACATTTAGTGCCTTTAGATTCTTACTAAATGAATGAATAGTTAAATAACCTGTTTAAAAACATTGTGATAATGAAATTTAAATCCTGGGATCAAATCAACCTATGATTAACGATGGTCAATCCTAAATATTCTTATCAGAAACTGTGATATATAACAAATTAAAGTTTGTATTTGTTACTTTTAGTATTTCGTTTGTGTAATTAAAACTTTTAAGATATTTATGGTCAGTCTGGTTTGTTGTTCCTTTAATTCATATGTTTTTGATTATAGTATATAGAATAAAAAACATAGCTTTGGATGATACATTATAGTACCTATAATAAAAGACTCAATTCACTTTGTACCCTGGAGTAGAATTGAAAGGGCGTCCATGGTTTAATTCAATGTGTGTAGCATTAGCAGAGACATTGTGAGTTGCAATCTTGAGATGACAGTTAAAAGTCAATAGAAAGTCTACTACCATCTTTCCTCCCCCACTGCTAAAGACCCACTATGTACAAGCTAATCATTGTGTTAGTCCAAAAATGACCCCATTTCTACCTCTCTCTCTCTTCTTGTGACAGTCCATATATTCTCGAATGGCCTATAATATAACAACTTTTAGATTTTTAAGGGAAATATCAGTGAGCTGAAAATAGCTCAATATTTGATTGGAATTGGAATATTTTGTCACATTTTGACAATTTATTTAATACTTAAATCTACTGTTATTTACTGTTGTGTTGTGTGAAATCCAGGACTGCCACTAATATTACACTAGTACAAAGTGAAGTGGGTGAAATTACTAATATTACTACTAATTATATAGTTAATACAAGGTACAGTTTTATAGATATACAATTACTGAGTTTAATACTATGCAACGCTTGAACAAGGAAACTCTTGTCTTTATCGAGCAAATGATGATAACGGGCCTGATAAAGACAAGAGTATCCTCGTTGAAACATCGCATAGTAGTAAACTCCGTAAGTATGTATCCATCAAGTTGTACCTTGTGCTCAATTAGAATTTATTAACATTTAATTCATACTAACAATTTACAGTGCATGTCCTAGAGGTTCATCTGTACCTGTTCCTGTTTCTTTCCAAATATTAGAACCAGGATTATTTGAGGTTTGTTACATTTTCTCAAGAATCCTTCTCTGCTTTTAAGGATGCATGTAAGATTTAGATACAGAGCTGACTGTTCTTGCTATAATAGTTTAGAAATAGATAACGCAAAATAAAAATATATTGAAAATTTGATTCAAATTAGATTACCGGTATCTGAAATCACTGTTTAAAATAGGAGCCATCCAATGACCAAGAAAGTGGATTATGGGCTTGTAATGTTAAATAAATGTTTAAATAGGTATAGGACATATGACACAGGTTGGAGTCATTCAGAATAGCTTTCAGTATATGGATAATGGACTGTTTTACATATTATCATTTCATCCAATTTTCATCTTTTACCATTGGAGTTTGGAAATGCATCAAAATCTAGCTGTACATAATGTGTGCTGGGAGACAGCAAAATCGCTAGTTTTCTACTCCTCAGAAAGATATATTCACCTCACTTTTCCATTTTCCAGTTTAGCGACTTAATGAAAGTAAACCTGAGATATGCCCTACCAGATTCACAGAGTACTCTTAAACAAGACTCAGTAGGTACTCCAGTGTCCCTAGACACAACCTCCACACTGTCCACGGAAGACCAACTGGCAGCCTCAGAAGAACTGTGGAGAGATCGAAGTGGTAGCACGTCATCACTCAACACACCAACATCAGAGAGTGCTGAAGAGAAGCGTAAATCTTTTGCCACCAAATCCTACTCATTTGGTGACCTGGGGCCAACATTATCAACAGATTCTGATGAAGCAAGGAGGAAAAGGTAAATTAATATTAATCCCCTAGTTTGAAAAATAAGATAGTCCTTAGCTATGTCAATCTATGTTAATGTTACTCTTAATGAGGTCAGTGTAGGGTTGTGTACTATGTTGCTAATTACCTTACAGACCAGAAAATCAAGAATTGTTAACATTAAACCCATTTATAACCATGTATAATAAATCAGAGTATATTATTTATTAAACGTAATTTCCACTACTGTTACATATGACAGACTTTTCTGTGATTAGACAAGGTAATATTCTTTTATGCATGTGAAGATTATGAATCAAGCTGATGAACTCAACCAACTGCACAGTGGCATATTCTACTATGGTTGTACGACCACCTTTCGCTGACTTTTTGGGGGGAATGGCCGAATGGTTAGCATGCGGGCTTGTATCATAAGGTCTGTCATTGATTCAACTGGCATATATTCAATTCCCTGGTTGTATGTGACAACAAGTAGGATCGCCTGTCCAATCTCGTGGGTTTCTCCGGGTCCCCCGGTTTCCTCCCTCTGCTAAAGGCCCCTATGCATAAGAGGGGGGTTGGATGGGCAAATGGTTATCACGTGCGCTGTATCAAAAGGCCTGTCATTGAGCCTGGTGTGGTTTCGAATCCCTGGTTGTACATGACCTTGTGGGTTTTCCTTAGGTCCTCCGGTTTCCTCCCACTGCTAGAGACCCCTATGTTAGTCCTGAAATGACCTAGTTTGTGTCGAGTGAACGTTAAATCCCATTTTTCTCTCTCTCCCTATGCGCAAGGGAATTATTGAGACGAAATTGAACCATGTTAGTCCAGAAATCACCTAGTTTGTGTAGAGTGGACATTAAACCCCATTTCTCTCTCTCTCAGTCATTGACTTTGATAATGAACTGGTGAGATTGCATGCTATCATTGATTTATATGATATTTTTCAAATAATGTTTGCTTGCAGTTGAGAGAACTATAATTAATTAAAAATTGTTATCAGCAGCTGAAGTTGCATATTAAAGCTATTGGTGTTTAAAATGAACATTTTAAACTATAGAGTTTTAGTTGCATGACACATGCAAAGGGGGAGTTATAATGTGATTAATGCCTGTTAAAGGGCAAAATAGATACATGTAAGTCATGAAAATTGTGCGAAGTCATTTTTGTACCCAGTTAACCATATGTTGCTTAGAGACGACTTTAAATTTTGCCCAAAGTAAAGAAATGTGATTAATTTGAAAATAATATAAATATTTAGAAGTTTCCATGCAACTAAGTACACTGTTGAAATCTCATCAATAAAATTGAACACAACTTACAGTTTAACGTAACCTATCAAAACGCAGCATAAATTTGAATATGTCAGAACCAGGTATGTAGTAAGGTGCTCTTAAGAAAATATAGTATATCTATTTTATTATCTGTTTATTTTACAGGTTTAAAAACATAAAGAGATCATCAGCTGTACCCCCACCTCGACCACCACCACCAAGATTATTAACACAAGTAGAAAAAGATGTAACAAATCCGAGTAACTTTCTTAAAAAATCATTCCAAGTTTATATTCCTCATCATGTTTAAATTTTTTAATTTAAATGGTCAAGACCTCTTCGATATGATGTGTTATTTCAAGAGGAGAATCTCTCATAAAAGATTCCATTCCCAACACAGCTAAGGAAGTACTTCCTTTTATTTTAAACTCAAAACTTTAACTTGAATGAATGTGCAGATTTTAAATTTATAATGTATGGAGATATTGACCACAATAACTCAAGTAGGTCTTTTCTTTTACCTATTGTTATTTGTCAAGTTATGAAATGGTTTCTAATATTGTAGTTAAGATACCACCCCAACATTTAATGAGGATGAAAATTGTTGTCACCTGCATTCATCTAGGTCAAAAGAGCGGAGAGAGAGACCTTATAATACAACCAGCAGGTGCTAACCTTTGGGCCATCCTCAGAAGTCAGAATTCATGTTCAAAATTATGAAAAAACGTTAATGTCATATATTGATGTTGTTCTGCATTGTTGATATGTCCAACTCCTTGAGATTGTCAACCGGGCAGACCTTTGCAGAATTTTTTACTCCAAAATTTGTATACGCCTACATTTTCATGTTGACGTACATTGTCGTTGCCCTGTCCGGACGTCAATCTGTCCGTCCTTCCCCAATTGTTTGTGAAGAGTCTACAGTTCACAATTTTTATCCGATTTCAATGAAACTTGAAATATAGGTTTATCACCCTAAGATCTCGG
This sequence comes from Patella ulyssiponensis, assembly GCA_963678685.1. Taxonomy (NCBI): domain Eukaryota; kingdom Metazoa; phylum Mollusca; class Gastropoda; family Patellidae; genus Patella; species Patella ulyssiponensis. The sequence goes on along the minus strand of OY783227.1, from coordinate 54,702,513 downwards.
TTCCTTTCGATATTGGGATGTATCAGACTGTAAATTCATGGATTAGGGCACCTGATTGTACGAAAAATCACGTTTTTAGCGTGTGAACACTATAGCGGTTACAATTTTGAACCGATTTTAATGAAACTTGAAATGCATATTTATAACCCAAAGATCTTCATTCATTGCGATATTTGTGCAACTTCCTGAATTATGGCCCCTGATTGTATGAAAAATCACCTATTTTAGCTTGTGGTCCCTCTGGAGGTCAAAATTATTATCTGATTTAAAAAAACGTCTGATTATATCACGGTTACACCATAATGAAGATTGAGTTCGAATTTAAAAAATCGTCTGATTGTGTAAACGTTACACCGTAAAGAAGGTTAAGTTCGAATATTGTTAAAATCGGACCACAATTGCCGGACAAAATGGCCACCACTTGAACGCAAATAGTGTAAAAATATGGTAATACAAGGTTGTGGACCCTGTAGAGGTAACAATTCTAATCGGATTTTGATGAAACTTGAAATACATGTTTATAACCCAAAGATCTTGGTTCCTTTCAATATTTGGGCATATCAGATCTTAACTTCCTGAATTATGGTCCTCGATTGTGATCCCTCTGGAGGTCACAATTATTATTCGATTTTAAAAAAAAGGGTTGATTATATCACCGTTACACCATAATGAAGGTTGAATTCGAATTTCGTGAAAATCTGACCAAAACTGTCGGACAAAATGGCCGTCGCTTGTACATGAATAGTGTAAAAATATGGTATATCAAGGTTGTGAACCCTGTATAGGTCACAATTTTAATCTGATTTAAAAAAAAAAACATTTTATTGTTACACCGTAAGGAAGGTTGAATTAGAATTTCCTGATAATCAAACCAAAACTTTCGAACAAAATGATCGCCGCTTGTACACGAATAGTGTAAAAATATGGTATATAAAGGTTGTGGACCCCTGTAGAGGTCACACTTTTGATCCAATTTTGACGAAACTTGCAATGCATGTTTACAACCCAAAGATCTTGGTTACTTTCAATATTTTCGCTTATTGAACTTCATGAATTACGGCCTTTGATTGTAGGAAAAATCACTTTCTCTTTAGCTTGTTCTCTATCCATCTCTCGAAAATGTGGGCGCACCTGCCCGGCAGCCGCTGGTCTAGTTTTCCAAACCTTCTGGGATTCTGGGACAACTTTGCTGCCGGTATTATTAAAATGTAAAAGTATCTAGTAGCTTGGAGTAATTTTTCTACCTGTATAATTTAATGATCTCAAAATTAGTTTAATATGTTTTGTTTCGTCCTTATTCCAAAATTGTATTGTTAACTTCTATTTATTTACTGTGATGTGTGAATACATTTGTTTGCATAATATTTCAAGTAATTTTGATAGTCTTTATTCCACTGTATATTATTGCGGCTTTGACTAAATGTACAACAAAGATAAAAATGGACAATAGCATTTATTGTGTTAAAGCAATGAATCCTCCAGTAAACAATGCATTTCAAATACAAGGCGAGTGTCATATTAACTCTGCACCAATTGTAAGATATACAAGAATATCTGTTTGTTTGTTAGTTTGTTCCTGGAGTTTTAAGTCCACTTCCACCTTGGGGAGAATCTGTATAGGATCTTTGACACTATATACAAATTTATCTCTATTTAGCACAAACTAATTTCACAAGGATTGATCAGACAAATTTGGATATAGTATTCACTGTGGATTTGTATACATGTCATCAGTTGGTCTATGATGTACATGAACAGGTCAAATGTAGTTCCAATACTGAGAAAACAGCCTCATAAGGCATATTTGTAACCACTACTTTGAGCCATGTAGCAACTTTGCTGCTGGCAGCAGTATATGGGGGCCCGGCAAGGTCCTGTATAAATATGTGATTGTTTGAGTCTTAGACTTTGTGATGTTCTATTGTGTCGTTTATTTTATGAAAGTTTTTCCTTTATTGTAAAATATATTTATTAAATTTATTACATGTTTCAGGTCTTTTTAAACGAATCTCGTTTTCTTTTTGTTCTTTATTATCAGTATTTTGTTAGCTTTTTTAAAAAAAACATATTCCTTTCAATTCTAGTGATAGGAAATTCTGTATTATTAGTGATGTATTTTTTGTTTTCTTTGGATTTTGTTTAGCCAATGGATCATTGTCATAAATTATATAAAAACACATGTGCAATATTGGTAATAGGCCTATAATTTAAGCCTATTATTATTTATAATGTATATCAATCTGTTCCATGGTTAATTATTTTGTTTTCAAAAAGTAAATAAATAATTGTTGAAAAGTTAAAGTGTCCTACTTGTCTTTTTAAAGATACATTTACAGTCTCAGTAAATCAGATTTCATTAAATGTTGTTCAGTTTGTGGGT